>CM030358.1:13605448-14080448 GCA_017893485.1 Hemerocallis citrina | reverse complement strand
ATATACTATTATTTCATATATACTATTTTATATATACTATTATAATAATCTATTATAATTATAATATATATTATTATTATTATATATTACTATTATAATTTATTATTATGATATCATTAGTATCTCTTCCAAAGCCAGGCTGGCTTCTGGCAGCTTACAAGTTGAAGCTCTTTTTAGATGCCCCAATCCTCCAGCTTGTGTTGAGGCATTCTACTTATCTGATGGTATCTCCTCCTTCTCCGTCTCGGTTCATTACCATGAGGCTATCTCCGTCAGTGGGAACCCTCCTCTTCCTCCCCCTGTGACTACTGCGTCGAAATTTGGCACTGACCTTTCCTCCCCATTTCATCCCGGGGATTCCTCTTCCTCTAAGCCTCTGAGCTCTGCGGTGAAAGGGGGTAGAATTGGGGAAGTCCGCATCAAGTATCCTCTTCACAACAAGCCTGTTACCTCCCCTTCCATCCCGAAGAGCTCTCCATCCAAAGCGCCCAACCTAGTTTGGATCAATCCGGAGCTGCATGCTGCTAAGGGCCCATCTCCATCTCCATCAGTTATATCCCTGCCTCCCTCTTCTGTTCCTTCTCTTTCCCCCAAGGCTCCGTTGTCGGTTTCGAACACCCCTGCTTCTGTTGTGGATGCGTCCTCCCCTTCGGCTAAGTGTAAGGAACTATCTTCTAAATGGCCAGCTTGGGAAGTCAACCCGAATTTCGCGTCGGATTGGGAACAATTCCAACAGATTACTCACTTTCCCACCCCGTCCAAGTCTGACCCTGCTTTCTCTCCCTCCAAGCTCAAGCAGTCCTCACCTTCCAAAGGATCAGGATGGATTGATCAGGATCCACTTCTGATGGAAGAGGAAGCGGAGCTTAACAGTGTTAGGCGATCCAAACAGGTACTCTCTCTCCCTCTCTCTGTGTATTCCCCTGTTAATTTTTATCTCATTGCCGCATGTTTCTTTAAGCTTTTTCATTTGGGATTACTGGTTCAAGCATTTTCTCCTACTTTCCATGTCCCTAATTGTCTAAGGGTTTCCCCGATTGGGTCTTCGTTTCGCGGTTGGATTTCCCCAGCGCTTGCGACGAAGGCCCAGGGTATATTGGAGCCATCTTCCCTCTCGCCTCCTAAGTTTTCTTGCCATTTATCCAATGTTATTTCTGGGCCGGTGGAGGCTCTGTCCTCCCCTACCATTTCTTTCTCCTCGGGCGCCTCGTCTCCCCCCACCTTTCCTTTTTCGGAAACGGGATGCTCCGATTCGGGGAAAGGGCTACCCTTAAGGTCACCTCATCGTCTCATCAGATCTAGGGCGCATCTTAAGGCTAAAAAACTTTTGGCCTCCAATTTGCCTAGTCCCTCGGCTTGTTTCAGCCCTACTAAGGACCCATCGATAGCTCGGTCTTCGTCTCAGTCTTCTCTGACTCCCCATAACGCGTTAGGTTCCATTTACTGCCCCATTTTTGATTCGCTCTCCAATTGCGAATTGGACGCTTTAGCGCAAGACATGGGATTTTTGATAGATCCCTCTGATTCCCCCCGAATTCATTCCCTTCGAAGGAAGGAGCGTCTTAGAGTCCTGGAGCACCTTCATCCTCATGATTAGTGTATCTTGGAACATCCGTCGTCTGAATTGCCCTTCTAAGCAACGGGCAATTCGGGATTTAATTTCTTCTTCTCGCTGCGACCTGATTTCTATACAAGAATCTAAATTGGAGTCGCCCTCCCACTCTATCTTGAACGCCTTAGGTGGATCCTTGATCACCAAGTGGATCTCTCTCGATGCTATAGGTTCGAGGGGAGGGATCCTTCTGGGCTTCAAAGAGGCGATCTTCTCACTTATGGCGATTCAACGTCTTAACTTCTTTCTCATTGTTCAACTCCAATGGACAACCTTCAGTTGCCCCTCACCGTGATATCGGTTTATGGCCCCTCTTCTCCTGAGAGGCGGCCCCTATTCTGGAACGAATTCCTCTCATTACAACAACATACTAGCGGCCTCTGCTTTCTTTGTGGGAATTTCAACGTCACCAGATTTGTGGTCGAAAGGTCGAATCCGGTTTTCTCTAATTCCCAATCTTGCCTGTTTAACGATTGCATCCGGGATTTGCTATTGACCGATTTACCCATATCTGGTAGGTCATTCACCTGGTCCAACCAACGCAATCCCCCGACGTTTGCCAAACTCGACCGCTTCCTGGTTTCGCAATCCTGGATTTCCAGGTTCCATCAATCCTCCTCCGAGGCTCTCCCTAACCCATCTTCCGATCACGTTCCAATCGCTCTTTTCTCCAACTTTCATTTCAATTACCATCACAAATTTCGTTTTGAAAAACTCTGGCTTCAAGATCAGCTATTCGTCAATCTGGTTGTGGAATGTTTGGCCTCAATTATCGGATCTTCCGAGTTGGGCAACATTCTTCTTAAACTCCACGCTATCAAGCATGGTTGCAAAATTTGGCGTTCCAAGCGACAATCCAACACTAACTTCCTTAAAAACCTCCTCCTTTCTTCCATCGTATCCATCGATAAGATGGAGGAACTGGGTCCTTTATCGGATTCTTGTCGCTCGGAGATCCATTCTTGTAAGCAAGACTATGCTGAAATCCTCCATCAAGACAATATTAAATGGGCTCAGAGAGCTAGAGTTAAATGGCTGAAGGAGGGTGACGCCAATACGGCCTTCTTTCACAATTTCGCTTCCCATAGGCAACGTAGCAATCGAATCTCTTCTATCACCGTGCAGGGGGTGGATTTTACTTCCGACAGGGAGATCCATCGGGAGTTCCTTTCTTTCTATAAAAACCTTATTGGGTCACATAAACATTGCTCGATAGAGCTCGATTGGTTCCAACTGTACGGTAACCAATCTCATGATCTCTCTTCTCTCGAGGCCCCTTTCTCTCTGGAAGAAATTAAGTCGTCCGTCCTCGCTTTAAAAAGCGATTCAGCACCGGGGCCCGATGGATTTCCTGCCTTCTTCTTCCAAAAATTCTAGGAGTGGCTTAAGGTTGATCTTCTCAAAATGTTTCAGGATCTCCACCAGGGATGCTTTTCTTTTGACCGCATCAATTATGCACACATTGTGCTCATCCCCAAGGTAGCGGGAGCGCACGTGTTATCCAATTTCAAGCCTATCAGCTTGATCAACACTTCTTTCAAAATCATCATAAAAGCCCTTTCAGCTAGACTGAGTGCGATCATATCTCCTATGATCGATTCGGCCCAATCAGGCTTCATCAAGGATCGGTTTATCCTCGATAGTGTGGCCTTAGCCCAAGAAATCATTTCCCACTGTCATAGATCTAACTCTAAGGGTATCTTACTCAAGCTTGACTTCCAAAAAGCTTACGACAACGTTAATTGGGAGTTCCTTCTTGACACCCTCATTAACCGTGGGTTCGGTCCCAAATGGATCGCTTGGATTAAATCCAGCTTGTTCTCAGGAACCTCCTCGATCATTATTAATGGGTCGGAAGGTCACAAATTCAAAATCAAATGTGGTCTCCGACAAGGAGACCCCCTTTCCTCCCTTCTGTTGTCCCTTGTGGCCGACGTCTTTAGAAAGCTTCTTAGGAATGCTTGGAACTTGCAAATGATTGAGGGTCTCGGTAATTCTCACCACTTTGAGGGGGTGCTTAATCTACAATACGCAGACAACACCATTATCTTCACCAAACCGAACGTCCATTTCCTGCGTAACCTTAAACTTCTCCTAAACTGTTTTGAGTTGGCCTCGGGATTATCTATCAATTTCCAAAAATCTTCTGTTCTCTGGCTAGGGGGATCCCCCAATCGCCAGGTCGAGGTCTCCAATTTCTTTAGTTGCCCCGTTGCTTCCTTTCCAATCTCTTACTTAGGCACCCCCCTGCGATGGGGCAAGCTGCACAAGTCTGACTGGTTCTCTCTTATTGATAAGGTGGAAGCCAGACTCAATGTTTGGTCTGGTAAACTTCTTTCCTGGGGTGGCAGACTGATCCTTCTTAACTCAGTTCTTTCCGCTATGCCTCTTTACTTGATGTCTTTCTTCTTTATCCCCTCCTGGGTGATAAAGAGGATTGATCAAATCAGAAGTAATTTCTTTTACTCTGGGTCATCCTCTTTTAAACCGGGATCCCATCTTAGCCATTGGAAATTTATCTGCTCCTCAAAAGCGAAAGGGGGTCTGGGTGTTTTGGATCTCAGGGATCATAACATTGCCCTCTTAGGAAAATGGTTGTGGAAGCTTCATAATTTCGATCATTTACCTTGGATTCGGTGCATCAAGGGTTATCGGTCCGCTTCTTGCCCCTGGTGGGACTTCCCTACAGCAGTTAATCGTTACGCTTCCCCATTCTGGAAGGTGTCTGGAAGGCGTCCGCTGCTTTTCATTGTGGCATCTCTAGATCTTGCTCCTATGGGTCTAGAGCTAAATTTTGGACGGATTTCTGGATTGGCAATACCAAACTCTCTTCTGCGTATCCTTCCTTATTCCAGCTGGCTTCCAATCCTTCAGCAACAGTTGCGGAATCGTTCACTTGGATTAATGATAGTAGACATTGGTTCATACCATTCTCGACTGACCTTCCCCACTCTCTGACTGACGATTTTAATGATCTCATTTCTTCTCTCGATAACTACGAGTGGAGGCCAATAGAAGGTATTGCTTGGCGATGGAATTCAGCTGGCATCTTTTCGGTTAGATCTTTTTATCGCTTCCTTAATACTAGGGGCGTTCAATCGCTGGTCGCTAATTTCTTCTGGGCCTCTAGCGCCCCTCTGAAGGTAAAGATCACGACGTGGCTAGCTTTTTATAACAAATTACTCACTGTGGAAGTTCTTAACAAAAGAAATTTAGCTTGGGGGCAAGTTTGCCAGTTTTGCGCTAATCTCTCGAAGGATGTTGACCATCTTTTTGTTCAATGCCCCGTCATTCTCCCGTTGTGGAAGATTGTCTCTCTTGCGTGGGACACTGGCTCAATCCCTCCTTCTTTAGTAGCTTGTTGGTTCGCTACGCCTTCGAACGTCTCGTTTCGAAGTGCGTGGATCCTGTCAGTTCAGACCATTATCTGGATCATTTGGAAGGAAAGGAACACGAGGCTGTTCCAACAGCGCAGTTCCCCCTTAGCTTCTATGATTGATGATTTCTTATTTCTTTTTAAGCTCTCGGCCTCGGGTCTAAACACCGATGGCAGTGTTTCTCCTTTGGTTAAAAGATTAATCGACTCTGTGCATTGTCTTACCATTCTTCATGTTTTATAACCCCGTTCTCCTGTGCTTACCATTTTTTCTTCCTCATTTTCTCGCAGGTCTGATCGTCCCAAGAGTAGCAGCAGGTGTCTATGCCTTTTGGTTTTATCTTTTTGGCTGCTTTATCTTATTGTAATTCTGGGCTTCGGCTCAGTTGGATCTCTTACTTCTTCTCTCTCCCTTATTCCTTATGTGTAATGCTCTAAGGTTGCTTATGGCTGATGGATGTTTTTGTCGCTAGAGTGTTCAACTTTGTGTTGCGTTGGCTCTCGGGCTGTTCTTCTGCTTTCGTAGCAGTCTTTGGTTTTTGGTGACCAGTTCTCAGACAGGGTTTCTATGCTTCTGTTTTGTTTGTGATTGCTGGTGGATTTGCTTCTGTTTTGGTTGTGTTTGATGAGTGCTTAATCTATTGTTTCTGTTATACTTTTGCACCACCCTGCGTATTGGTTTATTCTTTTCAGCCCCGATCCTCTTTTGCGGTCCTTGCTGCAGTGGTAGGCATGTTGTGTCTTTGTTCTGCGACGTCTCTTTCCTGATTTGCGAGCTTTCGCGGGAGCATGTGGTCGGTAGGCCGAGGGTTTTCTTCGGCGGTTTTAGGCAGTTGGTGGGTTGGTGGTCGTGCCCGAGCTTTGCTGACTTCCTTTGTCTTGGCTCATCGTCTCTCCTCCTACGATGTTTTGAGGCCATCGGCGAGTTTCCTCCTCCTCGTCTCTTCGCTCCAGTTGATCGCTGATACTTGCCGTGGTTGACATTGTACTTTTCCTTGGTCGTTTTTCTGCTTTGCTTGGTCGTTTGTTGCTAGTTTTTGGTGTTGTTTTACGGCTTGTAAAATATGACGGTTTTTCTGATATTAATATATTTTTTGATGATGGCTGGAGTCGCAAGACTATCCGATTGATCAAAAAAAATAATAAATTGTTTAATATATAATTTGAATATATTATTATTACATATATATTATTATAATTATTATATATTATTATATATATGTATATTATTAAATATGTTTATTATAATAAAATATTTTATATTATTATATATCAGTATGTATGTATATGTATACAACATGTATGTATCAGAGCATATATATTGTACATAGTATATACATACAACCAAACCTATACATACATTATACTCTCATTTTTAAAAAACTGTTTTCATAAAAAATTGTTACCAAACAGCTTTTACACTCTCATTTTCATAAAACTGTTTTCAAAAAATAATTTCAAAACAATAAACCAAAGACAACCTAAGTTTTCTTATTTAACTGATTCTGGAGTTCAACTAAGTTTTCTTATTTAACTGATTCTGGAGTTCAACATTTTCTTTATCTCTGTTATTCATTTACAAATGATGAATGCCACGATATTGTAGCATGCCAACAAATTTCTTTGATTTGGGACAGAAATAGACCTCACCACTAACACTTGAAAAGTATTTACTTGTCAGCTATCTACTTCGTGATCTTTGTAGTATCTAGTATGCCACCAAATTTAGGACATAAATAGACATCACTTGTTCCACAAACACTTAAATTGTATTTAGTTGTCTGCCATCTATTTCCATTACACTGCATCAAGGTTTGATTTAGCCTAGAGTAATGGTTTTTAAAAGCTTAATTCTAGTAGGTAATGATTGATTGGCCTCTCACTAGCCCTTATGTGTCCAATTTTAATTTTATTGAGCATAGCTATTAAATGTCAAAAACAGTAAAGGTTCTCCTATTTATTTCTTGCCCTAAAGATAGCATAATGACTTTCCTGTTGTTTGTCTAAGTTACATGTAAATTTACAATTTATATATCCTAATAAATTTACAATTTATATATCCTAAGTTTCATACAATCCAACAAAATTCTCCAAAATACTCTTGAATTTCAATTCATTATGAACAACAATCATCCAAACCAATAGTGTTCAGCAAATTATACATCAATTACTAAAATAGATAATTTTTATATTTATTTATTTTTAAATAAAGTCAAAAGGATATTTTCAGTAATGTCTACTATAGAGATGAATTGATGATAATGCATTATTCTGTACCAAACACGATAATAAAGTATTCTCAGGTATTGTTACCGCTGATTCTGGTGTGGGGGTAAACAGATGAGATTTGTGAGTTCGCGGAAAAACCTGAATAGCGGATCCAAGCCTTCTGATTCCTGCCGCTACCTGCAAGGAAGTGCGATACACCGGGGTTGATTCCGGCGACGCACCCTCCGACGCTCTTGTCAGTAACCAGTGATGATTAAGAAAGAGCTTAAGGTGGAAAAAGAGTGATTACCTGGTCACAGTGGTAGGGGGAGGTATTTATAGTGGCCACGGGAGTGATTAGGGACCTGATTTCCTGTGTAACTGTCAGGAGTAAAATCCTCACAATCTGTTTAGGAAACTGACCCCTGATCCCCGGTGAGAACAAATCAGGCCCGTTGATTCGGTCAAATCAGTGACCCTGATTTCCTTTTGCTGGTCTGGGTCTGTCTCGGGTCGGGACCCGTACCCAGTTGGAATGAATCCGTTCGCGGGTTATTGGATCTGTGAGAAGGAGATCCAGTACCCGTTTCGGACCCGTTTGTATGTGAAATTACCGTTTTACCCCTAAGCTTCAAGATTCGTGCCCAATCTGGACGGTTCCGATTTAACCCCATTTTTAGCCATATCACGAGCCCCCCACTCCTAAAGTCTGAGTGTGATCAGCCTTTGAGGAGTAGTTTAACTTTTTTAGTGGCTAGCGGAGTTGTATCGGAGTCCGAATGGAGGGTTTTAAATCTCGAATGGGGTAGTGAGGTGAATTTTGAGGCCGTGAGCTGTTCTGAAGCCTTGTTGAGTATTTGATGGTTTTTATCTATTTTTTCGGACTATTTATTTAATTTTGCGATGTGTTAACTAATCGTTCGGGGGCCTTAACAGTACATTCTAGGCACTAATTGTTCGTTTAGGGGCTCAAAAATATCCCCCCGAATTTTTAATTATTTTCTAGAATTTTTAGTTAATTTTTCGAATTTTTAGCAATTTTTCGCAATTTTTAAATAAATAAAACGATTTAAATAAATAAAAATTGATTTTTAAATACTGATTTATGGCGTGGCCTGATCTGGACCGTTGATCTTGGATGAGCGCGAATTTCTGAGAGATCTGACGGTTGTAGTCGCTCGGCGTTCATTTTCTCGCTTTTAACGCTCGGATGGGCACTTGCTCGGTTGGCCGACCGGAGGTGTAAGGGTTCGGCCGTCCAAGCGACGTGGCGCAATCTGAGCCGTCGGATGGTGGCACGAATCTTAAGACGGGCGCGTTTCCTAAGAGAACGCTATCTTGTCGTTTAGCACACGTGGCAAGATCTGGGCCGTTCATCATCAGGAGCACGAATATCTGGAAGATCCAACGGTTGTGATGGTTCGGGTGCTTTTTTCTCCGTTTTGACGCTCGGATAGGCACTTGCTCGGTTGGCCGACCGGGGATCTGAGAGTTCGGTTGGCCGAGCGACGTTCTGGGCCGCCGGATGGACACTAGCTCGGTTGGCCGACCGGAGATCTGAGGGCACGGTTGGCCGAGCGACGTTCTGGGCCGCCGGATGGGCACTTGCTCGGTTGGACGACCGGGGATCTGAGAGTTCGGTTGGCCGAGCGACGTTCTGGGCCGCCGGATGGGCACTTGCTCGGTTGGCCGACCGGGGATCTGAGAGTTCGGTTGGCCGAGCGACGTTCTGGACCGCCGGATGGGCCCTAGCTCGGTTGGCCGACCGGAGATCTGATGCCTCGATTGTCTGAGCGGCGTGGCGCAATCTGAGCCGTTGGATGGTGGTGCGAATCTCGAGACGGGCCCAGTTCTCAAGAAAATGCTATCTTGTCGTTTAGCGTCGCTGGCAAGATCTGGGCCGTCTGATCAAGATCTTACATGAAAGTTGAGGAGAAAGTGAGTTTTCTCCGTTTTGACGCTCGGATGGGCACTTGCTCGGTTAACCGACCGGATGTCTAAGGGTTCAGTAATCCAAGCGTGGTAGTGCAATCCGGGCCGTTGAATGGCTGAACGAATCTCGAGACGGTTCGGTTCCCATGAGCATTAATGGTGTCCCGGGATTTGTGTGGCGTTCCAACTTCCCAGGGTCATTAAGAATGGTGCCCTTCAATTAATGCGTGGCGTTTCAGCTCCCGAGGGTCATAATGGCTGGTTCTTGGAGGGTAGGTTATAAGTACCCCATTCCCCTTGTCATTTCAGTCGCAACAATGTTGAGTTTTAGCCCTCGGAGGTGTCTGCCTTGGGTGGTTGCTCTTCGGCCATGGTCTCCTTCTGATTCTGACAGCCCCGATGCGGATGTCAGGGTCAGGGGAGATCAGGGCAGAAGAGGTGACGACCGGAGTCAAGGCGGATGCCTGTCTTCTTCTGAAAAATCTTAACCCTGAGGTCGTCGGACGGGTGGTCACTCTTCCGCCGTGATCTTCTCCCGATTCTGACGGTCCCGATGTGGATGTCAGGGTCGGAGGGGATCAGGGCAGAAGGGGTGATGACCGGAGTCCGGACCCGGGGTATAATGTGCTTCGGAAGGATGGGTGGTCATCCTTCCGCCGTTATCTTCTCCTGATTCTGACGGCCCCGACGTAGGTGTCAGGGTCAGGGGAGATAAGGGTAGAAGAGTTGACGACTGGAGTCCGGACCCGGGGGACAGCGTGCTTCGGAAGGATGGGTGGTCACCCTTCCGCCATAATCTTCTCCCGATTCTGACGGTCCCGATGCAGATGTTAGGGTCGGAGGAGATCAGGGCAGAAGGGGTGACGACTGGAGTCCGGACCCGAGGGACGAGTTGCTTCGGAAGGATGGGTGGTCATTCTTCCGCCATGATCTTCTCCTGACTTTGATGGCCCCGGTGCGGGTGTCAGGGTCGGCAGAGATCATGGCAAAAGAGGTGACGACCGAAGTTCGGAGCCGAGGGACAAGCTGCTTCGAAATGATTGGTCTCTTCCGATCTCTGCCTTCCTTCCGGGCTGACGGCTTCTGATGGTTGTCAGCCCGAAGGAGTTAGAGATGGGAGGTGTGCCGATCTGCTTTTTGACCGGGCCCCGCGAGACGGTGGTTTCTCTCCAATCCTTGAACGATTCGTGGTTTCGGCTCCCAGGCCGTAGGCTTTGAGTTGCTCACGGGTGAGTGGTTAACCGACCGAGACCTGGGGCCCGGGGGGCTCGCCGAGGGCGGTTGTAACACCTCGAATTTTTAAAATACCGAAAATATCTGTTTTTATATATTATGAGTGGTGAAAATTATTTTTGGTATATTTTATTTAAATATTGATATTGGTATGGATATTTGTGGTAGATTGGTATTAATGATATATTGGAGTATGGGTCGAGTTTATGTGAGGAAATATTATTTCCTTTATTTTCTACTTTTGAAAAATTTTTATGAGACAATTTTATGTATTTGATGTGGTTAGTATTTTTTTTTAAAGTAAAAGAGACTTGGGGGCCTATTTGTAAATATCCATTTATAATATATTATTATTATTATAATTTTATTTTAATAAAACCCCCTATCCCCCTTTTCTTCTTCTTCCCTTCTTTTCTTTCCCTGATCCCGAACCGACCGAAAGAACCCATCGGCCTCCCCTTCTCCCGCCGAAATCCGGTGGGTTTCTTCGTCAAATCCAAATTAATTTGGAGGGATGACTAATTGGAGGACGCTCTAGCTAGTGGTGGAGTCGATTTGAGGAAAGGACTTAGTAATGGTATCTCTCTTTTTAATTATTTGTGTATTTTCGTATGCTTTTAATTTCTTTTGCTTAGTAATGGAGTATAGGGTTGGGGAGTAGTTCATTTTGATGTTAGGGTTAAGAAATTAGTAAGTTGATGGAGAAGTTGCAAGTTGCTAATAAATTAGGGTTTTGGGTTTGGAAATGAGAATTTTATATATATAAATTATCTTCCGCATGGTAGTAGAATTTGTAGTTTAGCCATTAGAATAAATTGGGAATGGTTCTAGTAATTGTTTGGGGAGTAAAAATCCCTTAGACATTAGATTATTACGTGCAATACACGTGTGCATCCCAGACGTTCGATAAAATGCCTGAGTGATATTAGAAATAGTGTTATTATTTTCTGTGATTGATTTGGATGATTTGAGCCTTAATGGTGTTGAAATTTGATAATAGGTGATGTTAGCGATTTCGGATGCATGGCAGGGTGCTTCGAGTCCTCGCGGGATGCTATGTGAGTATGATTGTTTTTATTTAATGTGTCTAATGTGCCATGCAAATTTTAAATTAAGGTTGTCGTGTGTTGATGTTTGTAGATAAATAGTTATATGCTTCGGGTTTGTAATGATCAGAGATATGTGTGTGTATGTGTGATGTGTGATCTTATGACTAATGTGATAAGATGGAAAGTATGGTGTGTATGATGTGATATTGTGATGAGATAATAAGATGAAGTGAATGATGTGGTGTATGTGTACTAGGTGTGTTATGTGGGTGATGAATTGGAAAATGTTATGTGATAGAGTGATGTGAAATTGATATGATGTATGTGTGACGTGTGGGTCGTAAATGAGAATTTGATACGATAATTGTTGAGTCTAATGGTTTGTGTATGCTTATGAATTTAATGGAGATATATGCTTTCATGGTATGTTATAATGGCAAAATTGTATTATAAAGGAGATATATTCTTAAGACGTTATGATATACAGGAGATATCTTTATATATGGAGTTATATTATAAAGGAGAGATATATATATGGAGAAATATTATAAAGGAGTCATATTTTAAATGAATATATGGAGATATTGTATTAAACGAGTTATTATAAAGGAGTTATGTTGTAAATGAGTTGTCTTATAAAGGAGTTATATTTTAAATGAATATAAGGAGTTATGTTATAAAGGAGTTATTATAAAGGAGTCTTATAAAGGAGTTATATTAAAGGAGTTATTGTATTAAAGGAGTTATTTTATAAAGGAGTTATATTTATTGCCCCAAATTATATTTGGGGAACAGGAGTTATATATATATATAATGATATTGCCCTAAATTATATTTGGGGAACAGGAGTTATATATGTATTAATATTGCCCCAAATTATATTTGGGGAACAGGAGTTATATATGTATTAATATTGCCCCAAATTTTATATTTGGGGAACAGGAGTTATATTGTGAAGGAGTATACAATAAAGGAGATATGTATATGTACATAAAGGAGAATTAAATATTGCAGTGCCGCACAATCTCCCAGGGGTTTGGGCTAGACCCCACAGGCCCGGGATACACCCGGGAACAGGAGTTATATATTGCCCCAAATTTTATATTTGGGGATCAGGAGTTATATATTGCCCCAAACTATGTTTGGGGATCAGGAGTTTTCCTCGCTGGTATAGGGCCAGGAAGAAGACGTAGCCTCGGACGTGTAAGACTCTGTGTGAGCATAGATCCGCGTGTTATATTTTACTTTTGACTAGCCTTTTGGCTTTAGTCTTGGTTGGACAAGCGCGCAACCGTACTTTCAATCTAGCCCACAAATGGTAGATACTTAGGACACCTGGATCTGGGTGATGTGGTGGGTTAGCGGGATTGAAATGTACGGGATGGGAGGCACAGAGATCCCTGTGTTGTACGAGGAGGTCAGTTGTGTGGGCACTGAAAAGGAGTAAATATAAAGGTGTATATGTGTATTGAAAGAATGTATATATAAAGATATTGATGATATGATATATATTTCGGAGATTATTTATATTATGGGATATGTGAATATACTACGGGAGATATATATGTATATATATGGGCATTTGGCTTGAGATGTGATGTGATATTACCCAGACTGTGTGTTTGGGGTGCGGTGAGTATTACCCAAGCTATCGGCTTTGGGGTTTGGTATGTGATTGCCCAAACTATGTTTGGGATATGGAGTATATTGTGATAAGAATGAAAGTGAAGTCAAAGGCATTTGTGCTATAAGTGGTATGTTAATGATGTGATGAAATGCGAGTAAAGTGCCAGGTGTATTGAGATGTTATGTTTTGAGTATAAGACATGAATTAATATGATATTATGAGAAGAGATGTATATGTTTATGGTGTGATACGTGATATAATACAATAAGACCAATACCTGTATTATGAGGTGGGTAATGAAAATGGTTATTAAAGAAAGTGTGTTGTGTTATAAGTGGTGTGCCTTGAAATTGTGACTAGGAACTACCCGCCTGCTATTTCGGAGGAAATAGTGGAAACTACCTGCCTAGGCACAATTTTCAGGATGGACGAGGGAGTTGTTGATATGCTAGTTGTATTGTGAGTTGGAAATAAAAATAAAGATGAGGGTGAAAATAAGCGATATGATGAGATTGGAATGAAAAGAAAGTAAAGGGTAAATTATAATGTGATGATACGTGGGATGAATTTGTTATTATGAGACTAAGTGTGGGGAAGGTTATGCGATTAAATGAATGCATATGAGGGTATACGATGACAATGAATAAGATGATTTAAAATGGAGTGGATGTGAAGTAATGTTACGAGATAAGTAGGAAAGAATGAGTTGTGTGTATAAATGAAAATGAATGGTAAATGAAATATGTGGTTGGATAAGTATGAAGAAAAATGGCAGAGACCATATGTGATTAGTAATGAAAATAAAGAAATGTGGAGGTGATGGTAATTATGAAATGATGATTATTTGTGTTGGGGATTTCAAAATACAAAGAAATGGAATGTGAATTAGTGTGTTGCTTTGTAATTGAGCATAAATTGAACGAGTTGTGTATATATGTATTTATATATATGCAGTCATATATTAAGTTGCATTTAGCGAAGGGTGTGAAGTTATGGATATAGGTTGACGGATGCAGATTTGACGAGTACTTAATACAAAGTTGTATTTTGATGCTTTAATGTTCAGATTCAGATTTAATATTCTTACCCTGATATTGTAAGTTTAATTTATTTTCTTTATATAGTTTAATTTATTTATTAGATTAGTAAATCATACTCACACCAGAAATGGCTAATCCTTTAGTGTTTGGGGGGTTAGGGGAGTCCAAGGACGACCCTAGATCCCCTACTGTTACAGGTTCTCATCAGTGCAGAGGTGAGGCGCAGATTGTAGGGTGAAGTTTTAATTAAAAATTTTTGTACTAATTAGCTTTATGAATAGTTGAATTTATGATTTAAATTGTATTATGGATGTATACGTATGTAAATGACGATGAGGAGTATAGTGTGAGGTAGTATGGTATGTTTGTGACCCGTACCCATCTCGTTGTGGAGTACCGGGCTCTGTGGTAGATCTTACAAGGATTTTTCTAAAATTTTACCGCATTTTTCAAAGAAATTTATAGTTTTTAATTGATATTTGATAATCCGTTATGAGTTTGGCCCCCAGAGCATTATATTATATTGCCTGTGTGTATCTGCTCATTTTGGCCTGGGGAGCCTGTGAAAATATTATGTGGATTGTGAGCTACGGAATTTTGAGCAGAATTCCGTAAGCTTTTTGTGTTTCGGGGCAAAATTTACAGGGGAGACTCTGTCAAAATTTTTCCTGAAATATAACTTTCTTAGTTTATGATTAAAGTGATATAGAAATTGAAAGATTTGAGTTTGGAGTCAAAAAAAAATTTGGGGCGTTACAGTGGTGCCTTAAAACTTTTAATCAGAATTTTCTCTGGCTTCTTCAGACAGGGGCGGAGCGCCTGGGTCCGAAGTGTCTCGTCCGGGCGATGTGGCGCGATCTGAGTCGTCAGATGGTGGCACGAATCTCGAGACGGGCTCAGTTCCCAAGAAAATGCTATCTTGTCGTTTAGCGTCGCTGGCGGGATCTGCGCCGTCTGATCGAGATCTTACGCGAAAGTTGAGGAGAAAGTGAATTTTCTCCATTTTGACGCTCGGATAGGCACTTGCTCGGTTAGCCGACCGGGGATCTGAGAGTTCGGATGGTCGAGCGACGTTCTGGGCCGCCGGATGGGCACTTGCTCGGCTAGCCGAGCTGTCCCTTTGCTGTTGGGTTCGGATCGCACGTTGCTCGGATTCAGATCCTGTTGTGCCGAGCTACTTGACTCAGTGAAAAGACAAAGTCGTTTTGGGCCTTCGCGACGTTTCGAGAGCGGCCCAAAAGTCACGCCCTTATGTTAGGGAGCCCAAGAGACTTTTCTTTTTACTATAAATCTTCACTCCCCCACCCCAAATCTCATTCTTCACTTTTACTTTCTCTCTCAAGTTTTTACTTTTCACCATCGAAGTTTTTAGCTCTCGGGTGGTGCTGTTGGCTGTCGCGGCTAGGTGTTTCTTTACTCCGGCGAACTTTTCCGACCGTAGCAGTCACTTCAAGGTCAGTCTCTCTCCTTTCTTTTTCGAAAAATGGTTAAGATTACTTCTTCAGATGAGACCCCCGCCTCGAACCAAGTCGTCGGCCGAGCGGGTAAAGGAAAGGAGGCGATAGAGCCGACCGAGCAGACCGTTGTTCGGCCGAGCAAGAGCGGCGAAGTAGCCGAGCCACTCCAGGAGGTTGTGGTGAAGTCTCAGAAGGGCAAAAAAGTGGTCACAATCATTGAGCAGCCGAAGACGGCGGGGGAGTTCGGTCGGCAGCCGATCGTTTTGTCGAGTGTGGGCGGCGTTCGGAGCTATTCCAAAGAGATGTTGGAGAAGGTGACTCAGGGCACTGCCAAGTCGGTGGAGGAGAATGAGCCGAGAGAGTTGTCCGAGGTGGACCACACCATTTCGTCTCTCACGGAGGTTGATCTGCATCGGATCCGAACCGGATTCCAGATCCCTGCCGAGTACGGGCTACTTCTCCCCGGACCGGGTTTCCGAGCTTGCACATCGTCTTCGGCTGACGCATGTGTATTTCCCCTCGACTCCTTGGCCGCCGGGCTTCGTTTTCCGCTTCATCCATTTATCGTAGAGGTTCTCATTTGGTACGGTTTGAGCCCTGCCCAGCTGATGCCGAACACTTGGAGGCACGTACTGGCGTTTGTTCTCCGATGTCAAGAGATCGGCGCTGAGCCAAGTATGTTCCTCCTTCGGAGCCTCTACCGCCCCTGTCAGCCGAACAGAAATGAGCAGAGGTTCTATCTTTCGCCGCGGGCCGGCGTGAAGTTGATCGAGAACCCGGACTCGATCAAGCATTGGAAGGAGAAGTACTTTATCGTACGGGCTCCCGAACCCTGGGTGATTCCGATAACTTGGTCGAGGGATGGCCTGCCCAAGCGGGCGAAGAAGGAGCCGGTGCTGAGTGACGAGGAGGCGGAAGTCCTCAAGAAGCTCCTTGCCTTGCCAACGCTCAGTTGGAAAGATATTATCGAGGAAGCTTTGTTCCGAGGCGGTCTCAGTCCGATCGACCCTAGTACGCTTCTGGTATTTTTACTCTTTGCTTGAAGTTCTTGAAAAATTTGTCTAAGTTTTTTCATTCTGCTTGTGCAGAGTCTTCTAAGATGGACTATAGGGCGTTGATGGCGAAGGCCAAGGCGAAGGAGCAGGAGACGAGAAAGAAAAGACCCTCGACAGGTCCTCAGGGCGGCCGAGCGCCGAAGATACCTTCGGTACCGAAGACAACTGACCTGCAGAAGGTCGTCGTTCCGGAGGCTGGTCCCGAGCAGGAGAAGGTCACGGCCTCCGATCCTCCAGTTTCTGATGCGCCGATACCAACGGCGAAGGGGGATGCTCCCGGCTCGCGAGCGGTGCGTTCGGCGTGAACGAGGTGCTATCTCTCCAAGTTCCGCCCCTCACTGCCGATGCAGAGAAGATCTTGACCGATGGGCACAAGCAGATCTTCGTCCCCGACTGGCAAGTGATGAAAGTCGACGTTTTTTTGGGCGACGGCAACATTTGCATGCAGGCAGTGAAGCACCTGCCGACCCCAAAGGACCGAGCGGCCCTTAAGTCCGGGCAAGTTGGGGACGCCACAATGCAGATTGCTCGGAACACAATGTCGGTGAGTGGACCAAACACTTTCTTATTGAAGCATTTTTCTGAAATTTTCTAAGTTTCTGGGTTCGGACTCTAACGGTTTGTTCTCTTTTCAAACCCTCTGCCACTTCAACTTCTTGCTCAAGGAGTTCGCGAGCAAGGAACAGGAGCTGACGGCGCAGTATGACCGGGAGAGGTCGGAGCGCGAGAAAGCAGTGAAGCTGCTAGATGCTGAGCTACTCCTCTTGGCAAAGCATGGAGCCGAAGTGGCAGGGTTGGAGGCGCAGCTGGCCAACGCCGTTCAGCGGTCGAAGGACACGGCAGCCAAGCTCGAGGCCTCAGAGAAGGAGAATGCCGAGCTGAAGGAGGAGTTGGCCAATGCTCGGTCGGAGGCGGAGAGGGCTCGGAAAAGGGCCGAGAAGATCATGGCCAAGCACCGGTCTAAGGTGGCGAAGGCGAAGAAGGCCGTCCAGGACGAGGCCGAGCATCACATGTTCAAGAACATGGAGGACGCGTACGGCCGAGCCCTTCTTCATATCGCCGCTCGGAACCCGAGGTTCGACACGTCCTCCTACCACTTCTACGACCCTGTGGAGGGGGAGGAGGAGCTTCCCCCGGCGATGCTCGGCCCCGAGGGACAGACCGACGGTGTCGAAGGCCCGGGCGAGACTGAGGCCGAGGGTGAGGAGGAGGACGATTCTGAGGAGGAGAACGAGAGCGGGGACGAGGACGAGGACGAGGTCGAGGGCGAGGACAAGGCCGAGGGGTCGACAGACCCGAACGACAAAAAGGTCGACCCCTGACTTGGTTGCGTCTTTTAGTCTTTTGTTTTTCTTTTTGTGTAAGCCTAACTGCTGACTGGCCACCGCTCTTGTAACGCTTTTTTGAGTTTTGAATGAAAACATTCTTTGTTTGGCCAAAAAATTCTCCAAGTGTTAGTCTCCAAGTGTTGGGCGTCGGATTTATCTCTGCCTTTCAGGTGAAGTTTGGTCCGATCACGGAGGTTTCGTACCTTCGTAAGGAGCTGACCAAAACGAAGCGAGAGCTTTCACTAAGCCGGGAGAAGCAGTTTTATATGTTCCTGAAGCTGGAGGAGATAAAGGTAGCTGCGAGGGGGTATTGTCGCGAGTTGAAGCAACTGCGGAAGCAACCCCAAGCTCCTTATCCCGAAGGTGAGACTGAGCGGCTTCGTAGAGAGCTTTCCGTCGTCGAGCAGAAGAACAACGAACTCTTGGCCGAGATTCGACACTTGGAGTTAGCGGAGAAAGAGCGTTCGGCGGAAGAAGGGAAGCTAGCTTCCGAGTTGGAGAAGGTGTCATCCGAGCGCAAAAAATTATTGGCCGAGGTCGACAAGCTTAGGAGGATTACGATAGACAGGGGGATCGAGGTCACCCATTACCGATGGCTCGCGACCAATAGCGCCAATATCTCGGGCTCGTCAAAACCTCTCCGTTTGAAGATGCCGGCGAAGGACGATGCTCTGAAGGATAGGATTATCGTGTTGGAGGAAGAGGTCGCGTCGCTCAAGCCTCTGCCTGAGAGGGCCAACGTTCGCAGTACGTCGTGTACTCGCGAAGAGAGCGAGAGAGGGATTACCTTCTACGAACTTGCGACTCGTTTGCCTGCGGCTAGGCAGAGTCCTGCTGACGCTCAGAGTAGTGTTGCCGTCTCGTCTAGTGGTGCCTCGGTCGGCACCGCAGTTGGGGTCAGTGGCGAAGGGGGATCTCGCTTCGTTGGTTAGGAATCGAGCTCGGAGGTCAGGCCTCGCCGTCCCCGCGTTTCCTTGAACCGAAGCGTACCCCTTCCGAAGAGGCACTAAACATGTCATCTTATGTTTCTTCTGGCCGTTGTAAAACTCTGTTGTAGGGTCGGTCTTGTTGTATGTAGAGTTACTATATCTGAATACAAATCTGAAAGTTTGTTTGGAAAATTCTTGAAGTGTTGGACTTCGGCAATGTTTTGAAATTTTGTTGTTCGTTTCTTCCTCTTTTCAGCTCGTGGTGGTAGCTCAAGACTCCGACCCCAATTGCTCGGGTAATCACGCTCGAACCGAGGCTGGCTCGGGAGAGACAGAGATGCGCTCGGCCAAATGCCGAGAGCGGCTTTATGAAGTCGAGCTGGGACTGCGCCGAGCCGAGAGCGAGCGGGGCCACCTTGAGCTCGTCCTAGGTCAGCGGGACGCCGAGATCCGGCGTATGGAGAGCAGGATTGCCGAGATGGCCCCTACGGGAGAGGACGGAGACTCGCCGACCGCCTTCAGCAACGCCCTTCGGATCCAGTGCGTTCGACACAATCTGGCGAAGGTAGTAGCCAAAAGGGATGATCTGCTCTCTGAGATCCGTCACCTGCAGACTGTAGAGGTGGGGCTTCGGACGGAGGAAGAGGAACTGGCGGCCGAGGTAGCTGGACTGACGGTCGAACGGGACGTTTGATGATTTTTCTTTTTTTAAAGACCAAGTGTAGTGGGTCGGCATTGTAACCAAGGCTTTGTGGCCTCGTTGTATGGAAGAGTTGTTTTGTACTGTGTCCCAATTATTAATAATATTTCTTTCACGAACTAGCACGTCCTTTGTAGCTCTGCGTAGTTGTTCGGTTCTGACTGTGTTCGTCGTGCCGAGGTCTCCGACCCGGCCCCTCTCTTGTTCGCGGTTCGGCGCTGTAGCGCGATCTGAACCGTTGGATGATGGCACGAATCTCGAGGCGGGCCCAGTTCCCAAGAAAATGCTATCTTGTCATTAGCGGCGTTGGCAAGATCTGGGCCGTTTGATCGAGATCTTACACGAAAGTTGAGGAGAAAGTGAGTTTTCTCCGTTTTGACGCTCGGATGGGCACTTGCTCGGTCAGCCGACCGGAGGCCTAAGAGTTCGAGCGACGTGGTGCGCTCCGAGCATACCTCTCGCTCGTCCGTGGTTCGGCGATAAGAGCGTTCGGCCGGAGGTGCCGAGCGGTGCTTCTGTCTCCTCTTATCGCGAAGTTGCGAGGCGAGTCGAGCCTTACCCAAGGGTGGGCTCGCTGATCCTCGCGAGAGTTCGATGGTCGTGGGAGCAATTCCAAGTAGCGACCCACTCCTAACCCGCTGAGAAGCGAGTTTGTGGAGTAGAATCGAACCAAGTGTTGGACTCCGGAACCATCGTTAGAGTTCAACGGTTGTGGGAGCAATTCCGAATGGCGACCCACTCCTAGCCCGCTGAGAAGCGAACTTGCAGAGTAGAATCGAACCAAGTGTTGGACTCCGGAACCATTGTTAGAGTTCAACGGTTGTGGGAGCAGTTCCGAACGGCGATCTACTTCTGGCTCGTCTAAGGGCGAGCTAGGGAAGTAAAGTCGAGCCGAGTGTTGGACTCCGAACCATCGGTGTAGTTCAACGGTTGTGGGAGCAGTTTCGAACGGCAATCTACTTCTGGCTCGCCTAAGGGCGAGCTAGGGAAGTAAAGTCGAGCCGGACATTGGACTTCGAACCATTGGTTGAATTAAACAATAAGGACGGAGAGATACAAGCAACTTTATAAATACGAAAAAATCATTCTTTATTGATAATTGACGGCTAGCCGTTTTTACATATGACAACTTAAGAAATAAATTACAAGTTAGAGGAGAGGAATGGTTCGACACCTCGTGATACTCAGAGAGGCGTCGGGGCGCTTTCTTTGTATTTTAGGAGGTGGTCGGCATTCCAGGTCCTCGGAATCTCTTTGCCCTCTAGATCTTCCAGACGATAAGCTCCGGGCCGAACTACCTTTGTGATCTTGTAGGGTCCTTCCCAGTTCGGAGCCAATTTGCTCCTCTGATTGGGGAAGGTGATGGCTAGTTTTCTGAGGACCAAGTCCCCTTCCTTGAGATCAGTGGGTCGGACTTTCTTGTTGTACGCCACTTCGACCCTCCTCCGGTAGTTCTGTTGGCGTATTGATGCTCTTTCCCTCAGCTCGTCCACCAGGTCTAAGTTCGCCCGGAGGTCTCTGGCATTCTGTTCCTCATTGTAGGCTGCGAGACGAGGAGAGGGTATTCCGACTTTGAGTGGTATTACTGCCTCGGACCCATAGGTGAGGTTGAACGGGGACTCTCCTGTGGGGGTCTGTTTGTTGGTGCGATAGTTCCACAGCACATTGGGGAGTTGGTCGACCCATAGGCCTTTGGAATATTTGTCCAATCTCTTCTTGATACCAGAGAGGATTCGCCGGTTAGCGTTCTCCGCCTGTCCGTTCGACTGAGGGTAGGAGACGGAGGAGAAGCACTGTTGGATGGCAAGGTCCTCGCACAGGGCTCGGAATGCGGCACCGGTGAACTAAGTTCCGTTGTCCGTTACGAGGACACGGGGGACGCCGAATCTGCAGATGATGCTCTTCCAGAAGAATTGAAGCACCTTGTTCTCGGTTATAGTGGCGAGGGGCTAGGCCTCAATCCACTTCGAGAAGTAGTCGATGGCTACGACCAAGAACTTGAATTGGTCCGGAGCTGGAGGGAAAGGCCCTAGCAAATCCATTCCCCACATTGCGAAGGGGATGGGACTTGATAGGGAGGCGAGGTTGGCTTGAGGGAGGCGACGAACGTTGGAATGTCTTTGACAAGAGCCACATTGCCGAACGTGTTGCTCGGCATCTTGGAGGAGAGTCGGCCAGAAGTATCCGTAATTCAGAGCTTTCCGGGCCAAAGACCTAGACCCTGAATGTGCTCCGCCGATGCCTTCGTGGAGCTCTTGTAAGGCGTAGTCGGCCTGTTCTGGGGAGAGGCACCTTAGGTATGGTCGGCCGTCAATCTGCGAGAAGGAGCGCTTGTATAGGATCACCTCGATCAAGACATACCGCTCGGCCCTGGTTCTGACACGGCGTGCTTCTTTGGGGTCCTCGGGGAGGATTCCGTCCCTTAGGAATTCCACTAAGGGTGTCATCCAATTATCTTGTAGCAGGACCGGTAAAGACTCCACCGAGTCGAGGGTCTCGTCATCTATGCTCGGCTTCATGAGGACCTCGATCAAGATGGTCTGCTCGAGACCTTGGAGGGAGGATGAGGCCAACTTGGAGAGGGCGTCGGCTTGCGAATTCTCCTCTCGAGGGACTTGTTGGATGAGTGCCTCTTCGAACCGGCCCATGAGGGTTCGGACCTTGGCGAGGTACTTCGCCATCCGTTCGTCTCGCACCTCGTACTCGCCCAAAACTTGGTTCACAACCAGCTGAGAGTCACTATGGATTCGGAGGCGTTGCGCCCTGGCACTTCGGGCAAGTCCGAGGCCCACGATTAGTGCTTCATACTCCGCCTCATTGTTTGAGGCCTTGAAATTCATGCGGAGGGCATACTGGAGGACGAAGTCATCAAGGCCGTTCAGGATGATACCGGCACCGCTTCCCTCGTTGCAGGAGGAACCGTCCATGAAAACTGTCCAAATGGGGGGTCCGTTCGGGACATAGCTGACCTCGGGAATGGTGGACTCGACGATGAAGTCGGCGAGGGCCTGAGCTTTGATCGCAGTCCGAGGCTGGTAGGAGATGTCGTGTTGGCTCAGCTCGATGGACCACTTCATAAGCCGACCTGAGGTTTCTGGCTTGTGGAGGATTTGCTTCAGCGGTTGGTCAGTGAGGACCACATCCGAATGGGACTGAAAGTATGGGCGGAGCTTCCTTGCCGCCATGATCAGGGCGTAGGCCATCTTTTCTATCTTCGGATAACGGAGCTCGATGTCCCTAAGCACCTTGCTCACATAGTAGATGGGCCTCTGAGCCCGGTTTTCTTCCCTCACCAAAACAGCACTTAGGGTTTGCTAAGTAGATGAAGAGGGTTTCCCCCGGAACGGGCTTGCTGAGCAGGGGAGGGTTCACCAAGTAGGCCTTCAGTTGGTCGAACGACTCCTATTGCGGTTGGCCCCATTCGAAACCCTTAGCCTCCCTGAGAGCCTTGAAGAAGGGGAAGCACTTTTTCCCAGACTTCGAAAGGAACCGGCCAATAGCGGCGAGGCAACCCGTAAGCTTCTGCACTTCCTTGACGTTCCGGGGCAGGGCCATGTCCAGTATGGCCTTGATTTTCTCGGGATTTGCTTCGATCCCTCGCTGGCTCATCATGAATCCGAGGAACTTTCCCGACGAGACCCCGAACGCACACTTGTTCGAATTAAGCCTCATGTTGTGCCTTCTCAATACGCCAAATGCCTCCTGGAGGTCGACTACGTGGTCGGTACCTCGGATGCTCTTGACGAGCATGTCGTCGACGTATACTTCCATGTTGCGGCCTATTTGGCTTTGGAAGACTTTGTTGACGAGGCACTGGTAGGTGGCTCCAGCGTTCTTTAATCCGAACGGCATGACTCTATAGCAGTAGAGGCCCTGGTCGGTAATGAAGGAAGTCTTCAGAATGTCCGGGGGGAACATTCGGATCTGATTATAGCCGGAGAAGGTGTCCATGAAGCTGAGGAGCTCATGGCCCAAGGTGGCGTCGATGAGGGTGTCGATATTTGGGAGAGGGAAGGGATCCTTCGGACACGCCTTATTCAGGTCGGTGAAGTTGATGCATATCCTCCAAGTACCATTGGACTTCTTAACCATGACCACATTGGAGAGCCACTCGGGATAGTTCACCTCCTGTATGAACCGAGCTCTTAAGAGCTTGTCCACCTCCTCCTTGATGGCTTGTTGTCGCTCGGGGGCGAACTTACGCCTCTTCTGCTGAACCGGTCTGCACCCCGGTTCGACGCTGAGGCGGTGCACCAGAAGGTCCTCAGAAATTCCGGGCATATCCGCGGCGGACCAAGCGAATAGGTCGCGGTTCTCCCGGATGCACTGCACCAAGTCGGAGCATAGGGTAGTCGGCAAGGACTTGCTGATGAGGAACTTTCGACTCGGGTCCTCGTCTAAGAAGAGTACTTCTTCCAATTCGTCCGCCGGCTCGGACGTGGGTCGGACATTTGGCTCGGGGATTTCTAGAGTTTCGAGGGAGAGCACCGGACCCCCAGTGGAAGTCATATAGCACTTCCGAGCCGTCTCTTGGCTGGCCCTGACTTCTCCCACTCCCGACCGGGTAGGGAACTTCATTTTAAGGTGGTATGCTGAAGGAACAGCTTCCAGGGCAGCTAGGCCGGGTCGACCTAAGATGACATCATATGCAGCCGGGACGTCGACGACCATAAAGTCCATCGGCTCGGTCCGGGTGGTAGGGGTCTTCCCAGCAGTTACGTCCAGGGTAATAACCCCTTCGACAGTTACTGGTACCCCCGTGAACCCGTGAAGCGTGTAGCCGGCCGGTTTGAGGCGATCCCGGGACAGCTGCAGCCCTCGGAAGGCCGAGAGGAAGAGGATGTTCACCGAGCTCCCGTTGTCAACCAGGACCCTCTGCACTTTGAAGTTAGCCATGCGAAGGTCGATGACAGGTGCGTCGTAGTGGGGAGTTCGGACCCCCTCGAGGTCTTCATCAGAGAAGGTCACTGGGATGCCGAGGCCTTTGGGGGGAGGGGCGCTGTGAACTGAGTTGACCTCTCGGACGAAGTCCTTCCGAGAGGAGTTGGAAGAGCCCCCCATTGGGCCCCCGTGAATAAGGTGCAGTACCCGTTCTTCCTCGAACTCGGGGCTTTGATCGCATCGCTCGGAGCGCTTGTTAGCCCCCCGAGGAGGATGAGTGGTGCGATCCGCCCGATCATTTGCCTTCACAAATTTGGCCAACTGCCCCCTCTGGATGAGGGCCTCTATCTCATTTTTTAACGCCCGACAGTCGTTGGTGTCGTGGCCGTGGTCCCGGTGGTAACGGCACCATTTCTCCTTGTTCCTCCTCTTGGCCGGGGTGTTCATCCTCGGAGCGGGAGGTATGACTCCTTCCTTCTCCACTTCCATCAGGATGGTGGAGACATTGGTGGTGAGAGGAGTGAACTTCTCGAACCTGGGGGGAGGACGGCGCTGACCGCTGTTGTCCTTCTGTAGCTTTTTGGACCCCTCCTCCTCTGTCATCTTCCTCTTCGATCCGGAGGCGAATCCTCCGAAATTCAGGAGGCACTCGGCCTCCTCCGCCCGAATGTACTTCTCGCATCTTAAGAGAAGATCGGCGAAGTTGTGCGGGGGCTTCTTGGCGAGGGACGACCGGAGGTTGGAGTTGAGGACATTCGACTGGAACGCGACGGTCGCCATTGACTGGTTGAGGGAGGCAATCGACCTGACCTCCGCGGTAAATCTCCTCACGTAGTCCCTCAACTTTTCTCCCCTCTCCTGTCGGAGGTGGAGTAGGGAGAGGCTAGTCTTCTCCGTTCGCCTGCTACTCACAAAGTGAGTTATGAAGAGCGTTTCGAACTGCTCGAACGAGAAGATGGAAGAAGGGGCGAGCCGGGAGTACCATTCCCGTGCCGACCCCTTGAGAATGGTGGGGAAGGTCTTGCAGAGCATGGCGTCGGAAGCTTGATGGATCAGCATTAAGGTCTTGAAGCTTTCGACTTGGTCAACAGGGTCTGACTTCCCTGAGTACGTTTCAAACTGCAGAGGTTTGAAACCCCTCGGGATGGGAGCCTCCATGATTGTCCAAGAGAAGGGGGGTCTGCTGGGGCGGACGGTCCCTGCTCTCGACTCCTCCTCTTTGTCCATGCGACCGATGCGCCTCTCCATCTCGTGGAGACGACGGTGGAGGGCATCGTCCCTCCGTTGGTAATCAAACGATCCCCTGGACTCTTCTTCATAGGAAGGGGAGCGGGGACTGCGGCATCGATAGTCCTGGGATCGGCGAGGACTATGATGGTGTTGCTGGCGACTGGGAGCCGGGAGAGGACTTCTGGATCGGTGGCGAGGACTTGGAACCCGTGGGGGTGTTGGAACCCTCTGGGCATTATGGTTGTTAGGGCGAAGGTTGAGGGCTTGCAACACAGTCTCCTGGAATTGTAGGAACTCGGCACGAGTGATAGGTGCCTCATCGTTCCTCGGGTGATGTCGATCAGCAGGGGAACGTGGCCTCCTCCTGTGACGCTCGGGAGATACGCCCCGTTCTCTTCGGTCCGGAGACCTCCAGCCGTCTCGGCGGTGAGAAGATCGCTCGCCTTGATGTTGGCGAGAGGCTCCCTCTCGGGCCCGCTTCTCATCTAGGCGGTTGCGAAGGTCCTCATCCTTTTGGCTGTTCAGAACGGTGTTGCGGAGGTCGGGGTGATGGGAAGCCATTGAATCCGAGGAGGCATTGTGAACCGAGACATGGTCTGGGTGGAGAGGTTGCTTCTGCCTCCGCTGGTTCTGACCAGCAGGACCATTCGGGGGTTGTTGATTCAGAAGAGGAGGCTGGCCCTGTTGGGCCGGGGGAGGAAGTTGTTCGGGCTACAGAGCAGGATGGACGGGGACTTCCTCTGGCTGATCGGCGAGATTGGGTCCGCGGTTGGACCCCCTAGATCTGACCTTCTTGGGAGGCATGGTTGGAGAAGGGCTAGTCGACGAGGAAGAGGCGGAGGCTATTCGTGTGGTATTCCCACAGACGGCGCCAATCTGTTACCGCTGATTCTGGTGTGGGGGTAAACAGATGAGATTTGTGAGTTCGCGGAAAAACCTGAATAGCGGATCCAAGCCTTCTGATTCCTGCCACTACCTGCAAGGAAGTGCGATACCCCGGGGTTGATTCAGGCGACGCACCCTCCGACGCTCTTGTCAGTAACCAGTGATGATTAAGAAAGAGCTTAAGGTGGAAAAAGAGTGATTACCTGGTCACAGTGGCAGGGGGGAGGTATTTATAGTCGCCACGGGAGTGATTAGGGACCTGATTTCCTGTGTAACTATCAGGAGTAAAATCCTCACAATCTGTTTAGGAAACTGACCCCTGATCCCCGATGAGAACAAATCAGGCTCGTTGATTCGGTCAAATCAGTGACCCTGATTTCTTCTTGCTGGTCTGGGTCTGTCTCGGGTCGGGACCCATACCCAGTTGGAGTGAATCCGTTCGCGGGTTATTGCATCTGTGAGAAGGAGATCCAGTACCCGTTTCGGACCCGTTTGTATGTGAAATTACCGTTTTATCCCTGAGCTTCAAGATTCGTGCCCAATCTGGACGGTTCCGATTTAACCCCATTTTTAGCCATATCAGGTATGTAATGTCGTATACCAAACATAGTATTGCAATATTTTCGGGAATCTTAATTCACATCCTCATATTCCTAGAAATCCATTAATTTTTGGGAATTCTCCAATCCTCGTACCAAATGCTCCCTTAAAAGATTTTTTTCAGTTAATTTTTAACCTTTCATGTTGTATCATATATCTAGCTTAGTAATACCTTTTTTCACTTTAAACCTTTTTTTTCCGAAATATTTCTAAAATTATCGACCTAGGAAAAGTAAATTTTAAAGAATTGACAAAAATAACCCTACCACAATCAACAATGTCTTGTTTTTCCATAAAATTGGTACAGATCTACTATTTATTCTATGGTGAATACACACTAATTTTACAGAGTGTATCGTGTTTTTGTGAAGTTTATTTGTGAAGGAACTGAAATGAAATTAGCCAAAGGGTCTAATACAAAATTACAGTCAATGTGGAGTCTAAATAATGTTTTTATATTAATTATATTTATTATATCGTTTTATTAGTGTACTAATACGAGAGAGAGATAGTCCACCTCTTATCTTCTTTCTCTATTTTAAAATAAAAAAAAGGAGGAAAAATAGGAATTTCTATTTAGCTAACACGTGCACTACGCAAGATTTTATTAACAAACCAAAACAATATAAAAACTCCAATAGGGCCGGCCCTGAGTTTCCGGAGGCCCGAGGCGAAAGACCCAAATAAATATTTTTGGGGGCCCCTAATAGCAATATAATTTTTTTACGCACAAAATACGTACTTATATTTACAAGAGAAATACAAATTTGGAGCCCCTAAAATTACAAAAAATTTGGGGGTCTGAGGCGGCTGCCTCACCTGCCTCAAGGTGAGGGCCGGCCATGAACTCCAATCCCCACATTCTCAATCTCACAAAGTTTCACGTCTCTTCCCAAACCCATCCCCATCCCCTAACTTAGAATTAGATTTTTAAGCAAACATAATTCATAAAATTATTTTTATATAATTTTCTTAGTCTATCATCTACCTTAACATGTGCCATAATGCATGATTTATAATGTATAACCTATTTACTGAATATTAATGGTGTTGTAATATACCTATTAACATAAATTAATTGAATTTGCGACATATTTTCATTGCATGCATTTTTTATCTTTATTAATATTCAATTAGAGAACATTATGATTTGACAGTGATTTCTAAGCCATCTGTTTATATAAGAATGATAATGAAGATTTCAGTAATTACAGTAGCAATGATATTCATAATTTTCTTCCAATTCTCTCACACTTTTTTGAAGTTCTGTATAATTTTATGAGTCCCTCAAAATTATTGTAGGCTTTGTGCAGAGTAACACTAATATAGATAATAGAAAATGGATGTGAGGTTAGAAGAAGATGGTTTGGTGTCAAAAAGAAAGTATGAGATGATTATGTGTCAAAGCCCCAAACTACTCTGAGATTTACACCAAATTTATCAAATTGTATAATTGAATTATGTACTGCAGTCTCCAATACCGAACAGAAGAATCTGAGAACCTAGATCATACTACCAATGATTGACACCATACGTCCCAAAGTGTTCCCCCCTTTCTAAAAACCAAAACCCTTGTCATCCATCACCCTTGTAGACTAGACCCCAACCAAAAGCAACAATGCCCACCAACTCCCTCCTCCTCCAACCCCACCCCACCACCACCCTCCTCTCCACCTGCACCACCATCTCCACCCTCAAACAAATCCACTCCCTCATTATCCGTTCCGGCCTCGCCCACCAATCCCACCTCCTCTCCTTCTGCTCCTCCCACTCAAACCCCGCCTTCCTCGCTTACGCACGCCACCTATTCGAAGAAATCCCCCACCCAAACTCCCTGCAATTCAATGCCCTCATTCGTGCCTACTCCAACCACAACCTCCCGAAACCCGCCCTCTCCCTCTACCTCCAAATGCTCACCCAAGACTCCCCACCCAATGACTTCACATTCCCTCCCCTCCTCAAATCCCTCGACCGCGAATGTGCCATCCAGTTTGGCCACTTGCTCCATGCCCATGTTGTCAAGTTTGGGTTTTCGACCAACCCGTATGTCGAAAATGCGTTAATACGCGTGTATTCGCTTGGTGGTGATACTGACACTGCACGAGAGCTTTTCGGTAGGAGTTCTAAGAGAGATGATGCTGTGATGTGGAATGTGATGATCTCGGGGTATAATAGGAGTAAGCAGTATAGGGAAGCTTGCAAGCTTTTTGAGGAGATGCAGAGGGAGAATGTGTTTCCTAGTTTGGTTACGTTTGTGTCGGTATTGGCAGCTTGTGCGAAGGTTAAGGATTTGGAGTTGGGGATGAGGGTGCATTGCATTGTCGATGAGTGCGGTGTGATTCCTAGTCGGAAGTTGGAGAATGCGTTGGTCGAGATGTATGCCGGGTGTGGGGATATGAACTCGGCTTGGAGGGTTTTTGATGCAATGGGAGAACGAGATGTCGTGAGTTGGACGTCGATTGTTAGTGGGTATGTTAATCAAGGACAGCTTGATCGAGCACGCCAAATGTTTGATGAGATGCCTGAGAGAGATGTTGTGTCGTGGACTGCGATGATTGATGGGTATGTTCGGTATGGGCGATATAAAGAGGCACTGGAGACCTTTCGGGCATTGCAAAAGACGAAGATTAGACCGGATGAGTTCACCATGGTTAGCGTGCTCACAGCTTGTGCTCAGTTAGGAGCTCTCGGGGTTGGACAATGGGTTCGAAGCTACTTAGAACGTTACAAGATTAAGATGGATGTCCATGTCGGAAATGCACTGATCGACATGTATTGCAAGTGCGGTTGTGTGGAGAGCGCAATTGATATTTTCTGGAAAATGAGGCGTAAGGATAAGTTCACTTGGACTGCGATGATAGTTGGTTTTGCCATCAATGGCAATGGAGAGGGTGCACTCAGTCTCTTCAACGAGATGATGACGACTTCAATAAGGCCTGACGAGATAACATTCATTGGAGTACTTTCGGCTTGCATGCATTCGGGCTCAGTAGACATAGGAAGAGAGTTTTTCTCGAGTATGATAACGACGCATGGGATAATGCCAACAGTGTCCCATTACGGATGCTTGGTGGATCTCTTAGGCCGAGCCGGTCAACTACAGGAAGCCCTAGAAACCATAAACAACATGCCCATGAGACCAAACTCGAGAATTTGGGGATCTCTTCTCAGTGCTTGTAGAGTGTACAAAAACGTCGAAATGGCAGAACTGGCTGCTTATCATCTACTGCAGTTGGACCCTGAGAATGGAGCTAGCTATGTGATTCTATCGAACATATACGCTAAATGCAACCGATGGGAGGAAGTGAGGAATATAAGGAAGTTGATGATGGAGAAAGGAATCAAGAAGGAACCAGGGTGTAGTATGATAGAGAAGGATGGCGAAGTTCATGAGTTTGTATCGGGTGACGAGTCTCACCCTAACTCTTACGACATCCATCTGAAATTGGAGGAGATTGGTGAGAAACTAGGGCAAGTTGGGTATGTGCCAGATACATCTGAGGTCTTGATGGAGATGAGGGAGGAGGAGAAGGAGAGTGCGGTTTTCAGGCATAGCGAGAAGCTGGCAGTCGCATTTGGGCTGATAGGGTCGGCACCAGGGACGACAATTAGGGTTGTGAAGAATTTGAGGGTGTGCATGGATTGTCACGTTGTGATGAAGCTGGTGTCAAGGTTGTATCACCGAGAGATCATCATCAGAGATCGGACGCGGTTTCACCATTTCAGAGATGGATTATGTTCTTGTAATGATTTCTGGTGATTTTCATGAATTGTTTGTATTGAAGATGAAGAGCAAGTGTCAGATTGTGCATATTGAGTGTATTGACAAATCTCATTGATAAATAAAGAGAGTTCTTCACTGAGGTCAAAGCAACTGTGGCAAACTTTCAAAAAACCACATTGGCATCTTTACAAAGGAATCATAAATTAAAGGTCAAAATAATTTTTTTTTCAAAAAAAAAAACCCATTATGTTCAAGTTATTGAGGAATTATTTTCCTTTGATGTCACACGATGTTAGCAGCAATATGAATGCCCAATTTGCTCTGTTAGCAGCGATATGAAGGCCGCTTCAATGGTTATTATACTGGAAAGATATCTTCGACCAGAAAAGCCATGCGTTAGCAGATATAACTTGATCGATGTCTTTGCCAAGAGAGTTTATTTCTCTGTAAAGTTGAGTAACTTTGTGAAATCGTGCAAGTTATCAGTTTGTTCATAGATAGCAGTTTAGCTGAAAATGTCAAGTTAGTTTCATGAAGAAAGAAACAGTTAATATATAACTTGCCAGATACTTCAAAGATAATAAGAGGCATACACAAAATCAGTAATAATAACTCAGAGATTGCTGAGAGTTCGATCAACTCTCATTTGTCCACAGTGTTTCACCTAAATCTTGCAAATGACAGTGTATGGACTTTGGATGTATGAGATGACAACAAAACCCGACACCATAACTCAATCTGAATTTTCAGATATTTTTGCAGATCTCAAAATGTAGAAGAATTTCTCTTCGGTTCAGATCTGCCCAAAGTATTCTATAGAGTATTTATGATGTTTCATTCATGCAATTTGGAGTATGAGTGTCAAAATTGTTGGCATGTAATATATAACGATTAGTTAATTGAATCACAAGACACAAGAGTTAGTAGAGAGGAGGATTCTGATCATACATACAAGGATCAATGAGTTTAGTGTTCGACTACAATTGAACTGAACGTAAAAACTATTACGGACAGGTCATGTTTAAGCAATGCAAGGTTGACTAATATGTCGAGATTGCTAACAATCTTAATCATACCCTAAAAGCAAGTAAAATGAAATTATAATGAACAATTACAAATAAGATAACAGGAAAAAGTCCGATACCAAAATCAGAAAGGCAATACCTGAAGGTCCTGAACACAGAGGAGACGGAACCCTCCTTAAAAAATGCCATAGTGATATGAGAAGGTAAAGACTAACTCGCTATCTTGGGCTAAATCCTAACTCAATGTTTTCAAAACAACAAGCCACATGCATCCGATTAATACAAATTCTTAAACTCCCAGTATATCCCCCCAACCTGCAGAGGAAATGTATCCAACTCCTCTCGGTATCTCCACCATTCTCACTCTTCTCCCCCGCACTACAGTTAATTTGAGATTGCTGGCTTCAATGTTCCTTTAGGGTTCTTATTCCGATGCATTGGTGGATGGTCAAAAAGTGCACTAGACCTTCCATAAGCGTACTCATAATTCTACTCAAAACATAAGCTAGTGCAGATGTCCCTACAGGTTGCAGCTCAAGCAAAGACAATGACATTAGCCTCTTCGTACCAAATGCAGTGACTACCATACACAGTGACGCAGACTAATATTCTAGGAAAAACTAACCTTCTCTTATGTCACAAGGGTCTTTCACCTAGAGTAAAATTTGCAAGCAACCTAAGTTGTCCACCTAGAGTAATTTCTGCTCTAATTGAACACCAAAGCCAGGATAGTGTAACTGTTTTTGTGAAGGATTCCTATTTCTCAATGATATCCCACGATCGAGACAATTGGCCGAATCCCGTGAAACCGTTTCATAGAAGTTCAAGCAAATCAACTTTATTTTGTCCGAAGGACAACTCTTTCTCATATATGTTGCAATATATATGTCTAGCTTATAAATGTCAAAATCTAACAGAATTGACTCAGAAGTTATAAAGGCTTCATAGTAGCCAACAAGTGTTCAATGAATAGTTAGTTCTGGAATGAGTTGTATTTGTTAGCACGTCCAAAACATAAGAATTCCATCAAAGGCATTATTATCATAGCATTTCCTATCTGCACTTGTAATTTCTTATACTAATAGAAGGTAACTCAATATAACCTGAAAAAATCCATAAAACTTGTTAGATTTGCTCGCATATCGAATAATATAAGAACTTCGAATTGCATGTATGTACAACAAAATACTTGACTACAAATTCATTTGAAATATTCTCCATTCGTAAATTTCCTCCATGAACTAAAAACAACACACCTACAGACCCGCATACCTAACCAAATTTCTTAAAATATAACTGTATCAAAACAAAACAGGGCAATAAAATTGAACAAGAATATTGGCTTTTCCTTCATCCAAACGAAGAATCTTGCCATACAAAAGCAACCTAGTAAACTATACTAGCCAATAAACGAGTAAGCCTCGCAACAGAGCAACTTTTCTGTGAATCCAAAATGGAAAGGGAACGATCAGAATACTCATACACTAGAATCCTTATCAGATTTAAGTTTCACCATACCTTGCTTCTCATCATCAGAGTCGCTGTCTCCATCCCCACCATTTACCAGTTTTGCAGTCACAGAGACATTTGGAACTGAAGCAACCGACTTCCCTGAAACCGATTGCTGGTAAAGAACTCCCCCAACAAGAGTAAAGAGCAAGCAAATCAGCCCAAGCACGCTTGCATGCTTATCCCAAATCATCACATTGATTGCCACCGTAAGAAACTTATTAACCACACCCGTCACTGTAAACGCCGTTGCCGATATTGCCTTCCTTGCCGCAAACCCAAAGAAACTAATAAGCAATCCAAACACACAAGACAACCCCACCGCCACAAAAGCACTCATATCAAACCAATCCCCCGATCTCACCCCCATCGCAGCGAAAACATCCGAATACTCCCCCGTAACAACCCAAAACAGAGGCGACAAAATCAACGACAACAAATTGTTGTAAATCACAAACCCCCACGTATTCAACCCCAAATTCGTTACCATATGCTTAATGTACACCATCTCTGTCGTGATTGTAACCAAATAAGCAACAGCCCATGAATACGCCGTCAAACTAAACCCCTCATCATCCATCACATATCCAACCGCACCGCCCAATATAATCACTAGCGAAAAAAACGTCGTCTTTGACGGGCATGGTTGTTTCCTAAACGCCGTATCGGCAATGGCAACCAAAAGCGGGGTCAACGACCGGAACACAATGAAAGTGTCCACATTGGCATGCCTCAACAGATTGGTATTCGTGAAAATTGCGAGGTAAAACACGAATGCAGCAGGGAAGAACTTCTTCGCGGTCTCAAAGGTAAACGGGTCATGATAAAGGAACCCCAATTTGCCGAGAACCCAAACCCCGACAACCGAGGTTAGGTACTGCAATGCAGTTAGCAAACCAGGGTAATTGAACTTTGTGATTGCGAATTTGTTGATAATGGCTAACAAGCTAGAGCAGAGAGCATAGCCTATAACAAGACTACTAGTTGCATAGTACTGCTTCTCTAGTTTTAAAGCAGCCATTAGGGTTTCAAAGATCACAATTTTTTAGGGTTTTGATGAGTAAATTGCGGAATTGATGGATTCAAGATTGGATTTTTACCTCAAAGATCGAATCTTTAGAGCTGAATTGGGAATCTGAAGCTGGATCGATTCGATATGGGGGAGATTGGAATCTTAGGAGGAGAGGATTGAAGATCTGAGATTTGGAAATGGGGGAGATCGTGAAACCCTACCATATATTGGTTTTTTTCTTTTATTTTTGGGTTTTTTATGATTATGGTACGGTTGGGGAAGTAAGATATTGGAAGGGACAATAGCTGAAGGGTTTATCCACAAAGGTCCACTAAAATATTAAAATTATTTATGAGTTCCTCAGAATTGTTATTTCATATTAGTTTCTTAATCAACTTTAGAAGTAATTGGTCAAAGCTTTAATTGTGCCAATTTCAAAATTCACATATTTCACAAAAGTCTTTCGCGAACTCTCGGTGTCAAGATGCTCCTACACTCGACTAGCTACATATAAAAAGCGTATTCCTTCGAAAAAACATCCTCACAAGTAGCGTTGCAAACGAATCGAGCTATTTACGAGCTATTCAGTTCGAGATAGGTTAAAGCTCGGCTCGAATCGAGCTCGAGCTCAAAACTGAGCTCGTTTAGTAAACGAGTCGATTTCGAGTCTGAAGGTATTCGGCTCGGTTCGGCTTGACTCGATTGCAGCCCTACTCACAAGAGATCGTCCACATATGAAAAGCGATGTGATGTCGTAGCTCATCGGTCTTGCGATAAAAATGGACTTTATCTTAATTTCCCGTTCATTGAGTTATAACGTTTGATATTAAAAAAATCTTAAGCAAAAGTATTTGGTTCTCTTAAAAAAAGTTTGTTTTACTTTTATGATATTTTCCTACCATTTTACTTCATATTTTTTTGTTCAAAATTGATTCGAAGGATAAGGGTTTTCACTATATTGCACATAAATATCAAATTAATTAGTTAAAGTGAATCAAGGGACTGAGAGCATCCAGTCGGTTTTTGCTATTTAGCAATATGACAAACTAGCAAATAGCAAAAAGAAAAATTTGCTACAATTGTAGTTTGCTATAATTTAAGAAAGAAATATAAATAAATAAGCTCAAACGGAATATCTTGTTCCGTCCTTTTTTTTTATAGACAAAAAAGAAGTTCATTAACTATTGATTAGATATTAAAATAGATAAATTAAATAACTTAAATATTAAAATATATACTAATCTATCTAATTAATACACTAAACCTATATTAAATGGTCTAAAGCTTGGAAATGAGCTGGAAGGGACATGTTGTCATGTCCAAGCAATTTTTTGTTTAAGACGGGACAACATGTCTCGTTTGAGATTTTATTTTATTTTATTATTATTTTTTTTAATGAGATGGTACAACATGTACAGTTCGGTCATTTTTATATAAAAAAAAACGTCTGACGAAACAACTTGTTTCATTTGATCTCATTTAAAAAGAAAAAAACAACTAAGGAACAAAATAATATGTTCTGTCCCCAATAATTTGAGAATTATCATTTCGTTTCTCAAATTTAAGAAGCGTTTGTAGTAATTTTGTCAAAATATGGCAAAATAGTAAACGACTGCAGACGTTAATTTCCCAAAATATGGCAATTTGGCAAATATAGCAAACGATTGTGAATGCTCTCATCTAGAGATAATAGGTTCAAATCATGCTTGCATTAAGTTTTTTTAGGAAATACTAAAAAAACATGTGTGGGGGTGTAGCTATGACATTGTTTGTATAAAAAATTTAAAAAAACTAAAAGTGATCAATCGTGGTCTCAATTGCATCAACATGAAAAAAATGATAAAATTGAACATGCTTCGTAGACAAAATTTTAACTAAAAGATATCTTCTACACCATTAGAAATATTTTCTTCAAATTGATCCGATAGATCAGAGTTATCATCAGAATCCTGGATCTCAAATTATTCACTGGAAGTGGATCAAGAGACTAATGTCGAAATAACAGTTTCACCGGGGACCTGTGTGGGAAAAACCTGCAGTTTAACAGTATGGTATTTGAGTCAATTAATTGAAGGCAGGCAGCGCGCGCGCCCCGAAAAGGACAGGAGTGCGTGCATTAAACAGAGATAGATCCGCTGTTGGAAATTAAAAGTGGACCATGAACAAATAGAAATCCGACACGTGTCCAAATTAACTAGATTTTGTCCAGTTTTGATTCGTTGCTTTACTTTAACATTAGAGCATCCGTAGTGGTTTTTTATAAATGGCAAATTACCATTTTATAAGAGCATCCACAGTCGTGGGCTAAATACCCAAAATTTGGAAAAATATTTAAAAAACGAGCTGCAGTCGTTGTCCAAATACTCAAAATTTGGGTATACGATGAACAGTTCATTGCCAAATATAGCAGACGATTTGGCTATTTCCAAAATATAGCTAACGCAAGATTATACTGCGTCCGTCCTAATTGACGGAAGATAATCCTCCGTCTCGTACATAAAGTACGCTAGCCCAATGATTAACCAGTTTTTGAAAAAAGAAAAAAAAAAAAATTGACAACCGACTGTTGATTATTAACCGTGTGAGGAGATTAACAGTACATTATAATCCGTCGCTGGGTTTTCTTTAAAAAAAAAAAACAGTCAACCGACGGTGGATTAATTACCGTGTGAAGAGATTAACGGTCCATTATATGCCGTCGTTGGATTTTTTTTTTTTTTTTTTTTGTCTTCTAGTGCTTTAAAAAAAAAAAAAAATTAAACGAAATAAAATGGGACGGTTGATAATGATGCGTCAATCTCACTAGAAGGAGGATTATATCCCGTCCAGGAATTTTTTCATTTATTATTATTATTATTTTTTGTCTTTTAGTGAATAAAAAAATAAAAAAAATAAAAAAAATAGGGACGGACGATTATACCACGTTATTCTTAATGGACGGTTGATAATCTCCCGTCCGGCTATATTTTAGCTTTCGACGACTACAGCGCGCACTCATATATTCTATTTCCAAAAGCCAAATACCCAAATTTACAAATGAACGACTGTGGATGCTCTAAGAAACGAATCGCTGGATCGCTGCAATGGTTTTTCATTTTCTCATTTTATAGCAAATTTGTTATACTGGTTTCTCATATATGAGAAACGAAATACCAATTCTCAAATTATAAAGGACGGGATATCATATCCCGTCGCTCCGATTTTATGATTTTTAATCGAGTGAGACGGGAAAAGATATACCATCTAAATATTTTTTTTTTTTTTTTTTAAGGGTCGGACGAGGAAACATACCCCGTCCGGGATATGATACCCCGTCCTTCCCTTTTATTTTATTTTTTAAAAAAAAAAAATTCCTCAGACGGGGAAACATACCCCGTTCGGGATATGTTATCCCGTCTATGGAGATTTAATTTTGTTTTCCTTTTTTTTTTTCCCCCAAATTGCCCTTCAACGTTTCTCCACCGCTCTCTTCAACGTCTCTTTTTTCAAATCTCAACGCCTATAATTTGACAATATCCATCAAAAAATCAGTATAAATAAAACACATTCCTGATACAATAAGGTGTACAAAATTTACAGCAAAAATCATAAACAAGCAAACTAGTCTTCCTACTTCACCGAAAGCTAATCCTGAGAAAAATTTTCTTGCAACAATGGCAGCTCCAACCAGGGGATCAAGAGGGAGAGCCTATACAACAAGTGAAGATGTTATTCTTTCACAGAGTTGGATAGCAACTAGTCAAGATCCAACAGTTGGTGTGGACCAATCGGGTAGCCAATTTTGGGATCGTATATTCAACACCTTCAAAGCAATTTTAGGCAGTCCGACGGATCGAACGTCGGCATCGCTTAGTAGTAGATTTCACATTATTTCCAAAGATGTGTCTTTATTTGTTGCTAAATTGGCGAGTGTTACAAATAGAGCAGCGGGCGGAACCACGGAGGCTGATAAGGTATATTTATTTGAATCTTATAATTATTGTTTTTTAAATGCATTGTTAGAGTTTTTAATGAGTGTTGATTTTTTTTTTCTTTTTTCAAGATACAGGAAGCAAGAACGGAATACATGCAATCTACTGGAAAAGCTTTCCGATTTGAAGAATGTTATCAATTACTAAAAGATTTACCCAAATTTTCTCTACGTACGACTACTGTCTTCGAGTATGGCATTAGAATACAATCATCTGATGTTGGTAGCAGTCAACGTACGCCTCTAAATGTTGACTCTCCCAACTCCGACGTAGCGGCGGGAGGTGAATCCTCTACACCACTGTCCCGGCCACCCGGGCGCAAAGCAGAAAAAAGGAAAGCGAAAAATAAAGCCGATGGTACTGACAAGGCTATGCTTGAAGAGACGAGAAGATTTAACTCCTGCTATATTGAGACACAAGGACGTAGATTAGAAGCGACGCAATTGAAACTTGCTTTGAAAAAAAAGGACCAGGATATGAAATAGCAAGCGGAGGAAGATCGAATAATGGGGTTGGATCTGACAAAATATCCTGATGAGCAACGTTATTATTTTATTTGTAAACAACGTCAAATCATGGAAAAAAGAGGTTTCATTAGGGATTAAAATGTAAGGCTATTTATTTCTGTAAGAGTTTGAAGAAGTAAAGAAATTGTATCGTCAATTTTACATTAAAACCTGCTTCATAATTTACTTTCGACGTATTAAGTTTTAATTTTAATGTATTAAATAGGTAGTTTCATGTGTACACATCAATCATAACAATTTTACCAGCATGCAATTCAAAACAGTATGAAATATAACCTTTCCATCATGCAAAGTATGAAATATATAATTTCAATGGACATTCAAGTTACTACCATATTGGAGAAAAAATAAAAAGGGACCATTCATAATAAGGAAAATTACAAATCTAAATAAACAATTCAGAAAGTATTACATTTTATCAATCGGCTTCCCCAAATTCGTTCCAAATATGGTCAACCAAATCTTGTCGAAGCGTATGATGCCGCTGTCGATCATGTAAAACAACGCTCCGTGCCAACGAGCTGTCTGTTCTGTTGGAGAAGTTGTATTAGGTGTTACGAATGTAGTTGATGAATTTTGTTTGTAGTCATAATCATGTATACTTTCGTCTCTTTCATCCTCCACATTCATATTATGTAAAATAATACAAGTCTTCATTATATAGGAGAGACTATCTGCATCCCACATTCGAGCTGGCCCTTTTACGATCGCAAACCTAGCTTGTAAAACTCCGAATGCTCGTTCAACGTCTTTACGTGCACCTTCTTGCATTTGAGCAAATTTTTTCATTTTTTGTGTCTCAGGTGCAGTGTAAGTTTTGACTATAGTAGCCAATGGGGGGTAGATTCCATCTGCCAAATAGTACCCCATGGAATATTGATGATTGCTTATAACATAATTAGCAGGAGCTGCACAACCATTAAGAATATCATTAAATAATGTTGATCGGTTAAGTACGTTCAAATCATTATTGCTTCCTGGCATTCCAAAAAATGAATGCCAAAACCAGAGATCATAGGACGCAACTACTTCAAGTATAATTATTGGTTCACGGACATGACCTGTATACTGACCATGCCAAACTGCAGGGCAATTTTTCCAAACCCAGTGCATGCAATCTACACTACCCAATATACCCGGGAATCCACGAGTTTTATTCTCTTCGAGGAGTCTGTTTACATCATCTGCGTTGGGTTTTCTTGTATATTGCGGACCAAAAATATTAACAATTGCTAAACAAAATCTACGTACCGTGTTGAGTACTGTAGTTTCCCCAATTCTGACATATTCGTCGACTGCATCAGCAGAAGATCCATACGCTAAATAACGCATTGCAGCTGTTAATTTCTATACTGGTGACAAGCCAGCCGCGTTTGCAGCATCTACTCGTTGTTGAAAATATTGAGCATAACCAACGCATGCTTCAAGTATCCTCATGAAAAGAGACCGACGCATTCGAAATCGCCGACGGAAAATAGAATCGGGATAAATAGAGTTGTCGCAAAAATAATCCCGCATCAACTGGTTATGGCCTTCAACTCTCTCACGGCGAATATAACGGTGATGCAAATCTCGTTGTGAAGCGAGATTACCCAAAGCTCTTTGCTGCATGCGCCTGTTGAACATGATTGCCACATCGTCTTCTTCATCCCATTCATCGGAGGAGTCAGTGGACGTTGAATAAGAAGAGAATTGAGACATTTTTTTGATAATAAGAATATGTTGAAGGAGTAGAGTTGTAGGGAATGATGGTTACCGTAGTTTAGAGGTTGGAGCTTGTTAAATAGAGAAGAAAGTGGAATGCTCTTCATATGAATTTTAAATACTCTTCACGTTAAAATGTACCAATACATCTTGAAGTTTGGAAGACTCTTCACGTGAAAGGGTTATTACTTGAAAATTGGAATGGAATCTATAGTCTAGGTTGGCGTGCATTAACCATTTTTCTCTAATTCTTAAGATTAATTAATCCTTGAATTACCAAATTAATTTTAAAAGAACATGTAGTTTCCAAAAGACCCATACAACAAAATTGAAGGCAAATTTAACACAAACTAATAATATTCCTAATCATATTGGGTGTTTGGCACAAATGAAGGGGTTCGCGTGGAATCCTCCTAACCATCTGTCTGCCGCGATGTGGAAGGGCGATGCCTCGATATCGATCGCCTTCCTGATGTTGCTATCGACGGAACTGATTCTCGTAGCACCATTTTTTCAATAATAAATTTTCGCAGTAGACAATTATTTCTTGATAGTTCCTGACATTGTCTGTACAGCTCCTCCTACAAATAAAGTAGAAATATATAAATAAACAAAATCAACATAAACCAGCTGCAGATTTTACAAATTGACTCATATTCTTACGTATGATTGATCGCCGCGCAGTTGAAACTCAAAAGTATCCTGACTAAGATTTTCTGTTATTGTACCGCCCGTGAATATGGGTGCTTCAACTAAGGGCTAACCAAAAAAAGTTGGTCTCTCAAGCACCGGTGGTGCTATATATTGTGTGGGCATATAATAAGGATGTGCTGGATATGGCAAATGGGTTGATGGATCGCTGCAACCAGCTGCTCCTATGAAATCAACATTAGCACCATGCGACAGATTAGGCATAATAGGACCAATTGAAACCTTCGCCCAATACTGATCATATACCCTTTGTGGAACAAGAGAGATCAGTCTAGAAGCATCAATCGGTGCACAGAACTCATGTGCTTTCATTCTAGACATGGTCTTAGGAGGATTTGATGGGATAACAATAACCCCATTTACTTGCCGGTAACATCGGTCACCGAGGTACCAGACACCCTGCATTTAAACTATAATTAGCGCTAACAAAAAATAAGTTAAGTAAGTATTAATTGAATAACTGTATATATTATTACCTGACTACCATATTGGAAGATACAGCGGTGGCGGGATAAGATCATCGCACAATGAACATCATACTCGTTTTCATATTTGGTTCCATCATAGGGTTGCCATATAATAGATGCTGATGATCTCATCTCTAGCTGACTCCGGGCCATGGATATATTGTAACGTATCAGCTCACAACTTGTTTCATCCAAATTACTGCGATTCCAACGTGATATTTTTGGTCGGATATCCGCATTTTGCAAATGGACTGCAAAGTTTACGGTTCGCTTACACATTGGTGTACAAATGCTTGTGTATTCATATGCCCAGTACTGAAACAAATACATATAATAATATGTGACAGATTAAAAATTGGAACATTATTATTTTCAATTTTAAATATTGTAACAAAATAAAGAACATTATTTATTAAGATTACCTCTAGTACTTGCCACGGGCGGTTAAATGCTTTCAATTTAAGTCGGCTACAAGCATCCAAAGACATATATAGCAATGCCAGAGATGGACTACCCCAATCATACGTACCAATAACATTCAAATCTTCAAATGCAGTAAGGAAACCACATCTCACTACACCGGACACATTGGGTAGAAGAAATTCACCCACAAAATACATGAAGAAAGCTCTGCCAACTTTCATTGCCACTATAGGATCGGCTATAGCTGCATCTATCCAATCTTTCACAAAATACTTCTTTAGGAAAGAGATACGTATACCGTGAGATTTCCAATCTTCCGGTATAATTTCTGGAAAGAAACTACACTGGACAACCTCAAAAGGATATGCATCGTCGTTACATGGCGGCAACTCACCGATTCCAATAGATAAATCCGTTAGCATTGCCCAGTCTAACGGGGTAAATCCCAACTCACCGCCAGGAAGGTGAAAAGTGTGGGTTGTGTCCCACCATCTCTCAACCAAAGCCTCAACAAGACGCGCAGACGACTTCTCTGTATCAATAGTAAAAAAATGGACCAACCCGCATTGTCGATGAGCTGCTTTATTTTAGGAACATTGCAAAGTACCTTGTAGGCTTTAATCGGTCCCTTCCAATTTCCTCTAAAATTAACAAATCCACCTATAGGTTCATCCGTAATCAGTTTGCAAATGTGCCGTCCATCATCGAAAACTTTTACCCACTGTGATGGATCGCTGGCATTGATAGACGCAGTTGTTTCTTCTTCGTTCCTGTTTTGTGACGGTGTGGACTGTGATGATGCGGACTCCGACCAACGCCTTGATTTAATATTCTCAATAAATCGCTTGATTGAATAAGACATTCCAAATTTTATGTATCTTGATTACAATAAGAGTTAAGAAATTTGAAGAGGGAAAGAGAATAGCCAAGAGCAAATAAATTTTTTTTGGCCAGAAGAATGCCGAGAGCAGAGTGTCTTCAATTCAACTTCTGGTATCCGATTTTATAGTGTTCTTCTTATTTCAAAGGAGGGGGTAATATGGTCTTTTAATATAAAAAAGGAGGGGAGCAAAATGATTTCTTCTTTGCCAAAACAACCCCACGCCAACAAATTAATGGGAAACTTTAGTATAAAGTGAGCCAGATTTTTAGGACGGGAATGTTTCCCCGTCTCTCCCTTAAATTTTTGCCACGCACGAATATGAGAAAAATTTAACAAACCACCACTACACGATCGTCCTCCATTTGCTATTACTGTAGCTGCCATATAATAGAAAATAAAAAATACCACTGTGGATGCTCTTATGCGTGCCGGTAGATTGATAGAGTAAATTTTAAAAAAGTAATGCTACGTCGACTATCAAATTTATCAATTTTTACTTAAGTGGTATACTATTTGTAATTTTTTTAAAAAAAACCTCTTTTACCATTTTCTTTATGTAGAAAATCTCGGTGAATTTTTTTTTGCGCAGAAAATCTTAGTGAATTTTTTTTTGCGTGGAAAATCCCATTTAAGTATGGTTGCAAAAAACTCTGTTAAAGTATATTTTCAAAAAACCAAATCTAATTTTTCTGTTTTTTTTTAGATAACCTATTTATCTTTGCAAGTTGGTCCAGAAAACATAATGTACCTTTCTCATTATTTTCAAAAAATCAAACTCAACTTTAGCAGAAAGCTCATACCATCAGAATGAGTTTTTTACAACTATACGTGAGTGTGGTTTTCTGCGCAAAAGAAAGTTCAGTGAGGTTTTCTGCAGAAGATAAGCTTTTTTTATGGGGTAATACTACACCTACAACCTTTACAACCTTACAACCTTAGGTGTCCCAATCTCATTGGAGATGTGTACAATCCACTTCCACCTACTTTACAATACATTCCAATAAAGTTGTGTCACCTAAGGTTGTAAAAGAAAGGTTGTAAGAATAGGTTGTAGGTGTAGCATTACCCTTTTTTATGAAATTACTAAACTACTAGCACGTGCAATGCTCGTAAGTTCTTAATTTCGGATTCGGATAATGGTCAATCCAACCCGACGCACTAAGAATTTTTTCCCAAAACGACCCATTTTTGCAAAGTTTTTCCCAAACCATCCTACTTTTTTTTTTATTTCCCAAAGCGCCCCACTCGGTCTCTCAAAGACCGAGTCTAGTGCAAATAGACTCGGTCTTTGAAAGACCGAGTCTTGCGCTTTGAAAAATCAAAGAACAAGACTCGGTCTTTCAAAGACCGAGTCTATTTGCACTAGACTCGGTCTTTGAGAGACCGAGTCTTGACTCTTTGCGTATTTCAAAGCGCAGAGTCTCTGTAAGTGATTGAATACAACAGTCGGTCTTTCAAAGACCGAGCTCAATATTACTAGGACCGAGTCTTGAAGCTGATTGCAAAACTTTGCTATCAGCTTCAAGACTCGGTCTTTCAAAGACCGAGTCTAGTAATATTGAGCTCGGTCTTTGAAAGACCGACTCTTCAAGCTGTGTATTTTTTTTGAATCAGCCATATGCTGAGTCTATTCTTCTCAACAAGTTTCACAAGCTTCTTTCAAACAACTTCACAACTTTCAATCTTTCTCAACTTCTCATATAAACACATCCAAACTCGCCGAATAAACACATCCAAACTTCACAAATAAACACATCCAAACTTCGCAACTTCCAAACTTCACAAATAAACACATCAAAACTATCTTTCTTTCTCAACTTCACAAAAAAACTCAACATCCAAACTTCATAAATAAAAACGTCCAAACTTAACAAATAAACACAACCAACTTCACAACTTTCTTTGTCAACAACTATCTTCACAGCCAAATAACTTTGAAACAATCTTAATCACAAAATAAAGCCACACCAATATCACCACTCCAACAATATCACAAAACTAATTCCCAAAACACATCAACAATTTTAATAACTTCATCTCAAACAGAAGAACATTTTAAAAATACTACATTAAAAAAACTACAAAATCAAAATAATTAAAAATATTACATCAACTACCAAGTTAAAAAATTATTACAACAAACTAACGATATTAATAACATCACAAGTCAAGGGTCCGGTGTGAAGTAGTCTGGGGGTTTTCGTTGTCGTCTACGACGATGGGGAGTTGCCTGTGTCAGTGCAGACAACGGGATCTCCGGCTCTTCTTCAATCTCATCCCCAACGAGTTGTTCTTCATCATCCCTTCCAATATCAGACTACAAATCCTACAAGTTCAACAAAAATGTTATTAACTACACAAAAGCTAGATATAAAAACAAATTCTATATGACAAATCCGTTGATTCTCTAATTTTAGCAAAAAACTAGAGTATAACAAATTCAACAAATTCTATACATAACCTAGATTCTATAAAATTCTAAAAAACTAGATTCAACACATACTATATGGAATTCTATACAAAATTGATTCAACAACAAAATTCTATTCAACAAGGTTTCAAGAACTCTTGCAACTCTTTCAACAAAATTCTATACAAAATTGAACTCTTTCAACTCAATATTTCTTTCATCTCTTTCAACAGAATTTTATTCATTCCAACTTCAACTCTTTCAACTCTTTCTTTTTGAAAATCAATAACTCAACAAAATTTGGGTATTAATACTAAAATTAACTCAACTCTTTCTTTTTGAACATCAATAACTCAACAACAGAATTCTATTCAACAATGATTCAAGAACTCTTTCAACTCTATCAACAAAATTCTATACAAAATTGAACTCTTTCAACAATATTTCTTTCAACTCTTTCAACAAAATTCTATTCATTCCAACTTCATCTCTTTCAACTCTTTCTTTTTCAACATCAATAACTCCACTAAATTGGAGTTATTAATACTAAAAATAACTCAACTCTTTCTTTTTGAACATCAATAACTCAACTCTTTCATTTGGAACATCAATGTTAAGCAAAATAAACAGTAAAAATAACATCAATAAACTAATCTACTTTGTCAACAATAAGTCAAATTCAACTAATGAACTTCACAATAGCATCAACACTAACACAAATTTTGCTTACGAAAAGCTTAAGAAATGTACCTAACAAGTAGGAGAATCCAAAGACGAAGACGAAATTGCCGAGAAGAGCAAGATCCTACAACCGAAATCTTCCAATTATGGGTATTCGGGGTTTAGGGTTTAAAGAAAGAATAGATTTTGGGGAATAGGATTTGGTAAAATCGAAATTGAATTAGAGAGTAATTGGTTTTGGGTAGTTCAACATTCGATTAAGGGAGTAATCGAACGGAAAAGTAACGAGTGCGACGGATTCGTTGAGGAAAAGAGCGAAAAGAAAAAAACAATCAAAAGTGAAGAAGAAGAAGAAAGAAAGGGGATCTGCGCTTTGAAATACGCAAAGAGTCAAGACTCGGTCTCTCAAAGACCGAGTCTAGTGCAAATAGACTCGGTCTTTGAAAGACCGAGTCTTGCTCTTTGAAAAATCAAAGAGCAAGACTCGGTCTTTCAAAGACCGAGTCTATTTGCACTAGACTCGGTCTTTGAGAGACCGAGTGGGGCGCTTTGGGAATTAAAAAAAAAAGTAGGGCGGTTTGGGAAAAACTTTGCAAAAATGGGTCGTTTTGGGAAAAAAATCACGCACTAAAATACCTTCCAATCTTTTCAGATCCATCACCTTCCTCTCTCTCATCCCCCTTCTAGAAACCCTAACCCTAATTCGTTGAGCTCGCCGTTTAAAGCATAAACGATGGTGGCCTCGACTCACACGTGGGCGCACGCGCTGACGCAGATATCTCCGTACACCTTCGCTTCCATCGGGATCGCCATCTCGATCGGAGTCTCCGTTCTGGGCGCCGCTTGGTACTCTCTAACTTCCGATTCCTCATCGATTGATTTTCAATTTTTGGGTAATTTTTGAGATTTGTTTCTAATTTTGAGGTGGATTTTAGGGGGATTTACATAACGGGAAGTAGTTTGATCGGAGCTGCGATCAAAGCACCTAGAATCACATCCAAGAATCTCATCAGGTGAGGTTTTCAAATAATTTTGCTTCGAAAAGGTGAAATCTTTGTAGAGATTGATGATTTGGTGTGGTTGTATTAGTTTGTAGGCAGGGCCGGCCCAGAGTTCCCGGGGGCCCAAGCCGAAAGACCCAAAAAAATTATTTTTTTTGGCCCCTAATTACAATATAATTTTTTTACGCGCAAAATACGTACCTATATTTATAAGGGGAATACAAATTTCGGATCCTAAAAGTGCAAAAAAATTAGGGGCCTGAGGCGACTACCTCACCGGCCTCAAGGTGAGGACCGGCCTATGTAGGTATGGTTAGTTGATTAGGAGCGGATTAATATTGTACTTGATGATACTTGTTTGAAGTCGGCAACTTGTGCATTACTAAGTTGGATGTCAATGAACATGATTGAGAGTTGAAAATTTTAAAATATTCTAGGTTTTTTGATAGCAAACAAAATAGCAAAAGAAACCCTATGGAGGAGTACCATGTTCAGCCTTGCATTCAATTCCAATCCAGCGAGCTAGTATGTTCCCTTCCCTAGTTACATGACAGAAATGGCAGCTTTTGTACCCGGAGCAAAAGGTTCTCGTGTCCTCCGGTAATTCATATTGTCTGTGTGCACCATTAATAGAGCTGAGGCGCTTGAGAGATTTAGTGACACTTGCAAAATCTCCCTCAATGCAGATGTTGGTTGTAGGCCATTTGTTTACAATAAAATAAACCACACTCCATCCCAATTGCAGGCTTACCACCAACATAGAGCAGGTCATCGTAGTGGTTCTGAAAAGCAAATCCAATACCAGTCCATATCACCAATTCACCATCATAAGACCCGATAAAATTAATTTTGATCCAGATCACCTCTGGTGGTTCCCATCTTTCTGACCTCTTAATGAGTGATTCAACATCATTGAGCTCAATGGCTAGACTAATGGACTCCCGTTTTTCTCTATCCTAATGTAAAACTCTCCTTATGCTACCCTCACATCCACTGGAGCATTGTTAAAGACTACTGCATTCTTTGCTTCTAAATCTCCCAGCTAGCATAGGCAGTTAGGGACTGTGCCCACCTCATAATTTTGCTGTTTGACCTGCATTCCCCACCTTTCTTCAGCCGTAGCAACCATCCTTCAACTGAAGTGAGGATGTTCGAGAGTCCAATTGACTGTCTCAGCTAAGGCCAATCCACATTGAATGTGGGCAGTCATTTAACAAATATAGGAGATCTTCCGAGTACAATAGACTATGATGACATGATATATTATATTTTAGCACATATGGTGAAACATCAACCCAATAACTTTTTGTGAATTGAGCAAAGGACTTTATATTCAAAAGTAGAAGATATTGTATCGAACATTACTGGCAACCTAAGAAGTAACTGTACAAATTTTTCGGTAGAGGATGATTAAGCTAAGGTTTAATGAAGATGGACAGGAACTCTTTGTCACATAAGACACGCCAAATGGCATATTGGTTAATAGTTAAGTGTCCTTTTCTGCTATACTCTTTGTTTATCCTTCTAGTAAATTAATTTAGTGATCTTAAGAGAGGAGGGATTTAAAACATAGATATTTGATAATGAATGTTTTTTTTAAAATTTTTTTTAAACACGAGCTACATGTGTATAACTCAAATGTGAATGGTTGCTATAGTTTGTGTTTGAATTAGATGACGATAAACATAAACCTAAAGAAACATGAGATAAGCAGACAAATCAATGACCACGGGGATATCGTGAGATCCTACCATATGATTCATAAATTTAAGCTCTATTTGTGGGACTATTGGAGGCCGATGTGAAGAACTAGTGGAATCTTGTCCACTTTGGCTACAACTGCCAAATAGTATATGTTAAAAAATAACAATGTATAGTGTTCTAATAGTGTATGTGAAAAAATAAAAAAACAATCTAGGAGAGATGTTTTCAAAAAATCTTAAAACAATCTTAAAAAAATAGGAGGGTTGAGAGAGAGATACGAAAAACCAACAAACAATTCGTAACAAAAAGTTAGAACTGCAACAAAAATAATGTGTCGAGAAGGTTGTGAATTTTGATACCGTACTCCGGGAATAATCGTATATATAAATGAAAGAGAAAATAATAGTAGAAGTAGACGTAATCGATTGAGAAGTGTGTAGACATAGTCGTAGTCCGGTAGTCGTAGAAAATAGAGAAGGAGCTTCTTCGTTGAGGGAGTTTATAGTCGAGAACATTATCGAATCACCACGAATTCGATACGATCGAAATGGTAAATTCTTTGTTGCTTGCTTCTTTGATGAATGAAATTGATTGAATTGAGTAGTAGTAGTAGAGAAAGAAAGAGAGTAAGGTGTGAAAAAAATTGATTGAAGTTGGAGCGGTTTTATAGGGAAAAAAACATCCAAAAAAAAATCCAAAAACAAAAAAAATCACCCCCCCAAAACAAAAAACAAACAAAACAAAACAAGAGAGCAACTCCTCTCCGTTTGTGCCAACGCCAGGCCAGGGAGCCATTCGATACGCAGGTCGAACGTTCGACCCGCGTATCCAACGACTCCTAACCCACGGTCGAATGAGCGGGTTGCGAATGGGTTTGACCTAGTCAACGGGTTCGAAGATCGAGTTGAGCGGGTTGGAGTTGCGAAATTGACGATCCGTGTCGACCCGTTTCACTAAACGGGTTTGACCCAGACCCGAACTGCTTAAGTGCTAGGCAATTTTAGTAGGCAGATCGCGGGTTAACCCGACCCGATTGCCATTCCTAGTGCTAACTCATTTTCTAGCCCACTTTACAACTTAACCATAGCTAGACTCAACAGAAATGGCAAATGAACTTTATGCCCTGAATTACACTGATACCTGATTCAGCTCCCTTTCTAAGGCTGTCAATTGACCCGAACCTGACCTAGTCCGACCCGATTTTAACACCCTCTGGGCCTGAAATTTTTGTACAAATTCGGACCCCGGTTCAAAAGTTCAGTCCGGATTAATTTTCGGGTCGGGTTCGGGTTTATATAGGTCTGACCCGAACCTGACCCGACTGCACACTAATTGAAAAAACATCATAATTATTCATATCATACTCCGCAGGCACAACTTATCCCTATTAATCCAAATTAAATATCTCCTGCTCTTTCTCTCTCCTCATCTCAGCCTCTCTTTCTCTCTCCTTATTTCAGCCTCCTCTTTCTCTTTCTCTTTCTCTTCCACTTTCCAGTTCCACCCGCCTCTTCTCCTTCTTCCTCCAAGCCGTCGCCCTTGTTGTGCACCTCCTTTTTGCCGCCGCAGACTCCCTCCGCTGCTGTTGCGCTTCCATCGACTGTGGCTACTGCTCCAGCCGCCGCCACTGCTCCCGCCGCAACAATTGTTCCTACTGCCTCCGATGTTCCCTCTGCCGCTGTCGCTCCTATCTCCTCCTATAGTATGTAATTTAGTGTTTTTTTTTCATTTTCATTGATTTTGTAAGAAACCGGGCCGGGCTCAGGCTCGGGCTTTTGGATTTAATAAGGACCCAGGCCCGGGCTTCAAGTTAGTTGCCTGACCCAAAATCGAACCAGGCTTGGACCCTAGAATTTTTTTTCGAGCTCGGGCTCGGGCTTGTATAAGTCCGGCCCAAGTCCAGCCAGTTGCCGGCCCTATCCCTTTCTGTTATCCCCAAATAATTTGCCCTTGAAACAAAGATTCCAAGTCTTTACCCTGAATGTCGTAACTTCAACCGAAAACAAAGAACAATGTTATTGCAAGTATGTATGAAATAATTAAGGACCAAAAAATTAAAGAAATCATGAATCAACTATGATTTTGATGGAAATGAAGGTGTTGAGTGATGCCTTTATTTAGAGGAGAGTGGCAAAGAGCCTTTGAGGGATATGGTAGGTAAGAGAGAAGTATTTTTAATCAAAAAACGCTTTTCCTATTAATATATGACCTCTTGCAGATGCCAAATAGCTAGAGGTATATAAATGAGTGACCCTCACATTGTTGAGGTTATATATGAAAATGGGTTTATAGGGGATAAATTGGGAAATATGATATTTGTTTAGACTTAGGATATGAATGCAAAAAAAAATAAAAATAAAAAAAATCTGTAAATAGAAGATCCAATACATCACTGCTAAATAAATCTTCAATACCTGTCATCATTCTGGCCAACAAAATAAATTAGAATAAAGAAGAAAACATCAGTACAAATATACAATACGTTCAGGAGATGATGATTGCAACAAAATCATGTTGAAATAGAAAAAAGAAAATGTTGTTAATTACTCATTGAAGTTGGAGAGAGAGAGTTTTATATCTGAAGTTGACTTCCATTGTTTTGATCTTTTTTATGTTGTTATTTTATAATGCAAAATGTATTATTTTTTTAGTGGAGACTCATTTCATCGAATTGAGAAAGAATTTTTATTTGATTTAATAATTGCAGCTTATTGGCCAATAAGACGAAGTTGACTGATATATATTGGCCTGATAAATCACATATGTGGCTTATTTTAAAAAAAGAATAATTGGTTGGTTCAAACCAACTACCAACATATCCTATTCCCTAATCCGCTTTATTAATACCACATATCTAATCTAAAAGAAACCTAGAACCCACATCTTTTTTCCTTGCCCTCCAATGTATCTCTCACAGCATCCAATAGTAGCATCCAGTAGTCGATTTTGATATCGATTGTGATCATACTCTAGCGACAGTATATCATGTTTCTGAAGTGTCGAGGAATAATCTCCATTGAATTAGTGGAGTTGACCTTGATTTTGTTTGAATATTGTTTTTATTAGTGGTTTATTTTATATGTTCATTACACTGTATGAACATATATTGTATGAACATATATTGTGTGTGAATCAGGTCTTTGCTTGCATTACATAACATTTTATTAGATAGATGACGTGATCATTCCATTACTAATCAAAATATATTTATTGAGTGCCTAATAGGAACATGGTATGATTCCGTATCTCCAGGATACCGTCTGATATCTGCTATCCAATATGATAAACCACTCAATGGGACAATTCCAGTATCTAGGATTTAAAATGTTCTGAAGAATACCTAGGAGCTTCAGGCATCTGTATTTGCCGTACTTTTCACATCTAATTTCTAGTCTTGCCTCTAGTATGTGGTTTGGTAATTAGAAGCATAATTCGAAAAGATGGATCCAGATATAGTTCAGTCCAGCTTTTAGACAGTTTCCTGTTGTACTTTATAGATTTTGATACAAGTACATGGAAACAAGATTACTATAGAATATAGATAAGTGCATTAGTATATTATAGAGTTCGATTATTGGAGTTTCCATGAAGTGATATTTTGCAATAGTTTGACAATGTTTTCTTAAATCCCTCTTAATGAAATACTTATAACAAGGTTTAAGTTGTTTGCTCATTTTTAGCTTATTTAGTAATTAATTTTGAAAGTACATATTTAGCATATCCATCTAAGTATATTCTGAAAGAATTCACTACTACGCCCTTATCTTCTTCTTGTATGCATATGCCACTCTTAATGAATTTACATGGGGTGGTTGTGTTGAATCTCGAATACAAGTTAATGTGCAAAAATTAAACTGAATCTTAAATCGTAATTATACTTGATGATGATGTTCTATATTTGAGATTAATTATTTTTAGTACAAATGTATATGTATACGGGATATGCTGCAAATTTCCATTTGCATGCATCATTTACATACACTTGATTTCTTATGTAACATTAAGTTGTCAGTTTTCTTCTTTACAACTTTTTGTCTTGAAGGCTCTTAAAATTTGACTTTTGAAATTATTGTCTATTTGTCGTCTTCCAGTGTCATATTCTGTGAGGCTGTCGCCATATACGGTGTTATTGTTGCAATCATCCTTCAAACCAAGTTGGAAAGTGTACCTCGAGCTCAGATGTATGACGCCGAGTCTCTAAGGGCTGGATATGCTATATTTGCTTCTGGAATCATCGTGGGTTTTGCAAATCTTGTTTGTGGGTATGTTTTCAATCTTTGATTATGAGAAGCTTTATTTGGTAATGGTGTGGAAAAAAAAGTTCTATAAATGTGTTAGCAGAAGTACTGTAAAAAAAAATGTTTTAACTTGAATTTTGTCAGCCAAAGAAGCTTTTTATGTTTGAAAATACTCTCTCCCAGAGTTGCTACAGAAGGGTCTTCATCTCAAATGCCACCCAATTGTTGCACAGCTTGAAATCCTAACAACTCATTCATTTAACAGGCTTTGTGTGGGGATAATTGGAAGCAGCTGTGCGCTTTCTGATGCTCAGAACTCTTCGCTCTTTGTGAAGATTTTAGTGATTGAAATCTTTGGAAGTGCCCTTGGTTTGTTTGGGGTGATTGTCGGAATCATCATGTCGGCTCAAGCGACTTGGCCAGCAAAGGCATCTTGAAAAACCAATCATCCTTCAGAAATGAAAAACCGAAGTTGAGTCTCTGCAGATCGCCAGTTCATCTTATATTTAGCATGTTACCATCATGCTTTGTAAAATTCATTTGAAGTTGTTCTTTGAGGAGCTCCTGGTGAAATATTTTTTGACGTCCGACGCCCGCCCAATATACATAGGAGTTTGAGTTGTGTTCTGAGCCTACTACTGAATAAATGCTTGTGCTATAGAATTCTTGTGGTATTTGCTCAGGTTTACAATAATGAGAGGTGTCTGTTCTGTTTTCTGTCTGTTGCTTCCATATATTGCACAGTTCATAGCAACTGATTATTTGTTTGGTTTTTCATCATGTGTAGGGAAAGTTTGTTTTTTCCCCTGTTATTGGATTGTTATTCTTCCATATGCCTAATTGTCTTACATTTTATTTGTACCCCTCTATTTTCATAGTTCACACTATTGTCAAAAAGCCCCCCAAAAATTTCATATTTGTTACGAAGTCCTGCTAGCCAATGGGGATTCTGTAGGGATTATGCAAAAAGGTCTGTAAGTTTATTTTTCTTTGCATTAGGTCAGGTCAGGGGAGAAAAGACAGAATTGAACTTTGAAGAATGAAGAGATAATCAGTAAATTAAAATTCCAATAAAATATTATTTATTCCAAAAAAGATATTGTTATGGAGAAGGCTGAAACTGAAAGGTGTTTTATTTGCTAGAAATACGAAGTCTAAATTAAAATTCAACAAATTTATTGTCAATAGACTATTCAAGGATAAATAAAGTTTTTCTCAATATATAAAAATACATGTCTCATGAGCTAAATAATCAGTTACTGTTGCTAGATAATTAGCCCTTGCAGTGTGTATACTTATTTATTTATTTATTTTTTAAGTTGTTCTTTTTGGATACATTTTTTGGGCCTGTTTTCAGAAAAAAAAATTTGTGAAAATGCGTTTGGTTACATTTTCAGAAGGGCATCTTTTTAGAAAACAACATTTGGGTTGTTTTCCCCTTTTGGCCTTTTCCCCTTCCTCTCTCTTCAGCAAACAACCCAAAAGCTTCGAGCTCCATTTGATGCATCGACGAGCTCCACACCGTCATCGCCGAGCTCTTTGCCACCGCAATCGATATCCATCTTCGAGCTCCACACCGTCACCGCCGAGCGTCGACGAGCTCTTCGCCACCGCAATCGAGGTCCTCCGTTGCCGGAGTCGCGAAGCTCGCCGTCAAAATCTGAGCGTTCGTGGCACCGGAGCTCAAACGAGAGAAAATCTCCCTTCCACTATGTCGAGCTCCAACGACGTTGAGCTCGATCATTCGCCGAGCTCTTCATCATCTTCACCGAGCTCGCCTCGCTGCCGTACTCCCCCACTGCCGAGTCGAGCTCCCTCTTCCTTCGTCGAGCCCCTGAACTCGACACCGCCGTGTCGTCGCCCACTCAGGATCAAGCTCCGGCATGGCCGAGCTCCACCTTCACCGAGCTTCGTCCTCGTCGAGCTGCTCGCCGCTAATCTCCGAGCTCGACGCCTCGCTGCCGAGCTCCACATGCCGAGCCAGAGCCCCACTCCTCTTCGCTGAGCTCCCTCGAGCTTCGCTCCTCGTTGAGGTGACGCCGAAGAAAAAGAGCAGCGGAATAGAAGGAAAGAAAGAAGACAGAGGAGAGCGGTGATGGAGGTAATAATGGCGGTGTGCTTCAATGGGTGTGCTAGGGGGAGAGCTCTGTTGGGTTTGGGAAAACAGGGGAGAGAGAGATATTTCGTGTAATTAGGAGAAGGATGGGGTATTGGCGGCTGTGTTTAGAGTAATTAAGGTTAAGTGTGATTATGGTTGGAGTAATTAAGGTTAAGTGTGTTTAGAGTAAAAAAAATTTATTACCAAACAGCATTTTACAGTCTAGTTTTAAGAAAACAGCATTCAGATTTTTTTTTTAACCAAACAGGTTTTACAATCTCATTTTCAGAAAACAGTTTTCAGAAAAACTATCCAGACAGCTTTTACACTCTCATTTTCAGAAAACAGTTTTTACAAAATATTTTCACAAAACTATTTTCAAAACAACAAACCAAACGCACCCGTCACGTAATGTTTTTAGTTCTCAAAAAGAATTAAATGGAACATAAACAAGTCGAACAGAATTTTTCAACCAATGAAAGAATTTTTAAAAGATGCATAATACAAATATCAAATGTGCTATCTATCGTTCAGCTCCATCTGTTATCTAAACAATCTAGAAAATTAATGACTCTTCATATGCATCGGGAGAGTAACAAAGATTTTAAGAATAAGTACAACAAAGTACAAAGAAGAAAAAAATGTGCATGTGCTAAAATTCTACCAAATTAGAGCATCCACACTGGTCTGCTATATTTGCCATGTTGCCCAAAAAAAATGTGCATGTGCTAAAATTCTACTACATTAGAGCATCCACACTGGTCTGCTATATTTGCCATGTTGCCCAAAAATGGCAAAATAACAGCTACCTCGGTTTGCTATTTTGTCTTTTTTGACACAATTGCTACAGTAGTTTTTCATGTTTGAGAAATTTTTTACTTTTTCTCAAAATATAGGTTTCTATTATTATTATTATTATTTTAATGGGATCAGACGGTATAATATGTAACATCCTATAATTTTTTATTATTATTTTCATTTTTTAAGTATCGGACGGATGTTCCGTCCCAAAAAAAATATAATAAGTAAATAAAATGGTTGGACGGGACATGTTGTATCATCCGGAAAAAAAATGTCAAATGGGATAACGTGTCCAGTTTGTGATGAACACGTGACTTTCAAAGCCAACTAATCACTCCTAATACTTACTTTATTAATTTAAATATGGTTTAGTAATATTTTAATTACTAATTAATTAACTAATGATTATTTAATAACTAAACACTATTTTTGTTTTTCTAAATATTACAATTTTACCTCTATGAGGGGACAACATGTTCCGTCCGATAAAAAAATAGCAATTTTAAAATTTGGCAAATGAACCAGTGTAGGCTGTGTAGCGCTTCTCAAAATTACTATTTCTCATTTGGCCATTTTGCCAAAAAAATAGCAAACACCATTGTGAATGCTCTTAGTGACTGAATAAAGTCATACCATTGTATGACTCATTGATGTAATGATCAAAGCCAAGGATATTAGAGCATCCACAATCGTGGTTTGCTAAAAAATGGCTAAATACATATTATACCTATAAAAAGTGAGTTTGCTGCAGTGGTAAAATGGTACAATATAGCAAATTTTTTTTTTAAAGATCGGACGGATCTTCGAGATCCGTCCCACGATTTTTAAATATTTTTTTCAAATTTTTTAATAATTAAACCGAAATTTTTAGTGATTTTTTTTTATAAAAAAAATGAATCGCTTGCTATTCACATTCGTTTGCTATTTATCCACGTTATGCATTTTTTAGCAAACGAATCGCTGCAGCCATTTGCTGTTCTTTTGAGTTAGTATCGAAAAACTTATCTGTCCAAATAGACCTGGCTTACCTAATTCCTCAGTTACAGCTACAGCATACCCCATTTAACTATAACTTGATGCATCCATTTCTCTGATCAAATATAATTGTAACAACATTGATACTGAAAGACCCTTTGTACAAGATCAGGGAGAAAATTTGATGCATGTTTCAACCAAGTTTCAAATTTTCAATGATGGAATCAATTCTGTATTGGGATCAACATTATCAGTATGTAAAAATTCACTCCAATGTACAACCATTACATCTCGATCCTAGTACAGCTAATAACCTGATGCGTAAGTACAATAACCTAGTTAAGGTAGCAACTAAACATATGACAGATACTAACAGAAAATTGTGTATCAACAACATACTATTCACCAGAGATGAAATTATTTTCTTAGCAGGCACACCCTCTAAGCTCAGACTTCTAGTTCAAAATGAAATTGAGTGCATTCTCATAAACCTTATTTAATCATTTTAGTTCTCTATTTCAACAAAAGAATAAAAGTATTTTTGTTCTACTAACACAAAAGAAGATGAAATGTTTTTTTTTTTCTTTTCTTCAAATGTTTTATACAAGATCTATATGCTTCAGTTTTTATTGCAATATTTTGGACCTATATGTTGTGCGCAATACAAATCAAACCAACAATCAAACGAACTAATGCGGAAACAAAGAGAGAACCAGCGAGAAAACACAGAAAAGCAAGCAACACAAGAACACAAGATTTACGTGGTTCGGCAAAACGATGCCTACATCCACGGGGCGGTTGGGGTTTCTTTACTATGATCTTCAATGGGCAAACAAAGCCTTTACAAGAGATGACGGCTACAAAATCCGAATAAGGTGTTACAATTTACAAAACCCTAACGGGTGTATTTATAGGGAAACTATTGGGCCTTTCGAATTGGGCCGAATCTGGATCCAAAACCCGCCGACAGTCGACTGGTCTTCATACCAGTCGCTTGGTTCCTTTGGGACAGTCGACTCATCAGTCGACTGTTGCTACTGTATCTTCAGTCCTTGAAAACTCCTCTGGACAGTCGCCTGCTCCTCCTACCAGTCGACTGACGCTCTGAAACTTTCGACGACTGCAGATACCAAATACCAGAATCGAGCCATTATCCTACAATCTCCACCTTGGCGAGATCTTCCAAGTCAAGTATCCAACAATCTCCACCTTGGTGAAATCTTCCAAGTAGCCCAAGCAATCTCCACAAATACTTCAAAACAACTGCTCATCACCAAATGCAACAAACGAACCCAAACTCCATCTTAGTATGATATCACATACTAAACAAACCAATAGCAAAGTACTATCCCAACTCGCCCATGCCAAATTATCAAACATGCAAAATATTAGCCAGGTTCATGCAATGCTTGAACTTGGCTGTCCCAACAACTTTGGTCAACATATCAGCAGGATTATCAGCTGTTCCAATCTTCACCAAATGAATATCACCATCCTTTATCAAATCACGCACAAAATGATAACGGACATCAATATGTTTGGTCCTCGAATGATGAACTTGGTTCTTCGCTAAATGAATAGCACTCTGACTGTCACAGTGTACCTCCACCTTTTCCCGATGAATTCCCAAGCTCTTCAAAAGTCCATGTATCCAAATGGCTTCCTTCATGGCCTCAGCAACCGCCATGTATTCAGCCTCAGTAGTAGACAACGCTACAGTGGACTGCAAATTTGACCTCCAACTTATAGGTGCCCTAGCCATAGTAAACAAATAGCCTGTAGTAGACCGCCTCTTATCTAGATCACCTGCATAGTCAGAATCAACATATCCAACTAATAACCTGCTAATATTGTCATCCCTTTCAAATTTCAAACCCACATCTGTGGTGCCACTTATGTACCTCAAAATCCATTTAGCCGCTTGCCAATGCTCTTTGCCTGGATCATGCATATATCGACTAACCATACTCACCGCCTGAGAGATGTCTGGTCGAGTACAAACCATAGCATACATCAAACTGCCAACCACACTAGTGTAAGGTACATTAGCCATATACTGTCTCTCTTCATCTGTACTTGGAGACTGAGAAGCACTAATTCTGAAATGACTGGCTAAGGGTGTACTTACTGGTTTAGTCTTCTCATCTATACCGAACCGTTTCAGCACCTTCAAAAGATATTGCTTCTGTGTCAAACTCACTACGCCCTTTGCTCTGTCTCTAGCTATCTCCATCCCAAGTATCTTCTTGGCTTCACCAAGATCCTTCATCTCGAATTCAGAACTCAGCTGATTCTTCAAATTTTGAATCTCCTTAGCATTCTTAGAGGCAATCAACATATCATCCACATATAATAACAGATATATGAAAGAACCATCCTGCAATTTCCTGAAGTAGACACAATGATCAAACTCACTTCTGGAATATCTATGCACCTTCATAAACTGATCAAACCTCAAATACCACTGCCTTGGAGATTGCTTCAACCCATAGAGAGACTTCTTCAACCTGCAAACACAATTTTCCTTCCCAGCAATTTTGAACCCATCTGGCTGCGACATATAAATTTCTTCATCTAGATCCCCATGTAAGAACGCAGTCTTCACATCCATCTGTGTCAATTCAAGATCAAACTGTGCTACCAAAGCTAACAAAATCCGAATAGAAGGATGCTTCACAACTGGAGAGAACACTTCATTGTAGTCAATTCCTTCCTTTTGAGCATACCCCTTTGCAACTAGTCTAGCCTTGAACCGAACACTGCCTTTTGGACCTTCTTTCTTCGTATACACCCACTTGCAACCAATTGCTTTCTTCCCCTTTGGTAGTTGCACTAGATCCCAAGTCTTATTCTTATGAAGAGAGTTCATCTCTTCATCCATAGCAACTTTCCAATCTGCATTTTCTGAACTTCTAGTGGCTTCTTTGAAGTTGGAGGGAACTTCATCATCCACAATGGGAAGAGCAAATGCAACTGAATCTGTAAAACGAGACGGTCGTTTGATATCTCTTCTTTGCCTTCTTACTGCAATTGATTCTTCCTGCTGGATAGGAACTTCTTCATCATTCTCAGTATCAACCACATCATCTTCATCTTGGACAGGAACAGGATTTTCAACTGACAAATTTTCTAACTCCACCTGTTGAAAAACTCTCCTACCAGTCGACTGGTAATTGCCAACAGTCGACTGTCCCGAGCTTCCACTCTTCTGCTGTTCTGGACCACCAGTCGACTGCTCCTGTACACCAGTCGACTGTCCCGAACTTCTGCAACTCACCTGTTGAAGAACTGTCCCACTCTTCTGCTGCTCACCAGTCGACTGCCCTATACCACCAGTCGACTGTCCCGAGCTAATCATGCTGGTCTCATCAAAAGTCACATCTCTGCTGATTACTAACTTCTTTTGTTCTGGACACCACAACCTGTAACCTTTGACACCAGTACTAAAACCAACAAATATAGCCTTTTTGGCTCTTGCATCAAGTTTAGTTTCAGTTACATGAAAATAAGCAGGACAACCAAATATATGCAAAAAACTATAATCAGATGCAGGTTTACCACTCCATACCTCAATAGGCGTTTTGCCTTCAAGTGCTGCTGATGGTAAACGGTTGACGATGTGGCTTGCATATATAACAGCTTCTGCCCAAAATGTCTTCTTCAATCCAGACTGTGCTAACATACATCTCACCTTCTCAAGTAAGGTTCTGTTCATCCTTTCTGCAACCCCATTTTGCTGTGGAGTCTTCCTAACTGTGAAGTGCCTCTGGATCCCTTCATCTTCACACAACTTCAGAAACGGATCATTCTTGTATTCCCCTCCATTATCTGACCTCAGAACCTTAATCTTCCTACTAGTCTGATTTTCAACTTTCTTCTTCCAACTTGTGAACAATGTCAAAACTTCATCTTTGTGCTTCATGGTATATACCCAAACTCGTCTGGAGTAATCATCAACAAAAGTAACAAACCAGTGTCTACCACTCATAGAAGGTGTCTGAGTAGGGCCCCAAACATCTGTGTGCACATAATCGAGGATACCCTTTGTCTGATGTACAGCTGTACCAAATTTCACCATAGTTTGCTTACCCAAAACACAATGTTCACAAAATTCCAACTTGCACCCTTTAGCATCTTTAAGCAACTCTTGCTTCACAAGCCCCTGCAAGGCCTTTTCTCCTGCATGCCCGAGTCGCATATGCCACAACCTGGTAGAGTCGGGAACAACCTGTTTAGGCTTCTCAGTTACACTGGCAGCCTGACCCAAATATGTTTTTCCCTGCAAGAAAAACAAGTTCCTCTTTCTTTGCCCTTTCATCACCACGAGTGATCCGCTAGTCACCTTCAGAATGCCACCTTCACTAGCAAATTTCAATCCATTGGCCTCCAAAGCACCTAGTGAAATCAGATCCTTTTTCAAATCTGGAACATACCATACATCTGAAAGCTCCCTAATAAGACCATCGTGCATTAGCAATTCAATCTTCCCGATTCCTACCTTCTTACAAGGTGCATCATTTCCCATCAAAACTACACCACCATCCATATACTCCAAAGAAGTAAACCACTCCTTTTTCCAAGACATATGATAGGAGGCTGCTGTATCAAGAAACCATACTTCTTGATAAAGTGAGGGACTAGAAGCAAGTGCAAAAGAAAAATCCTCGCCACTTTCTAAATTATCAACAGTCACATTTGCAGTCGAATTTTCCTTATTTCGTAGCTTTGGACAATCCTTTTTCCAATGCCCCCTTTCATGACAGAAAGCACATTCATCTTTGGCTGGTATTTTCCTGTCCTTCGAAACTCCTCTCGATTTGGAACGAGATTTGTTTCCCTTTTTCCCAGATTTGGACTCAGATCTTGTCTCAGTCCTGCCCCTTACAATCAAAGCTTCAGAAGTTTCTCTATCAACCATTTTATCTCTTCTCCTAGTTTCATTATTCAACAAAGCATTTGCAACATCTTCATATTTCACAGTATCTTTTCCATATAATAAAGTAGTTGCTAAATGATCATAACTTTCAGGTAATGAATTCAACAGAATTAGGGCTTTATCTTCATCCTTAATTTGCTCATCCAAATTTAACAAATCAGCCAATAATTTATTAAATGATTCAACATGAGCATTCATAGACATACCTTCCGTATAGGTGAAGCGAAAAAGTCTCTTCTTCAAATACAGCCGATTCTCCAAACTTTTCCTCATGTATTTGTCTTCGAGTTTCTTCCACAACACCGCAGCAACGGTATCCCTCATCAAATCATACTTCTGAGCCTTCTCAATAAAGAGCCGAATAGTCCCACACGCAACTCGATTCAACTTCTTCCAATCTGCTTCGGACATATCCTTAGGTTTTTCTACCTCCAAAGCAACATCTTGTTCTTGTTGAACAAGAACATCCAACACCTCACATTGCCACATCCCGAAATTGTTTGTCCCATCAAATTTTTCAACTTCAAATTTTGCGTTGTGAATCGTTGTTCTTGACGAACTTGATCCCACAACATCCTTGATTGCATCTGCATCACCCGCCATCTCCCTCTAGGTCGAACCAACAGCTCTGATACCACTTGTTGTGCGCAATACAAATCAAACCAACAATCAAACGAACTAATGCGGAAACAAAGAGAGAACCAGCGAGAAAACACAGAAAAGCAAGCAACACAAGAACACAAGATTTACGTGGTTCGGCAAAACGATGCCTACATCCACGGGGCGGTTGGGGTTTCTTTACTATGATCTTCAATGGGCAAACAAAGCCTTTACAAGAGATGACGGCTACAAAATCCGAATAAGGTGTTACAATTTACAAAACCCTAACGGGTGTATTTATAGGGAAACTATTGGGCCTTTCGAATTGGGCCGAATCTGGATCCAAAACCCGCCGACAGTCGACTGGTCTTCATACCAGTCGCCTGGTTCCTTTGGGACAGTCGACTCATCAGTCGACTGTTGCTACTGTATCTTCAGTCCTTGAAAACTCCTCTGGACAGTCGCCTGCTCCTCCTACCAGTCGACTGACGCTCTGAAACTTTCGACGACTGCAGATACCAAATACCAGAATCGAGCCATTATCCTACACTATATTCATGCGCGTACGGTAGAGGACTGATATTCGACAGATAAAAACTGGGCACAAACATAGCAAATCCAATTAGAAGTCTGCAAGCATTGATGAAAATAGTCCAAACTAACTGATAGTTAACTCAAAATTGCAACTGAAAACAAATTCAAAACCCGAAAATTCATTATAACTGAGCAAAAATAAGAGGTATCAATCACACATACAAGAGTAAAACACTAATAAAGACAAATTTCTTGAACACATACATATCGATATACATTGTTTTTTTATTACAAAAGTAAACAGATGTAATATATCGCAGAAAATAGAACAAGAATCAAGAAGTACCCTAAAATGAACTTCAGAGTCATCGAACAAACATGTACATACTTAGACTTAGTATAGAATATATATGAATGAACAAAACTTAAATATAGACACCTAGATTCCAACGAACTTAAACAGTCTCATGAGAATGCATGTATATATATACAGAGCAAACAGAGTACAGAGACCCATATATGATTGATTCTAAACAAAGTAAGCTACTTACAGAAAACAAACTCAATAGAGGCCGAGAAGTTTCCACCAACCCATTTCAACTACCACCTAGATTGAAATATTTAGCGAGGCTGTCATAAACCCCATCCTGAATACATCATACAGTTTTAGATAGCCCGCTACAAAAATAAGAAAAGGAAAGGGTTATCAGATTATAAAGGAAATTTATATTATACAACAGATAAAGATATGAAGCCTAATTGAATGTAGAATGTGTCTTTTTGGTCCAAAAACAACGCAAGCTTCACAACTCAATCTCGGAGTTTTAATATATTCCCCTAAAGTCAGTACCTATTGATTATGATAAGAATCGGTTACCAAATTGGTAATAGTATTACTTCCAAAATCAGTCTACACCTACATTTTGGATACATTATAAAAGCCTACTTTTCTCTTGAAAATAAGTGATTCTTTAAAAAGTTAATCTTAACTTAATCACGAAGCCCCTATTGAAAATGTGTTGTAAACTACTGAATAAAAAAGAATTTACAGGTATTACCTCCAAAAATACAGCAGCTGGCCCACTGCTATAATGAGTCAGAGCAGCATTAAGATTAGTACTGTATGCCAAACTTAATACTGCCAGTTTACTATGGACGCGTGCTGCTAAGAGCATGGCAACAAATGCAGAGTACAAGGCCGCGACATGTGCAGTCTGACTAGCAAACATATAGTGGATGAGGAAGTATGATGCATGAAGAACATGTACAGAAGCTCTGCAGTTGAACTCAGCGAGAAAGAATGGAGGAACTTCTCGACACAATCTGACATCCATTTCACAACTCCAAGAGCTGTAAGCTGACTTGCCATTCCAACTAGAACTGCAAACCAGACCAATGTATCCTATGTTGAAGAATCTACCATAACTTGTAGTGCTAATAGCAGAATTACACCACAAGCAATAACAACTATCAAGAGTTAAATGAACCAAGAACAAGCCACCACAATATATGTAAGATCTCACAAGAACACAATCAATATACAGAGATAACCAATACTTCTTATTGCCCAAGAAATATAAAGATTACAAAGAGATTACAACTCTCAATATCTCTCCCTCACCTTTGAAACACTCGGCACAATTCCCTCTTGAAGTTGAACAATGATAACGGCTCACCTCTTGATCTCATCAGTAATACAAACCCTATAGTCTAAAGCCATATATATAGCCCCAAGTAAACCCTAAAAAATAAACACCAATCCAGTTTATTGGGCCTTAAACTCGTCAGCCCAAATAACACACAGCGCTGCTGTCGGACGACCGCACCCCCAAGTCGGCTGACCGCAACATGTAAAGCACATACCCGAGACATGACCGGTCGACTGCACGGTTGACCGTCTCCTTCTCTGTTGAACCCTGTACACTCGAAGAAGTCTCAGCAGTTTGGGTCGGCTGACCACACACCCGGTCGGTCGACCGCAACTCTTCAACTGCACTTTTTCTACTTGCTGTTGTCTTCTCTTACTATCTTTGTTTCCTCCTCTTCTTCTCCAACTTCAACTTCAAGTACTCTGTGTCTAAGTGTATTTGAGGCCACAATCCTAACTGTTAGGATCGGGAGAAAAACAACAGAGATAAATTTGAGAAGAAAACAACACAAATATTATTTCTCAATCTCAAAAGATTTACAAAAAAAACTCTCAATACTTTATAAGCTCTCTGTGGCTATCAATCTCTATTTTTTTCTTCAGTTGAGTGTATCTTCAAATGAAGAAAATAATGAGAATTTATAGGAGGGGAAGAGACACCATGCTTCGGAAAAGACACCATGCTTCGGAAGAGACACCATGCTTCGGAAGAGACACCATGCTTCGGAAAAGGCACCATGCTTCGGAAGAGACACCATGCTTCGGAAGAGACACCATGCTTGCATCAAACGTTGTCATGCATCAGCATGCACCAAACGTTGCATGCATGAGTGCATGCTCTTTTGTGGCGGGACCTACAATTCTCCCCCTCATGCCACATCTGCACCAATCGTCATCTCTCATCCATTCCAGTTATGTCTCTGCATAACTCTAGTTTCTTCCGAGACACAATCTTTGTCAACATGTCTGCTGGATTCTCCTTCGTGTGGATCTTCATCAGTTTCAACAATTGTTGATCCATCACCTCGCGTATCCAGTGATAGCGAATATCAATATGTTTTGTTCGGGAATGGTACATTGAATTCTTGCTCAAATCCAGAGCACTCTGACTGTCACAATGTACCTTGTAGTCATTCTGCTTGATCTCGTGTTCTTGTAGAAATCGCTTTAACCACAACATCTCCTTGCCAGCTTCAGCGGCAGCAATGTACTCTGCTTCTGTCGTAGATAGTGCAACGCACTTCTGCAACCTTGACTGCCATGACACAGCTCCCCCTGCAAAAAGTGTAGATAAAACCAGAAGTCGATTTTCTACCATCAAGATCTCCGGCCATATCTGCATCTGTATAGCCTTCCAAAACCGGATCAGCTCCCCCGTAACACAAACATATCTTTGAAGTACCCTTAAGATACCTGAGAATCCACTTCACAGCCTCCCAATGCTCATTTCCTGGATTGGAGAGAAATCTGCTTGCCACACTCACTGCATGTGCAATATCCGGCCTCGTACACACCATTGCATACATCAGACTTCCAACCGCTGAAGAATAAGGCACAACTTCCATTTCCTCGATCTCTTTCCTGGATGAGGGACACGAACTCTTGCTTAACTTGAAATGATTAACCAGTGGGATGCTAACTGGCTTGGCACCCTCCATGTTGAATCGCTTGATCACCCGTTCAACATATTTCTCTTGAGATAACCACAATCTTCGGGCCTTTCTGTCTCGAGAGATGTTCATACCTAAAATCTGCTGAGCTGGCCCAAGGTCCTTCATATCAAAGACCTTAGAGAGTTCTATCTTCAGCTGTCTGATCTTCACTGCATCTTGTCCGACGATCAACATGTCATCGACATATAGTAACAGTGCAATGAAATTTCCATCAGGGGACCTTTGAATGTAGACGCATTGATCTGCAGCAGTCCTCTTGTAGCCTTGACTCACCATGAATGAATCAAACTTCTTGTACCATTGCCTTGGTGCTTGCTTGAAGCCATACAAACTCTTCTTCAGCTTACATACGAGATTCTCTTTCCCTGGAACCTCGTATCCCTCTGGCTGCTCCATGTAAATTTCTTCATGCAAATCACCGTGAAGAAATGCAGTCTTCACATCCATTTGTTCAAGCTCCAAGTCTAGGCTAGCTGCTAATCCGAGCATGACTCGGATTGAAGTCATCTTTACAACTGGAGAAAAAATCTCACCAAAATCGATGCCTTTCTTCTGAAGGAATCCTTTGACCACTAGCCGAGCTTTGTGCTTCACCACCTTTCCGCTGCCATCTTTCTTGAGCTTGAATACCCACTTGTTCTTTAGTGCCTTCTTCCCTCCTGGAAGCTTAACCAAATCGTAGGTTTGGTTCTTCTCTAAAGAGTCCATCTCATCCCGCATAACATGCAGCCAGTTGTCTTTGTCTGGATGAGACAATGCTTCCTGGAAATTATCTGGCTCCCCTTCATCAGTAAGAAGAATGTACTCTGATTCTGGATATTTAGTAGACGGAACATGGCCTCTTTCAGATCTACGTAGCTGAGGCTCACTCGTCTCAGGCGGTGAATCATTATCTTGTACTGGTTCTGCAGCTGTGAAAGGTTGCGGCTCCCCAGGCTCATCAATCCCTTCTTCCTCCTCCTCTGGTTCTGCTTCTAGTTCTTGATCAGACACATCATCATCTGCGGCAGCTTGTACTGGTACTGTATCTGGAACAAAGTCCTGAGTACTGACAGGTCTTTCAGCAATTGTAGACTTTTCAGTGTCCCCATATGTCTGATTTTCATGGAACACCACGTCTCTACTTCTGATGGGCTTCTTCGTCTTTAGATCCCATAGCCTGTATCCAAACTCCTCGTCTCCATAGCCTATGAAAATGCATGGAGTGGTTCTCGTATCGAGCTTCTGCCTGAGCTCCTTTGAGACATGTGCATAAGCCAGACATCCAAATGTCCTCAGGTGAGAGTAGGAGGGGTTTTTGCCAGTCCATTTCTTCTCCGGGATGTTGAAATTCAGCGGGACTGATGGAGATCGATTGATCAAGTAGCAGGCGGTGCGAACAGCTTCTCCCCAAAATGGCTTTGGCAGCTTTGCTGTGCTGAGCATACTTCTGACTCTTTCCATGATTGTTCGGTTCATTCTTTCTGCTACCCCATTGTGTTGCGGGGTACGTGGAACCGTCTTCTCGTGCCGAATGCCCTGACTCTTGCAATAGGCATCAAAACTCCTGGATGTATACTCGCCTCCGTTATCTGAGCGGAGGTACTTCAGCTTCTTCCCCGTTTCACGCTCTACCATGGCATGAAATGTTTTGAAGCTTTCCAAGACCTGATCTTTTGTCTTCAGAAAATACACCCACACCTTCCGAGAAGCATCATCAATAAATGTCAGAAAGTATTTGTTACCGCCTAGCGACTCCACCTCCATGGGACCGCAAACATCAGAATGTATCAGACTGAGCAACTCTGATCTCCTTGTCGAAGAGGAACTAAAAGAGACTCTTCGCTGCTTGCCAAATAAACAGCTGCTGCAAGGTTGAAGCTCTGCATTCTTGGTAATGGATATAAGATTTTCCTTCATCAAGGTTGATAAACCTTTCTCACTCATGTGACCGAGTCTCTGGTGCCACAGTTTCTGCGAAGCTTCATGTTCAACAATATTGAGACTCTCCACATTGATCTTCACATGAGTCTTGTACAAAGTGTTGAAGAGATGTCCACGAGCGATCACCATTACACCTTTCAGCATCCTCCACGAGCCTTTGCAAAACCGGTTATCATAGCCCTTTTCATCTAGGGCTCTCACCGAAAGAAGATTTTGTCGAAGTTCAGGTACATGGCGAACATCCTGCAGTGTGATTGTGCACCCGGCATCAGTCTGCATCCGAACATCACCAATTCCGACAATCTTAGCAAAGCTAGAATTGCCCATCCTCACCGAGCCAAAGTCCCCAGCTTTGTACGTCGTGAAGATGTCCTTTAGAGGAGTGGCATGGCAAGATGCTGCAGTATCTACCACCCATTCTACGCCCTGATTCGACACATGGAGGCATGTCTCATCCTCATGAGAGCAAAGAGCCACATCTTCTAGTACTGTGACTTGTGCATCTCCTTCCTTCTTTGGTTGTGACCTTCCCTGACCGCCTTGCTTTTGTAACTTCCAACAATTTCTTTTCATGTGGCCTGGTTTGCCACAGTGATGGCAGTTGTATGCAGGCCTCCTCCCATCACTTGATTTGCCTCTCAATCTGCCTCTGCTTTGGCTCCTGCCTCTCCACCTGCCTCGATCTTCCTCTTGCTGTCTCCCACGGACTTCTGTGATGCAGGCTTGTGCTTCTGTGCCAACATCCTTTCTCCGAGCTTCCTCATTGAATAGGGCATCCTTAACCATAGACATGGTAAGATTGCCAGTCGAAGCCGAGTTGCTGAGGGAGACCACCAATGTCTCCCAACTGTCTAGAAGAGAGCTGAGAAGTAGAAGTGCCTGTAACTCATCTTCAAGTGGTAACTCCACTGAAGATATCTGATTCACCAGGCTCTGAAACTCGCTGGTGTGTTCTGCTACAGAAGTTCCTCCCTGTAGCTTCAGGTTCACCAACCGTCTCATCAGCAGGGCCTTATTTCGAGCTGTCTTGGCCTGGTACATATCCGCCAGCTTCTTCCAAAGGGCAAAAGCATCCGTCTCCTGGGAAACATGATGGAAGACACTGTGATCGATCCACTGTCGAATCTGACCGATCGTTTTCCTGTTCATCTTCTTCCAGTCCGCCTCATTGGTAGCTTCAGGTCTCTCTCCCTTCTCCTCAATAGGATCAAAGAGATCTTTACAACTTAGGAGATCTTCCATCCAAGGTCTCCAAAGTGTATAGTTGGTGGCAGTAAGCTTGATCATGGCTGCAAATGATGATGATGATATTGATTCCTCCATCGACATCTTGATCTGCAAAGGCTTTTGGCACTCAACAACTCAACCTCGCTCTGATACCACTTGTTAGGATCGGGAGAAAAACAACAGAGATAAATTTGAGAAGAAAACAACACAAATATTATTTCTCAATCTCAAAAGATTTACAAAAAAAAACTCTCAATACTTTATAAGCTCTCTGTGGCTATCAATCTCTATTTTTCTCTTCAGTTGAGTGTATCTTCAAATGAAGAAAATAGTGAGAATTTATAGGAGGGGAAGAGACACCATGCTTTTGAAGAGACACCATGCTTCGGAAAAGACACCATGCTTCGGAAAAGATACCATGCTTCGGAAGAGACACCATGCTTCGGAAGAGACACCATGCTTGCATCAAACGTTGTCATGCATCAGCATGCACCAAACGTTGCATGCATGAGTGCATGCTCTTTTGTGGCGGGACCTACACTAACATCCCCTGCATAGGTCTCATTTAGGCAGTCGTCCCAACTGAGGACACCCGAGAGTAGAAGTATTGATCGACCTATCACTGCTGCAACTATACACTTGAGACATCAATATACCCTCTGCAGAAAACAGTAATTGTGAGAATAAATTAATTTTCTGTAAATGATGTGAGTTCAGGAAAATACTGAAAGGTCATTAGATTTTGGACAACATTTTAAGTTGAATTTAGTTAAGTTTGATGTGTAAATGCGTTAACTCATAGAAAAGCATAATTTTATATTTTGTGTGCTTCAGTTACAATCTTGATAAATTAGTTGTGATCCATTGCCAATAATTGATGACTATAAAAGCCTCGATTTTAGTATCTAATATGAAATGAATTTAGAGAAGGATGGTATTATAGTATTGATGAATGTTTTAAATTAGACATTCATCAGCCAAATATTTGTTGATTATTATTGTAGTACTAGTGGTCTATGGAATCTTGGTAACGGTAAAGCATTTGGCATCTTGCTATTTTTTTATGAGCATGCATTTGTTAGCTTATTATCTTTTTGCTAACATGAGGAAACCCACAGTCAGAACAAGGTATCACTGAGTCCCAAATCGAGATCCAGCTCCTTACAAAGCTCCGACATCGGCATTTGGTCTCTCTAATTGGTTTTTGTGATGAGAATTCACAGATGATTTTGATCTACGAGTACATGCACAATGGACCCTTCAGAGATCACAATCTATGGTAAGGATCTCCCTTCACTCACGTGGAAACAAAGGCTAGAAATATGATTGGCTAAGTATGGGGTTGGTAGGCCATCGATGGAAGACGTGTTGGGAAATCTCGAGTATGCGTTGCAACTGCAAGAAACAAACCCACCATCTCCTACCACCCAGGTATAGCCACTCATCTTTTAGGCTCATGTTTTCCTCATGTTATTAGTTTTAATACATTTGTTTGTTCAGCTTGCATAGACGAAAGGAAGGTGATTGAACCCAAACAATAATAATCTCATAAAAAAATTAATTTGTTGGAAATTTATTTTTTGTAAGGGGAAAGATATGTTATTTATATAGTGCTTTTAAAGAATCATACATGTTGAGTTCAATGATGTGGGAGGTTGAGTCTGTAATAGTTTTATGATCATAGGCTAGTTTAATGCGTGTTTGTTGGTTCTGATTTATAATATATATGATGTGAATGGCTACATTTTATCGTAGTTTTGTATCATGAACTTCTTATTTATTCAATGGTTGTAGTGGAGAAATTCAAAGAAGGGGTTATGATTAATTTTAACTATTAATTTGTTGCTTGAGTTTAGAGATTGTATTTTCCGTAATAATTTTACTACATAATTGTTCAATGTTGATATTATGTATAATAATTATACATGGAAAAGGCTGTATGTATGGGTAGGTCTTACCGAATTTGTTATTGAATGCTACTGATATTTTAATATATCTTTTGGTAAAGTCTGTGCAACTTGCACATGGTTATACTAGTTATATTATATGCAGACAGAAGGCCCTAAAACTAATTGTACTTCAAGATGGTCGATGTGTGTGGATACATTGCATTTAAAAGTTTATATCGTATGTTCCTCTCATAATTTAAAAGCTTCTCTTATCACGCATATTTTTAGAGAAACAAATGTTATTGATACACAGTAGGTACGCCAGGGGAGTGTGAATGCAAGTGTAAGGTGTATTTTGTCTCGTTTAGTAAACAAATAAAAGGGAACAAAACAAAGTACCCCCCCCCCCCCCCCCCCCCCAAACGTTTGGGCTTGAGACAATATGATTATATAATGTTGGAAAAAATACATTTAACTAAATTATCCGTTAACTTAACCTTATCCGTTTTATCAGTTAAGTTAGAATTATTAAATTACATTTCTATCGTTACCCTTACATAATCAAATATCTTCTTCTTTCTCCCCTTTCTTCATTCTTTTTTCTCCATTCACAAACAAGAGGGGAAGATGCTTTGGCTCCATAAGTTCCCAATTCTATTTCAAGTGACCAAATCCCAATCCCCATACCTGTGCATATGGATTTGGATACCATTGCCAAGGCTTTTTTTTTCTTCTGATATTGCTTTTGTTCTGCAAATTTTGCACCATGAAAACAAGAGACAACATGCTACATCCTCTACAAGATATTGCTCTTGCTCTGGATTAGTATACTAGAATTTGAACATGACTATAAATCCAGTATCTCTTAGTATTGATCAAGTACAACAGATTTCTTACATTTAATAAATGTCCTTACATGGAAATAAATTACACGAGGAAACTCATCTAGATTGTTGAACATGAAAAAGATAGAAGTTATTTTTTTTCCAGCTAGGAAGATCAGTAAAATTACATGGTGCAAAGAATTTACAGCTCTTCAATATTATATCACCAGGGACACTCAGCTACCATATTCCAAGTACTTAATTTAGCGGTTCTACAGTAATTGGAATTGTAGAATCACAAAATTTTGTAGTGTTATTATTATCAAAAGATCTAAGGATATCTTCATTGCCTCTTCAGTCACCATGCCATATTTTATGGGAACGATTGCCTTAAGCTGTTGCGAGGTGGATTCATCTTCCTCAGTATCATAGATTGGAATATTCTCAACAGAGAATGTGCAGTTATAAAAAACTGTTCAGAAATCAAATGCAGTCACTTTTCCAGTAAAAAAATACACTGGAAGCACACAATTGGAGTTGGATGAAATCAAATATATGATGCGTAGATGGATGTGTCCTAATTCTAGTGCTGAATGGCTGAATTGTAATTTATAATCGCAAGTTGGCAGTAATTTGAGTACGGTTCACTCATCATTCACAAGGCCATCTGCTATCCAGTTGGAATGAAAATAAGGAAGAAAGAAGAAGAGATTTGATTATGAAAGGGTAAGGGTAGAAAGGTAATTCAATAAAATGACGTACTACGGATAAATTATGCAATTGCACATTTTAACAAATTGTGCGTGGATATGCATGGGAACAAATATGAGACTCACATTTCTCATCATCAAAATATTTTTTACCATAATTTTGGTAGCCCCATCTATATTTTTTCTCCCATAATTTGTCAACCACATACTTTGTTTTTTATAGCCGTCTTGCACTCATGCACATTTTTTTACGTGCATCTGCACATGGATATTTTACTAGTGAATTCGTATGTGCAAAGATTGGCTAATACTAAATTGTAGTAGGCGGTTAAAAAATCTTAATAGTCCTGTGCATAAAGCTTGAATTGTATAAATCATTTACCTCCTAATTAGATATCATATCTTACTTTACATACTCGATTTATTTTTCTCCATTAGTCCAAATTATATATTATCCTAAATTTAAAAAAAAAGGAAAATGCTAAATTTATCTCATATTCATTAAAATTTGAATAACTCAAATACAAAAATATTTATTACAAAAAACATCCATATAAAAGCAATCAATTGATTGCACTATTAGAGCATCTGTAGTCGTTTGCTATTTATGCATTTTATACATATTTTAGCAAATGAACTGCTGCAATTGTTAGCTATTTATGCATATTTTGACGATTTCGCTACAGTAGATTGCTATATATGAGAGCAGATATGAGAATATGCATATTGTAAGGGACGGATCTTGGACGGATCTTGAAGATTCGTCCCAATTATATATATATATATATTTTGAAGGGACGGAACTTCGAGTTCCGTCCAAGAGAAAATTTCAGTTTTAATGATAAAAAAATATTTTTTAAACGAATATTTTAGTGTTAAAAAAAATTTGATTTGGCCCTTGGGCGGATCTTGAAGATCTGTCCAGGGGGACCCACTTCCTTTTTTTTTTGGACTAAAAATTATTTTTAATTAATTAAAAATTGCTGAAATTTTTAAAAAATCGTGGGACGGATCTTCAAGGTCTGTCCGATCATTTTTTTTTGTTGCCATATTATAACATTTTACCACTGCAGCAAACTCTCTTTGCTATATGTATAATATGCATTTAGCTATTTTTTAGCAAACCACGACTGTGGATGCTCTTATGTGAGATTATGAAAAGAGGGATAGCAATTTGAACTACAGTAAATGGTAACATGTATTTCTTATGCTTGGATTCCATTGCTTTTGGTTAATTTCTCTTCTTTCTTATTAATTTAGTTTAACTTAAGTTTGTAAAGTTTGAAAATGTTGTAAATCTGACTTTTATGTTTAGTTTTATGATGACTACTGTTACTCTGTGCATATTGCACAGACTAAAATATTTTCAATGGACTCATAAAATTATATGAAACTTTTAAAAAGTGTGAGAGAATTGAAAAAAATTAATTCTTCAAGTGTATCGTTTAATAAAATTTACCCTAAAAAATATACTCATAGTTCGACCTTTGTATATATCCTGACCGGCAACACAAAGCCCTTGACCCGCCTCATCTCAACCCTCCCCTCCCTCCCCTCCCCCTCCCAAATTTATATCCTATCAGATGCCTTATCCCTCATATCCCGTGTCTCGCTGTCTTCGACCGCAGCGACGTATGCTTCTCCAACATCATCCTCCACCTCTCTGTTTGCCTCACCCTACTCTCCGCCACCTACCTCATTACCAAATCTTATTCTTGGACCCGATACTATAGTCATCCCCATCTTCAACCCGTACTCTTCTCCAAATTCAAATTGCAGGATTTTAAAAACACAAATTAGAAATTGAAAATAAAATGAGGTAGTAAATTAGGGTTTCAAAAATTAATACATACACCACACATAGATACAATTGATTAGTTATACAAAAATTTTCAAAATCATTTTTTCACCAACACATTGTGTGCTACATAGGCATTTCATCGAACACTTAATGAGCAAAGCATACTTCTATTAATTAAGTTCCAGATTTATAGTTTTAGGGCTTTTATATTGTTTTCTTTTAATAAAAATATGCATACTGCACGTATTAATAAATGTCAATTCATTCTTTTGTTCTCCTTTCTTTATTTCAAAATAGAGAAAGGAGAGAGGTTAACACTTTCTCCCCTATTAGTATAATATATAGATATAAGATATAACTAGTATTACCCTGATAAATTGCACAAACTAAAATAATTTTAATGGACTCATAAAATTATATGGAACATTAAAACAATGTGAGATTTTTTTTTAAAAGCGAAAAGGTTGAGTATGGCCACCCTCTTTTATTAATAAGAGGTTAATAAAACAAACTCAGGGTATTGAGCAGAGTACAGAGTCCTACAATACATAACCAAAAACACATAGAACCTCCCCAAGCATAGGGGGTGGGACAAAATAAAGACCAACCCATACATGCACCCAACATAAGTACAACAAAGCATCTAACTCCCCCCAACAACCCCTGGGGTGGGGTGGATCACTCAGTAGCAAAGGTATCGAAGAACAGAACAGACTTTCTGTTAGTCGAGCGTCGACCCAATCTGAACTTCATCATCATCGTTCTCCTCCACCTGAAAGACACTGGTAATCCTTCCTCAAGGACTTGTTACAGCAATAGTAGTCCCAAAAGAGATAAGATGCATAATGTGAGTCAAATTACCAGAAATACTGTAAAGCCCCGAATTCCAAAAATATACTGAATTTGAGATTCCACAGGATCTTTACACTTCTTTCGTATAATTTTACAAGAAATTTAAAACTTTTCACTTTACATCAGAGTTACATGAAAACTTTACACTTTACATTTTACAGCGGAAGCAAATTTACAACATTTAAATAAATGTACATCAACATTTGAATAATCTCTAAGATTTTGTTCCTCTTTAATCTTTATCATGTCATTTACCCTGCATACAAAACTGTGGGTACGTCAGTTTATTCAACCGACGAACATTATACACGGCCATCCTCTCTATGCCGAAAATAGTATAACTGATTTTCCATATTTAACAAATACAAACTTGTCACATACCAAACTAAAGGGAATACCCTATTGATGTCGTGTTGTGATTGTGCACTTAGTCCTTAATGCAATTATTTATATTATATGACACTAATGCACACTTGTTCGGATTCTATGCATCCCATATTACATAGGTCCGAGGGCAAGCCTCTTAATCGTTCTTCATCTTGTAGGGTTCAATTCCTCGTCATGATTTAATCTACTACTATAACTACGGTAAGTATCCTAGATGATCTATGAGTACAAGTTCGTGTACAGAAAACCTGAAGGGGAATCCCACGCCATGTCTTGACGCATCAAGCATGCATTCTGTGGCAATTCAGCATCCTTCATGGCACACGATCCTCTTGCAGTCACCAAACATCCCACAAGCATCGCCAAGATCCCGATAATTCTGGAGTAGTGCCCACACCATGTCTTGACGCATCAAGCATGCATTCTGTGAATCACTCTCACATCGTAGACTCGAGACCCTCATACTTGTGTTTTTCTCTCACTTTCATCACCTCTTCACTATGTACTAATTCTTAATTTTAATAAAATCATGAACAAAATCAATCTCTTAAAGTTAGCCCTCTCACTACTACCGGTCTCATTCCTTTCATTTCACAATAACCCAACTGGTCTTTTCAATTTCAATAATCATAATTCATCACTTTCACTTGCCGGTGTAAGTTTTGGCTACACTCTAATTTTCAATTTCAATTCACAAATTCACATGTTTGAGTTTTCATACTCAATAACATTCTCTTTTCCAATCACATGATTTCTAAATTATTCATGAGTCAATAACCATACATGCAGTTCAATTATTCATCATGTATTTCATCCAATATTTATTTCCACATTAAAAATTATGTCACCAATTATATGGTCAAAATGAATATTCACAACTCATTATTGTCACACTATTCTTCAATAAGAATAATTCACACCACTTCACAACATACTTTCTTTCTTTATTATTTTTCTTTTCTAGCATGATGCTGTTTATTTCTGAGGCACGTGTGGAAGCACCAGGTGTGAGTTCGAACTCAATTTGTATTGAAGGAGATTGCTGCTCGTCTGCCGACCTTCGGTTGACCTTCTGGGGCCTACGATGAGCTCGGAAAGGCGTTGAAGGTTGGGCTCGGATCGGAAGGGTCGGATCCGAGGTCTTGTGTACCTGCAGACGGTCCTGAAACACCGGGGTTTGTCCCGGTGGCGGACCCTCCGACGCTCTAGTCAGTCTCTGTGAGAGAGTAGCAATAACTAGGTATATTTAAGTGGTAAAAGATTGATTACCTCCAAAAGGTGGGTGAGGGTCTAGTATTTATAGAAAATCCCAACCGGGTTTGGTTCCGAAAGCCCATGGGCCTGACGTGGCAGAAGGCCCAGGGGGTTTAGGGCGGTTGTTGTGATACCAGGAGTGGTATAGGGCTGACGTGGCGAAACCCTTGGTGGTATTTGGAGCTGACGTGGCCCATCGTGAGTCCTCTGTGCCTCTGGGGGAATCAGAGGGCCTAGGCTGCGCCAGGTCATCCCTCCGCCCCGCCAGAGAGGGGGGACGGCATGAGGGACTGCTCCGGATCGGACTCCGGGGGATACTGAGGCTCGTCAGTACGAGGAAGCCGGCACTGTGGGGGCAAACACGAGGTTCGGCGCCGACCCTGAAGGGGTCCGGAGCCGAACCAGGTCGGTATTCTTGCTTTTCTGAGTAGGAATTGTATTGGGCCTTGGATGGGCCTCAGGCCATTTTTACACTGTCACACAAGCCCCCCACTCCTGCAGGGGGTGCGGGAGCTAGCCGTGGAGGAGTGTTCATGATTGTAAAAAAATGGGAGGGCGGATCACAGGGCCTTCCTGGTGGTGTTGTCCTGAAGCTTGGATAGAACCTCGAGCTAGTCGAGGGTCAAAGTGTAGGTGAAGGTGATGGCGAACCGTTGTCTCTTCCAGAGAAGAGTACCCTGGTGTTCGATTGAACCTCGAGAGGTCGAGGGATTACGCGTCGACAAGGGTGATGGCGAGCCGTTGCTTCTTCCTGAGAAGAGTACCCGGGTGCCAGACCGAACCTCGAGAGGAGGGGGAATTATGGGCTGGTAAGGGTGATGACTAGCCGATGGATCTTCCGAAGAAGAGTACCCGGGTGCCAGACCGAACCTCGAGCTGGCGAGGGATTGTGGGTCGGTTAGGGTGAAGGCGAGCCGTTGTTTCTTCCTGAGAAGAGTACCCCGGTGCCAGGCCGAACCTCGAGACGAGGGGGAATTACGGGCTGGTAAGGGTGATGGCCCGCCGGTGGATCTTCCGAAGAAGAGTACCCAGGTGCCGGACCGGACCTCGAGCTGGCGAGGAATTACGGGTCGGTGAGGGTGAAGGCGAGCCGTTGTTTCTTCCTGAGAAGAGTACCCCGGTGCCAGACCGAACCTCGAGACGAGGGGGAATTATGGGCTGGTAAGGGTGATGGCCAGCCGGTGGATCTTCCGAAGAAGAGTACCCAGGTGCCAGACCCGACCTCGTGCTGGCGAGGGATTACGGGTCGGTGAGGGTGAAGGCGAGCCGTTGTTTCTTCCTGAGAAGAGTACCCCGATGCCAAACCGAACCTCGAGACGAGGGGGAATTATGGGCTGGTAAGGGTGATGGCCAGCCGGTGGATCTTCCGAAGAAGAGTACCCAGGTGCCAGACCCGACCTCGAGCTGGCGAGGGATGACGGGTCGGTGAGGGTGAAGGCGAGTCGTTGCTTCTTCCTGAGAAGAGTATCCCGGTGCCAGACCGGACCTCGAGTTGGTGAGGGGGAGTTACGGGCCGTTTATGGGGCGAACCGTTGTGCCTTGGGGTTGTTCTGAGTAGTGTGGTCCGTTTTTTCGCGGAGCATTTTGGGGGCGCCTGGGGACCTGTGCAAGATTTCCATTTCCTAGGTGCGTTAATGGCGCCGCTAAGTAACGGTATGACGCATGGTCTTCCGTCGTTTGGTTTTCCCCACATCATAATGGCCGGCCCCTGGGGGGGGCTTATAAGTACCCCCCCCCCCTTTCTCGTTGTGGTTCAAATCCAGGCAAAGGCGGTCTGTTTGGCCCATAAAGGTGTCTGCTTCGGCGGACGCCTGTTTTTTGAAAATTCTTGCCCCTGGTTTTGTCGGAGAGGTAGTTTCTTTGTCGCCCGATCTTCTCTTGGATCTGATGGCCCTGAGGTGGCGGTCAGATCCAGGGGGGGTCCGGGCGAGAGGGATAGCGACCGAACGTCGAAGGGTGAGCCGTCTGTAATAGCGGAGGTTCTATCCTTCCGAGAGGGATGAAGGGCGTTCCGGGCCGGTTGTTTGCAACTGCGAAGATTCGGTTGCTGGAGTGGGCTGGGCCTTTGCAGTTGCATCAACTGGCTCGGGATGGAGCACTTCTTTCGGCCTTCGGGTGTTGACCTGCTTTTGACCGAGGTGCTTGCCGAGGGGGGCGTCTTGAAGCTTTGGGCCCTGGGTAGATGAGTAGTTCTCCGATTGGAGGCTGACTATTCTGTGTCCCAATAGGGCTCCAGGTTGAGGCGGTTTCGGTCTCACCCGGGAACAGTTCGGGTCTTCGGCCGATGACGCTGTAAGCCCCGAGCTGCTCGCGGGTGAAAGGGGAACCGGCCCAGTCTCGGAGCCCGGGGCGTCTGTCTGAGGACGGCGCCTTAAATCTTAAAAATAAAAATGTTCCCTCCTCCGAATACTTCTTCTGCGCTGGCCTCCGTGACTGGCTGCCAGCCTGTCAATGGATGATGTCAGCGTCGCACGTTTTGAGGATGTGGCGCGAATTCTTAGGCGGCAGTTGCATGTTGGATAGGTGAACAGTACTCGCGGGAATCGAGGAGTCGCTTCTATCTCCCATAAATAGTCCCCCCTCTTCCCTACTTGTCCACTCCTTTCTCTTTCAAAATAAAATTTTTCAATACTTCAGCGCTCATCTTCGCGTCTTGCTGTACCGGACTTGCCCTTCCGAAGTAACCCCAGGTGAGTTAGCAAGCCTAATTAGTCTAGGCATAGATGGATAGGGTTCAGTCTGGCTCGTCAGCGTCGACGTCTGGGGGGGTGGAGCCTATCTCCGACTCGACGTCCTGGGAGGAGCCCGTACTCGAGGAGGAGCTAGTGCATGCTGACGGGTCTCCTGACACGGTTTCGTGGGAGGAACCGGTGGTTGAGGAGGCGGCACATGGTGCGAGGTTGTCGCGCTCTCGTCGTCCCTTCGTGGTGGAGAGTAGTGGGTCGGAGGAAGCGACTGATGGTTCGGACGACGTCCGTGTTTTGGAGTCGGCTGCCGAGGGAGAGAGAGGCGAGGGCGGCATTGTAAGGAGATCCATGGTTCCGGGGGTAGGTCCGAACTCCATGCCGACTGGTCGGGGGCCCTTATTCACTCCTTCGTCGGAGCGGTCCGAGAAGAGGAAGAAGGCTCCGAGGAAGGTAGAGTGGGGAACTAGTGGCTCGAGCCAGGGGACTGGTTCGCCCGTGCAGCCGAAGCATTTCCGTCAGTATCCGGACGACCTGTTCGATCAGGAGCTCTTTGGCGTGCAGGCCTATTCGCCGAGCCGGACGAGAGTGTTGATGGACGCGATTCTGACCGCCTTGGATGGCGGGGACTTGGAAGTCTTGCAATTGGCGTACCACATAGGGCCTAGTTACGAGTTGATGCTGCCGAGCTCTACTCTTCGCCCAACCGATCCCTTGTCTGCTTGGTACTGTGTCTTCCCTGTGGACGCGTTTATTTCTGGACTGAGGTTGCCGATCCATCCGTTTGTTCGGGAAGTGTTGAACTGGGCCTCCCTGGCGCCGATGCAGTACGGGCCGAACTCTTGGGAGCAGATAATCAGCTTTGTACTGACGTGCGAGGAACAACGGGTGCCCTTGCATTTGAACGTGTTCCGCGCGTTGCTGGCGCTTTGCCCGGCAGCCGAGGGGGTTTACTATATCTCCCCCCGGAGTAGGCGGAAGGTTGTTCATAGCCGTCTTGATTCTTTTAAGGACTGGAGGAAAAAGTATCTGGTAATTCGGAGTGAAGAGCCCTGGGACATCCCGACTCGATGGAATTACTCCAAGCCGAGTTATCCTGCGCCGGGGCAGGGAGATCTGACGGTCGAGGAGTGGGGGCTTGTAGAGCATCTTCGTTTGTCCCCTAGTATTAATTGGACTAAGGTGACGGAGGTTCGCCTGGCGAGCGTTGGACTGAGCCCCGCCGTTCTCCGTATGTAGTTGTTTCTTTTCCCTCGATCCTTTCGTACATTCTCGCTCATTGTTCTTAATGGTTATTTTCTGCAGATATGGATGAGGCATCGATCCAAGCAAGGCGGCTCGCCATGAAGAAGGAAAATGCCGAGAAGAAGAAGAAGGCGGAGGCGGCGAAGAGGCCGAGGGAGCTGCCCCTTGTTATCTCGGAAGTCCAACTCGAGCCGAGGACCAAGAGGGGTCGCTCCGAGATGAGCAAGGGCGCGGCTTCTTCGAAGGGTCAGGGCGCAGCGGGGGCCCCTGTTCTCGGCAAGGGGAAAGGTCCCTGGGTCGAGGCCGAGGAAGAGGATCCGGTGGTGGAGCTAATGCGGCAGCGGTGGGCTCCTGACTGGTCGGTTCTGACGGGGGACCGTCTGACAGACGAGACCCAGGCCGTTGAGGTGGTGGAGAAACTGGCGACCCCTCGCGATCGCAAGGTGATGGAGGGCGAGCCCGTAGAGATGGCGTTCGCCCGCCTGGCGCGGGCCACTGTGCAGGTAAGCCTGTCGACTCTGTATCTCCTTGTTGATTTTTGTGCCGAGGCCTGATCTTTGTCTGCCGTTGGTTGTAGGCTTGCATACAGGGGGCCAACATCAAGAACCTGTACGAGGCGTCCCTGGCTCAAGAGCGAGCTTGGGCGGAAAAGAGCGAGCTGGAGGTGAAGGAGATGCGAATCGAACTCGAGGGTTCGCAAAAGAGAGAGCAGCAGTTGGGGCTCCAGCTCAAGGCCAAGGATGTGGAGTGGGAGAAGGAGATGGCCTCCCTGAAGACGAAGTTCACCAAGGAGGCGAAGGAGGTGTTGCACACGGGTCAGCAGATGGTGATCGCGGCCCAGGACAAGAGCTATGAGAGGGCCCTTAGCCATGTGAGGCATTTCTTCCCGGCCCTCGATCTGTCCAATTTTGAGTATGATATGGAGATCGAGGGGACGTCGAGGACTCCGGGTGAAGAAGGGCCCGCCGCCGACCCCTCGGCCGACGCTCCCGTGGATCCGTCCGTCGGCGCGGAGGTGGGTCAAGGAGTTGTGTAATTTTTTTGTCTTTCTTTCCCTCTCCCTCGATTGTGTTTGCCTCCCGCGGACTGGCCACCGCAATTTTTTGTAAGAAACACTTGGATTTACAGTGGTAAGAAAAGTTTTTGACCGGCCGGTTGTTTTTGGGTCTGGACATTTCTGAATCTTCTTGAGAATGTGCGTTGAGTTGGTTGGTTGTGTTGTAGGTCGCTGGAGGGGGGCTCGGAACACTGATGAGGCTTGTAACTTTTGTCGGAATAAGTCCGCCGTCTTAAGCGTGGAGGCGCGCCGGTTGAGAAGAGCGGTGTGGGATCGGGAGCTTGGCGGCGCGAACCTTAGACAGGCCGGGCTTAGTACTTTGGTGCCGAGGTCCTCTCCCGGGGGGTTACCTCGCGACATCTTTGTGGAGAAGGAGACGGGGGTGCTTTGTTACAAGGCGATGTCGGGTGCTTCGTTCTCTTCCCTCGTGGGTCGACAGGCGGAGGGGGTTCCCTTTGCGCTGCTGCTGTTGCAGTGGGCGCGACCGGATGACGCCCTGAGCTCTGTGGTTGGAGGGTCGAATGTGGCTGAGGCTAAGGAGCACCATAACGAGGGGAGGGGCCCCTAGTTGCTTGACCGAAATACTCTCCGTTCCTCGTTGGGCCTGAGGGGCCCTGATCTTCCTGATTTGAGATGAGTGGAGCGGCCTTGTACCGGTCTTTGTTTTTCTTTTGTTTTATTTTTCCTCTGTGGAACGAAAATAAAAAGGGGTATGAAAGGAGAATCCTTTTCCTTCCCCGCTCCGGTCAGTAGTGTAGTACGCAATGTCGGAGGCAAGGTCTGGCTCCATCGTTCCGCAAGGGATCGAAGAGGGGCTTTAGGAAGGACTTTTGGTCCGGACTCGTATTGCGATTATCGAGACATTTGGGTTCGGACAAAAAGGGATATCTTTAGCATAAGGTAGGGAGGGCCGCTAAGGCAGCCTTTTACAAGTGAGGGTTTATACAAAAGCAGATTTACATTTAGCCGGGTCATAACCTATGCTCGTTCGGCGTCGAGGGGGAACACACCCACCCCGACGGTGGTCATGTAGCACGACCGCGCCGCTTCTTGGCTGCCTCGGACGATGCCGACTCCTTGAGGGGTGGGGAACTTGAGCTTCAGATGGTAAGCCGAAGGCACTGCTTGTAGGGAGCAGAGTCCGGGCCGGCCAAGTATGGCGTCGTAGGCCGTCTTGATGTTGACCACCATGAAGTCCATGGATTCGGTCCTCTTGACAGGAGTCGATCCGGCGGTAACGTCGAGGGTAACAATTCCTTCTGTCACGACAGGGACGCCTGAGAACCCGTGCAGGGTGTACCCGGCTGGCTTGAGTTTGCCTCGGGGTAACCTGAGATTTTCGAAGGCATCGAGGAAGAGAATATTCACCGAGCTACCGTTGTCGACGAGGATCCTGCGGACCTCATAATTAGCCATGTGAAGGTTGATGACGAGGGCATCGCAGTGGGGCAGGCGGACTCCTTCAAGGTCTTCCCCTGAAAAGGAGACCGGCCTTGATTGTAGTTTGGGTGAGGGGTCGTCTCTGACAGCGTTCACCTCTCGGATGAAGGCTTTTCTGGAAGTTTTTGATTCACCTCCCATCGGCCCTCCGTGGACGCAGTGCAAGATAAAAGGGATATCTACGGCTCCCTCGGAATCGGGGTCCCGACTCTGGGTCTGGTTCGGAGGAGGATTCGGAGCCGATTGGCTCCGGTTCCTAGCGGCTCGCCGATCCCGTGGGCCTTCTCGGGTAAATTCTCGGAGGTACCCTCTGGAAATGAGCCCTTCAATTTCGTCTTTCAGGGCTCGGCATTGGTCGGTCTCATGCCCGTGATCTCTGTGGAAGCGGCAGTAAAAGCGCTGGTCTCGATTCTTATTGTTATTAGATTGGGGGGGTAGTCGGACAATGCCCTTGTCTTCGATTTCCAAGAGGATGGCGGATACGTTATGCGTCAGGGGGGTGTACTTCTCGAAGCGAGGGACTGGCGGGACCTTCTTCATGGCCCCCGGGTCCCTTGGAGCTTTCTTTGGTGGTTCGACTTCCTCGGTCTTCCGCTTCCCTTTCACGGTGGGATCCTTGGCGTCTTCGGGATTTAGGGCCTCTTCTGCCCTAATGTATTTCTCGACCCTATTAAGGAGGTCGGGAAAGTCGACGGGGGGTCTCTTGGCCAGAGAGGCCTTCAGCTGTCCGGGGCGGACGTTGTGTCGGAATGCCGCTGAAGCGACGCCTGGGTCGAGGGAGGAGACCGACCTTGCCTCCGCGGTAAATCTCCGGACGAACACCCTGAGTGATTCCCCCTCTTCCTGTTTGAGCCTGAGTAATGAGGCGCTGGTCCTTTCGGCCTTCCTGCTAGTGACAAAATGGGCTAGAAAATTTCCCTCGAGCTGGTCGAAGGAGTAAATGGAGCCGGGGGCGAGTTTCGAGAACCACTCGCGAGCAGGACCCCGAAGGGTGGCCGGGAAGGCTCTGCAGAGCAGGGGATCCGAGGCGCTGTGAATCATCATGAGGGTCTTGAAACCTTCCATGTGATCAGCGGGATCCCCTTCGCCATCGTAGGTCTCGAATTGAGGGGGTCGGAAATTCCGGGGTATTTCTGCTTGGAGGATTGGGGCCGAGAAGGGAGGACGGACAGGTCTGTACCCCTGAGGCGCTCTTCGGCCGCCGTCCCCTACGTGATCGAGGCGGTCCTCCATTTCTTGTAGGCGCCTTAGGAGTACGTCGTCGTCTTCTGGTTGGATCGTTGAAGGGCGGGACGCGCTGGCTTCGGCGTCCGACCCTGTTCGGGAATGGGGGGTTTCTTCCCTGGGGGCCCGTCGGAGGGCCCCCAGCATTTCTCTTCGGAAGTCTCGGAATTCCTTGTGAGTGACGGGGGCTCCTTCGGCCCGGTTTGGTTGGTTCGAGGGTTGTCTTCCGACTCGGCTGAGCGCGGGTCTGCGTACCTCGGACGGTGGCCTCGGGCGGTTCGGGGCCGGGTTGGAAGCGGCCCTTCTCCTGCTGCGGGTAATCTTGCGGTTGAGGATTATTCCCCGGAGGTCGGGCTGGGCCGGCCGGCCGACGCTCCCTTGGGACTCCCGAGAGGGAGCCTTGTGTTTCGACGGGCGTGGCCTGGCTTTATTGGTGGGTGGGGGCGAGTCCCGTTGGTTGACGGAGGAAGCAGCCCCCTTGCCTTTGGTTGCCATGAGGATTCGGCTGTCGATGGCCTTTGAGGGTCTGGGTCGGATCGGCTTCTGGAGCAGCTGGTTCCCACAGACGGCGCCAACCTGATGCTGTTTATTTCTGAGGCACGTGTGGAAGCACCAGGTGTGAGTTCGAACTCAATTTGTATTGAAGGAGATTGCTGCTCGTCTGCCGACCTTCGGTTGACCTTCTGGGGCCTACGATGAGCTCGGAAAGGCGTTGAAGGTTGGGCTCGGATCGGAAGGGTCGGATCCGAGGTCTTGTGTACCTGCAGATGGTCCTGAAACACCGGGGTTTGTCCCGGTGGCGGACCCTCCGACGCTCTAGTCAGTCTCTGTGAGAGAGTAGCAATAACTAGGTATATTTAAGTGGTAAAAGATTGATTACCTCCAAAAGGTGGGTGAGGGTCTAGTATTTATAGAAAATCCCAACCGGGTTTGGTTCCGAAAGCCCATGGGCCTGACGTGGCAGAAGGCCCAGGGGGTTTAGGGCGGTTGTTGTGATACCAGGAGTGGTATAGGGCTGACGTGGCGAAACCCTTGGTGGTATTTGGAGCTGACGTGGCCCATCGTGAGTCCTCTGTGCCTCTGGGGGAATCGGAGGGCCTAGGCTGCGCCAGGTCATCCCTCCGCCCCGCCAGAGAGGGGGGACGGCATGAGGGACTGCTCCGGATCGGACTCCGGGGGATACTGAGGCTCGTCAGTACGAGGAAGCCGGCACTGTGGGGGCAAACACGAGGTTCGGCGCCGACCCTGAAGGGGTCCGGAGCCGAACCAGGTCGGTATTCTTGCTTTTCTAAGTAGGAATTGTATTGGGCCTTGGATGGGCCTCAGGCCATTTTTACACTGTCACATAGCACTTTATTTCAAGTCATTTTTCAAAACACATCTTTCACAAAAATATAAGTGTAGAACCATAGTTCTAACTACACTTTTGTTCCCAAAATATACTCTATTTCATTTCAATAACTCCCAATTTATTTTTCATAAGTCACACATAATTTTAGAATAATAATAGTATTTTTTCATAATTTTTAAACATAAAAAACCATCAAAAATCATTTTTTTTCCAAAAAGTTTAATACTGGCTGAGACCAGGATTCGAACCGGCAACCACAGGGAAGCAAGCTGCACGCTCTGACCACTGGGCCACTCGCGTCGTTTGTCATAAAGGGGATTAAGAGTCTTAAATGCTCTCGGCTGAAGCTTGATTAAGTTGTTAAATGCACAACAAAAATATGGTGTTATCAAGGATCGAACCATCGATCTGTGAGAACTCAAACCGCACACTGTAGCGTTTAAAAGCCTCCCGACCACTTGAGCTATAGGCTCAGGTTGTCTCAAATACAACTTACATTTTAATTAAATCAACTCTCTGTTTAATAGAATATTTCGATGTTTCAAAAGCTCTTATTTGAGTTTTGTTTTTTCTAAATTTACTGTAAATCTCCAGAATAATTATTCACATGATAATTAATACTCCAGTAATTTAAAAATAATTTTTCCAATAATTAAACACATATTTTTTATACAATTAGTTTAATTTGTATACTACTACTACCACATTTCTTTTCGACATTTCTTATCCAACTTAACAACAATATTCTCTATATCAATTCCCTATTTATATTCCTTTCACAAACCCACAAATTATGTTTTTTAAGTTATTCCTTACAAACATTAGCACAAAAGTTCATTCAAGCACATAAAAACAATATTTTCATCTACTAACATTTGCATTTAGTTTTTTGATGCCAACAACAAATTTTACTTCAAGCAATCCATAGCTATAAATAATTAACATACAACTTAAGTTTGATGATAGAATCACGTACAATCTATTTAGCAACATTCCAATCAACTAATAAGCCATTATTCCAATTAAATGTACTCTTATTAATCTTTTTCATGCAATATCATTTCAATTCAATTTTAGCATGCTATCTAATTAGAAACATGGAAAATAACCTATCTTAACATGATATCTAATTAGAAATATGGAAAATAACCTACATTAGCATGATATCTAATTAGAAATATGGAAAATAACCCACCTTAATTTGGAGAGAAATCAAATTGCAACACCTCCTAAACAAGAGTCCTTGCCAAAAGAGCATTCCTCCTCCTCCTCGATGTGCACCCAAGCCTTCAAAGATGCCAACCCGAGCCTCCCTAGTGATGCCGGCCTCCTCTTGGTGCAAGCACAACTCCCTCACACACAACTCTCAATCTTTTATCTCACTTACTATACTACTAACAATGTATTTTCTACTATAGGTTTTGGAGAAATGAAGAGTACAAAAATAACTAGGCTAGGGGGGGGGGGGGGGATTTATACTAAAAATTTGAGTGAATGGAAGGCTAGGATCAAACTATGAGTTAGAAATAAAAGGCTAGGATTCAAGGGGGAGTTGTAGTAACCAACCATGATCAAGCAACCACCACCCATAACTCCACTCATTTTTTTCATTTCCCTCCATACTCAAAATCGGCCACAATGGTGTGCTTTGCACGTGTACGTGCAATGCACGTGCATTCATTTGTTCTCCATTTAAAAAAAAGTTGTACATTATATTTTTTATAAAAATAATCTTATAAAAATACCCTACATTACAAGTTGTAATTGAAAGAGAAATAACTCATGGGATTTAATTAACGGGCCAAATAATAGTTTTACAAAAATAAATTAGATTTGGGCTTAAAAAGAAAGGCTTATGTTTATTTGAAGAAAAATGGGCCTTTATAAAAATAATTAGAGAACACATATACATATTTATATATATATTTATATATATATATATCCACATTATCCATAATGAAAATAATTATGAGATTTTATACTGCAAAAATTGCACGTGCACAATACGTGCAAAAAATAAAAATAATAACTTTCATAAATGAAAATCGGGATATTACAAACACTATTACTAGACCCACGAAAGTAACAGTTATTCCTATCTAGCCAAAGGACCCAGGTCGTAGCGGCGATGACGATAAATCAGGCTTCTCTCATAGATTGTCTCTCCGTAGCGAACTTCGCGCCTATCCACAGGAGTTCATATGAGACGGGGTACTCGTTAGTGCCTAGGGCACTGAGTACCTCAATGAGGACCGCTTTGCTCCTGGGGCATTCTAGGAATATATGGTCTCTGGTCTCAGATATAGCATTGCAGAAACCACAGGAAGAATCAATATTCGGATGGAATAGAGCCAGGTTCTCTCTGGTCAGAATTGCATTATTTAGAACCAGCCATAAGAATATTTTTATTTTTAGTGAGGTTTTCGCCTTCTAGATAATAACCGCCCATGTAGGGTGACACCCCCTAAAATGAATGAGGTTATAAAGAGATTGTACAGTGAAATTGCCATTCTTTTCCGGTCCCCAGGCCTTCCTATCTGGTCCCTGTGAGCATTTAATTCCATGAACTGGCAATATGAGCCTCAAGCTCCAAAAACATGAGCTGAGCCCTAGAGCCCAGCACTTGTTTAAATGCAGGTTTCCAGGAGTTTCTCTTCCAGACTGCGGCAACCGTGCAGTGCGGTTGTGCAGCTTGAAAATATAAGTCAGGGAACGGGTCTCTAAGCGTGTGATCCCCACACCATTTATCCCACCAGAATCTAGTAAGTCTTCCATTTCCAATAAACGACGTCACACAGCTATTGATAGGCTCATAGGCTTTAGCGGTTCCTCTCCAGAACCAGGAGACCCGTGGGCTTACCCTGAAGCCCAAATTTCTCGTCCCGTTCCCATGAAAGTAGGCCTGAGTGAAATCCTGCCAGCCCTCTCCGTTAGGGTGAAAGATTTTCCACCACCATTTACCCAGTAGCGCAAGATTCATATCTCGAAGGTCAATAATACCCAGACCTCCGTGCATCTAGCATTGGTATAAATACCTGAAACCTGGATCCGACCCGGACCCTACCCTAGGGATGGCAAGTGGGCTGGGTCAACCGCCGACCCACCCGCAACCCGCCCGTATAACCCGGCCAGCGAAACTGCAGTTTGGGTTCGGGTCGAACCCGTGAACAGTAACGGGTCGATCTGGGTCGCCAATTTATCAGATCCAACCCGCCTAACCCGGCCCACGAACCCGATTAAAATTTGCCAACCTGCTCGCCAACCCACGGGTCGACCCGCGGGTTGCGAACCGTTTGACCCGAACGGGTCAAACATTCGACCCGCCCTGGGTCGACCGTTGACCCGAACGGGTCCAACGGGTCGCAAGGCCGTTGGCCTGGGTACTGTAGCACAGAGCCACTCAACGGCTTTTATAGCCATTTTTGAGGTTTTTTTTGGTTTTTTTTTTGGGTTATTTTAAGCCTATAAATACCCCCAAAAACTTTATCAAAAAATTCACAAAAAAATCTTACTCTCTCTACTATTATAACTCATTTCTAAGGAATTTTTGAACAATTAAAGTATTCAACAAGCAAGTCTTCAAGGCATATACACGATCAAATTCCGATCATATCGAAATCAAATTTCAACAACGTCTTCAAGTCTTCAACTCTCGTCCAACTCCAAGTGATCAAGTCTTCAACTCTCCTTCAAGCTCTCCTCAACTCTTCAATTCCGGAATCGCTTATTTCTACTTCTACTTCTATTCTTATTTTCACGGAATTTTTTATATACGCGTATCCATGGTGAACGATATCAAAATTTCATACCTCTCTTCTTATTTAATTTTTGTTGTAGTTATAATTTTTGTTGGTTTTTTGATCTTCTTTATCTCAACCCTCTTGTTTTCTAGATTTTTTTTATAACTCATCGCTCCTACATTGTGTAGTTTTTTTTACATACATTACTACATTATGTCTAGATCACGCGGTAGCGGTCGTAGCCAAAGTGGGCAAGATTCCACTGGTACTTTCCGTAGGCTATTAATTATCCCAATTAGTGAGCCCGCCGAAGAGTACCATGATCCTTCTACCCAACAATGGGGTACACACGACGAGATTGTAGGTGACATACAATTAGAAGAAGAAAAAGAACAACAACAACCAACCGAAACCACACAACCCCGTAGTAGTAGGAAAAGTAGAGGAGAAAGTAGTGATTGGCATAAGTTTTACGATTATATCCCGGACGAAGAAACTCCGAGTATAAGTTTGAAAGTTTGTAAAACATGTTCTAAGACATACAAATTCAAGAGGGGTGATGGCACTGGTACAATTAGTAAACACATCCAACATAATCATAAAGACCTTCTTGTTGACCTATCCGGCCAACAAAAAATTAACCCTAGGACCGGTCTAGTTGATAGCTACCCTTATGATCCCGATCTTGTTCGTCGGGAAATGGCTCGATTAGTAATAAAGGAAGAGTTACCATTTTCCTATCCCGAGAGTAGGGACTTGGAAAATTTTAATCAAACGGCCTTAAACTCTCATTTTAGAAGAATCCCGAGAAATACTTGCAAATCGGATTATTTTAAAGTGTACAATGAAATGAAGGACGCTTTGATTGCAATTTTATGGAGTTTAACTTGTAGAGTTAGTTTAACTTCGGATTATTGGACGGGTGTCAACAATATTCCAACGATGGGAATAACCTGTCATTGGATCGACAATGGTTGGATTCTTTAAAAAAGAATCATATCACTTGCCGCGTTGCCGTATCCCCATAGTGGCGCTGAAATAACAAACCGTATTTTAGAAATTTGTGATGTTTTTCATATTCACGATAAAATTATGTGTATTAGTTTTGATAATGCATCTAACAACAATGCAGCAATTACTACTTTAAAATCCGTATTAAACCCTCCATCTGACAATATTTTTCATTTAGATGTGTATGTCATATTTTAAATTTAGTGTTCAAGATGCATTAAAAATAGCCGATCCATATATAGTTAAAATTAGAAATTGTGTACATTTCATTGCATTAAGTCCCAGCGCATTTCAAGAATGGAAAAAATGGTGTAGGATTTCAAATGTACATTTTAGAAGATTTCCAAAGGATGTTAAACACCGATGGAACTCTACTTTTGATTTACTACATGTTGTTACCGAATATAAAGCAGTTGTAAATAATTTTTGTATCGCAAAAAATATGCTCAATTTTGAAATGACTCCCACCGATTGGTATTATGCCGAAGCTTTGTTGAAATTTTTAGCACCTTTTAAAACCGCAACTTTAAAATTTTCAAAATCATATGAATCTACTTCTAGTAGCATTTTTATTTCATTAGTTAACATGATGCAAACATTTAACGAAATGTTAAATAATACTTATGTTGGTGATATTGTAAAACCTGCATACAAATTTTTTTTGAAGTATTATTTTCCTTCTCCTATGTTGATCTGTGTTGCTACCGTTATGGATCCTCGTATCAAATTAGAAGGTACAAAGAGTTTGATTGAAATATTTTTTGAATTACTTGGGGAAAATGTAGAAATAGTAATTGATTGCGCTACTTTTTTAGTTCAATTTGAATCTACATTAAATAACTTGTATGATTATTATGATAGATGTTTTGCTACTAGTAGTACAACTTCTATAGTTAGTTCTTCTTCTAGTAGTTCCAAAGGTAAGGGTAAGAGTAAATTTGATGATAGAACATTTAATTTACTTGCACAAATTCAATCCAAAAAACCTAAGACTAATCAACCAAATGAATTAAATTGGTATAACCAACAAGATTCTCAGCCTTCTTCTTCTCCACTAGATATTTTACAATGGTGGAAAGACCATGAACACACTTATAGTATTCTGTCAATTATAGCTAAAGATTTACTAACTCTTCCTGTCTCTACAGTTGCTTCTAAAAGTGCATTTTCTTCAAGTGGCAGAGTTCTAACTGATTACAGGAATCACTTGAAGCCCGACACGTTAGAGATGCTCGTTTGCACAGAAGACTGGCTAAAGGCTGAAGATAGAACACAAGGGAAAGTATTATCAACGTCCACAAGTGGGAGCAACTCGCCGGAACAACAACAACAACAACAACAACAACAACAACAACAACAACAACAACAACCAAAATGAAGAATTCAAGACCAACAATAATAAATTCAAGGCCATCAACTTCAAGACAATTGTAAATAGATAAAAAAAATTGTATTATATCTGTACTTGTTATTTCAAATTAGAAAAATTGAAGTAAATTGAAATTATATATAAGAAATATGTTAGTGTATAAAATATATTTGTGAATTGAAATCTTCATTTCATTAGATATTGTTAAACTTGTAAAACTTAAATTCATTTGAATAATATTTCAATTTTTTTTGCCAATTTCACTCTTTCAATCTTATTATTATTATTACGATTTTTAATATTTATTATTATTATTATTATTATTATTATTATTTTAAGTTAAAAAAAAACCTATCTATCTAAACACGGGCCAACCCGCGGGTCGACCCGACCCGACCCGGGTTGGACCCGAAAGGGTTCACGGGTTGGGCGGGTCGCCATTTTCAATTTTCGACCCGGCCCGGTTAAGCCACCAACCCGGCCCGAACCCACCTAAGTCAACGTCCAACCCGGGCGGGTCCGGCCCGGCCCGGCTCGGCCCGGTCGACCCGAATGCCAACCCTACCCTACCTGGACCCGACATTGGACCGGAACTAACCCGACCTATTCGGATCCGGGTCCGAATCCTAAAATGGGATCCGTTGTACTTTCGGGTTTGGATCCGGTTCCACTCAAAAGAGACCCGACCCGGACCCGTTAAAAAAATCCAAAAAATCAACATAAAAATAAATATTCTATCCTCATCCCTCCCCTCCTTCCTCCTCAATTCTAAATCTTCCTTTCCAAACTCAAAACTCATGTCTTTTTCTTCTCTCCTCTATTCTAAATCATTCACTCGCTGCTCACACTCCCGCTCGTATCCGAACGGGTAGGAATATTTTAATAGGACCTGAACCCGAAACTGGACCCGGTCTGTACGGGTTCGGGTCCGGGTCCGGGTCCAATTTTTGGATCCGTAGGGGACCGGGTCCGGGTAGTGAAGGACCCGACCCGATACCAATGCTACGTGCATTTTCTTCATGCATGCTTTCTCCCATTTGATGAGGTGATAGCCTCCTCTATTAGGGCTTGTGCCCTTCCATAAAAATCGCTTTCGGACACAATCAATTCTCTGTAAAATCCATCACGGCATTTCGAAGAAGGACATATAATAGGTTGGTAGGTTAGAGAGGAATGCGTTGATAAGAGTGACTCTCCCTCCCAAGGACAATGCTTTACCTTTCCATCCTGCAAGACGATTCTCCACCCGATCAATGATGGGTAACCCATCAGCCTTCTTGAGCTTGCCCGCTTTCAATGGGAGCCCCGGGTACATAATGGAGAAATTCTCGATGGCACAATCGAGAATCGATGCATGTTCCTGTACCTCCTATAAGGATAAGGCAATGGGTATGTTGCCGCTAAAATCGGTGTGGGGGCAAACAGATAGATTTGTGGATTCGAGGGAAGTTGAATAGTCAAACCTGAATAACTTCATCGGAGCTTGACCGAGATTCTCCCGCCGTTGACCTGCAAAAAGTGCGAAACACTGGGGTTGATTCCGGTGATGCACCCTCCGACGCTCTTGTCAGTAATCAGAAAGATTATGAAAGCGCTTTGATTGGCAAAAGATTGATTACCTGGTAACAGTAGGGGGAGGGGGGTATTTATAGTCGCCTTAGGAACCAGTTTCAGGATAAGATCAAATCCCCACTTCCCAGTGTAAATGGATAGAAGCGATTAGGACCGTTGATCAAAGACAATCATAAATCCTAGTCATCTCCTATCCAGCTGGACTGGGTTTCTTACGGGTTGGAACCTGTACCCAGTAAGACGGATCCGTTTATGGGTTATTGGGCTTTTGGAAAAAAGCCCAGCTCCAATTTCAGACCCGTTTGTAGGTAAAATTACCATTTACCCCCGAGCTTTAAGATTTGTGCCTGATTTGAACGATTCTGATTTAACCCTATTTTTAACCATATCAGGGTACAAGAGCACTTTGTGAAAGTTAACCCTGAGGCCGGAACAAGCTTCAAAACTATAAATAATGCCCTTGAAAGTGGTAGTTTCCCTCATGTAACCATTTCCAAATATGAGAGTATCATCTTCGTACTGGAGGATTGAGCAACCCTGGCGATTGACTCCACTGGCCACCGGAGAAATCCATTTGGCACGTCTGCAGTTGGCCATTATAGACCGCAAAACTCTGCCACAATGGTAAATAGAAGAGGAGAGAGGGGGTCTCCTTGTCGGATGCCACGCATGCACGAGAATGGGTGACCCGAGATACCGTTAACCATGCCATCTTGCTTGTGGTGAGACAAGTGTGGATCCATCTAATCCACCTTTCCCGAGAGAATTAAGGAAAATAAACTTTTCAAGTGTATAATTTAGTGAAATTTACCCTTAAAAATACGCTCACAGTTCAACCTTTGTATACAACCTCGCCGGCAACACCGAGGCCTTGACCCGCCTAATCTCAACCCTCCTCCCCTCCCAAATTCACACCCTATCAGATGCCATATTCCTCATCTCCCGCATCTCTGCTGTCTTCGACCGCAGCGATGTCCCCTTCTCCAACTTCCTCCTCCACCTCTCCGTTTGCCTTACCTAACTCTCCGCCACCTACCTTCTTACCAAATCACATTCTTGGACCTGATACCATAGTCATCCCCATCTTCAACCTGTACTCTTCCCAAATTTCAAATTTCAGGATTTCAAAAACACAAATTAGAAATTGAAATTATAATAACGTAGTAAATTAGGGTTTCTGAAATTAACACATATACCGTACATATATACACAATTATAATAACATAGTAAATTAGGATTTCTGAAATTAACACAGGTATTTCATCGAGCACTTAATGAGCAAACCACAGTTCTAGTAATTAAGTTTCAAATTTATAGGTCTGAGGCTTATATATATATATACACACACACACACACACACATATGAAATGTGCGCGCGCGCGTGTGTGTGTGTGTATATATATATATATATATATATATATGAAATGTGCGTGTGTGTGTGTGCGTGTGTGTGTGTGTGTGTGTGTGTGTATCACACACACACACACACACACACACACACACACACACACACACACACATATATACACACACATATGAAATGTGCATGTGTGTGTATATATATATATATATATATATATATATATATATATATATATATATATATATATATATACATGCACATTTCATATGTAAAAATGTGAATAAATGTGAATAAAGAAATGAGAGTGGTTGACACACTCTCTCTCCTATTAGTATAATATACAGAAATGAGAGTGGTTGACACTCTCTCTCTATACAACCTTAAGTGACACAATCTCATTGAAAATGTCTTGTCACTTAAGGTAGTATAGAGAAAGGTTGTAAGAAAATGTTGTGGGTGAATTGTTCTATTCCTACAATATCTCCTACAACCTACAATTCTTACACTTTAATATGGCATTTATTTAGTGGAAGTATCTCCTATAGTATATAGCAAACATCTCAATTAGATGAATTAGATGGGTGCCATGTTAGGATGTAAGAAATGTTGGTTATAAAATAGGTAGTATATATAGCATTGCCCAAAAAGGAATCAAACATGTCCGGATCATAACACGCAAATAATTCATTTTGCAAAATACCAATTCACCATGTCCTTTTTACAAAAAATCCCCAGAGAGATGGTATCCTATGACCACTCGGTGAACCTATCCTCAAACACCTCATTACATCCTTACCCAAAATCTCACTTCCAAATTCCAATCACTCAGCTGTCCTCCTCCGCCGCCTCCGCCGCTACCCCACCGCAACCGTATCCGCCTCTGACGCTTTCAACCTTCTCCCTCCGCCGGAGTTGACCAACCAGGTCCCTTCTGCAATCTCTTCCCCAATTTCTCTAATTCCTCCACTTTCTTCAAATTCTTTTGTGCTTGAAAAGATCTATTTTTAATTACATTTTCTCCGATTTTAGGGTCAATACAATCATGGGTATCTTCCAAAATTTCATCTTGCTGAAGAAAATGAAAATACCGTCTAAAAATCCATAATATTTATGACTTTTTTCCCCAAACCGACTCACCTTTTGAAACTAATTTTCAAAATGACGCAGTTTCCAAACTAATTTCGAGAGTAGACCAGTTCTCATAGGCTGTGGTACCGAATTGCGGACTCTTCGTTTTCGAGAGCGCAATTCGGAGCTGCCTAAATATATATCTTTGGTTAATAGGCTCTGTGACTTGGAATTTTTTTTTCTAAGTGTAAAATGTGGAAAATAAGACTGCGGCCTCGATATAACAGAGACGCAGTTCAGTTATATCTAAAAACTGGGTCATTCGAAACATGTAACTGAGGAAAGAGAGCATATGTTATATTGAGGCCGCAGTACCCAACTGCAGCCTCATATTTTTCACATTTTATACTTAGATAATTTTTTCCTAGTCCGAGAGCCTATTAGCCAAAGATGTATGATATATTCATAGGCCGCAGTTGTGAATTGCGGCTTCAAAATCGAAGAGGCCGTAGTTCACAACTGCGGCCTATGTTATATCAAGGCTCTAGTACCCAACTGCGGCCTCGTATTTTTCACATTTTATACTCATGATTTCCCCCCCTTAAGTCTCGGAGCATATTAGCTAAAGATGTATGATATGTACTTAGGCTGCAGTTGTGAACTGCGGCATTGAAACCGAATAAGCCGCAGTTCGGTACTGCAGCCTATGAGGACTGGTCTACCCTTGGAATTAGTTTTGAAACTGGGTCATATTGGGAATTAGTTTTGAAAAGTGGCTCAGTTCGGAAAAGAAAATCAATATTTATTAGGCTCTTGTTTGATTTTGCTGTGCATGAAAAGTGCTTTAGTAAAAAAATGGTGGTTGCAAAAGTATAGTTAGAAAGAATAGTGTTTAACTTCAAAATTTTTTTAGTAAGCAAAATTAAAAGCTACACACACTTTATGTGCTTTGAAAAAAATGCCGAAAACAGTAGTTTTAGAAAAGTATTTGTGATTAAACATATTTTGAATTAGGTTTTTATATTTCTAAAGAGCCATCTAAGAAATATAAGAACTAACTCATTATAGTTGATACGATGAGCTTCAAAGTGCTACAAATGAATATGGTAATGAGTTTGATATGAAAACTACAGATTGCATGGAGTACTCGTCTAGTGAGAATGATGAGCTCATTGAGGAATGTGATGACGACGTTGAAGAAGAAATTCAGATATCCGATGTTGATCAACACACCAGTGAAATGACAATGCCAATTCATTTTTTAGAACATGGGGAGAATTCCATGGTTGAGAATGTGTTGCTTTCGGGGGATGGGGATGCTAAGAACCACGATCCGTATATCGGTATGGAGTTTGAGTCTGATTCGTCTGCGAGAGCGTTTTATAATGCGTATGCGCTTCGGCTTGGGTTTGGGATTCGCGTTGCTAGGTCGAGGACGGAGAGGAGGAAAGGTGTTGAAGTTTTGGTGATGAAGAGGTTTGTTTGTTTGAAAGAAGGGCATCATAAGAAGAAGGTTGCGGATTATACTACTAAGAAGAAGAGGAAGCGTCTTTCGATAAGGGATGGTTGCCCGGCAATGATGGAGGTGGTTCGAAGAGGGCCAGAGAGATGGGTGGTCACAAAATTAGTGTTGGATCATACCCATGTGATCGTTAGTCCAGAGAGGATTCGGGAGATCCAACTTAATCACCTATCGGGAAAGGAAATAGAGCATGCCAACTACTTGAAAGAGATGAGGCAAAAAGTGTTTGGAGAAGGGGATGCTCAAGGTTTCCTTCAGTATTTGAAGATGATCCAAGCTCTGAATTCAGGCTTCTTTTATTCAGTGCAAGTGGATAGTAGGAATTGTTTGACTAATGTCTTTTGGGTCGATGTTCGTGGTAGAATGGCTTACAACTATTTTGGTGATGCAGTGACATTTGATACAAGTTATAAGAAGAATGAAAAAATGTTTCCAGTTGCAGCTTTCACGGGTGTAAACCATCATGGCCAGCTCATTAATTTTGGATATGCTTTAGTTTTGGATAAGACCGAGGCTTCGTTTGTTTGGTTGTTTGAGACATGGATGAATGCAATGTATGGACGTCCGCCACTCTCACTTACTACCGATCAGAGCAATGCTATGGGAGCAGCAGTTGCTAAGGTTTTTCCTCAAACTCGCCATCGTTTGTGTAAGTGGAACATTTTATCACGATGCAAAAAGAAATTGTTTGACATGTACACTACTTATCCTACTCTTCACGAGGACTTGAAGAAATGCGTCATTGAGTGCGAGACATCCGAAGCCTTTGAAGCTTGTTGGAGAGTAGTTCTTGATAAGTACAATCTAGGAGATAATTCTTGGTTGCAATCTCTATACAATATTCGCCACAAATGGGTTCCAGCATATCTGAAGATTTTATTCTCTGCAGAATTGTCCCCAACTCAAAGATTAGAAACTATGAACAAGTTTTCTAGGAAGCACTTCGATGTGAAGACAACCTTACAGTCTTTTCTCGATAAATTTGATGAAGCTGTTGACGAGTTGTATGAGAAGGAAACAGAGGAAGACTTTGCTTCTTTGAATAACCAATCGATTCTAAAGATCAACTCACCCATGGAGAAACAAGCAGCAGATATTTATACAAAGACGGTGTTTGAAAGGTTCCAGGTGGAACTAATTGAGGCATTCGAACATTATGCAGTAAAAATTCAGGATGGGCCTATAAGCAAGTACTCCGTTGAAAGGGACGGGGATGGCCAAAATAGACATTGTGTTGTTTTTAATGCCTCGGAAAAGAAGGCGGTTTGTAGTTGCTTCAAGTTTGAGGTTTCAGGGATTTTGTGTAGGCATGTGTTGGGAGTTCTCTTGTTAAATGGAGAAATTTTGATCCCTGAACATTATATTCTAAAGAGATGGACAAAGAAGGCAAGGTCTGGTCTTATATCTATTGATCGGAGTGCTGACGTTTCAAGCTTTAATCAGAGTTCGCCAATGGTTTTGTACAATGATCTCTTACATGATGCCATTAAACTTGCTGAGAAGGGTTCAACTTCTCTAGAGCTCTATAAGATCGCAAAGGAGTCACTGCATAAAGTTTTTACTGAGATTGTTGTTGGTCTTGAAGGGAGTGTCACTAAATCTGGATTCTGCAATGGGTGAAAATTTTGTGAAGAATATGCTAATGATGTGATTAATTAAGTGGGTAAAAATATGATAGATCCTAGTCAATGTTATGATTATATACTTTCTGTAAGCTTTCGCTACATTTTGCAGCAGCATGTTGTTCTTGGGGGAAAAATATGTTACATTTATGATTGTAGACAGGTCACTTCAGTTTTATAGTTTATTATTGATTAAGTAGTGCACTGGTGTAGAGCTTAAGAAGTATCAATATTATCTATAATTAAGCATCCTTGATGAGACTCTTGATTTTGTGTCCAGAATCCTTTATTCGGAAGATACTTTTAAGTGTTTGTGGACAGCTTCTTATTGCTTTCATTTATACTATACTTGAAACTCATGTGAAGTCTAAAAAACTTTACAAATATGTCATTCAATCATTATCAATCATTACAGTAGCTAAATAGTTTTATTCTCTCTTCATAATATCAATCATTGATTCATTATGCAATAGTGCAGGCGTGTTTGGTACTTGCTTTCATCTATTATATACTTCTTGCTAACCTTTCTTTTTCTTATGCATTTGATAAAGAGGAATTGAGGATGAATAACCGGACAAAGAGCCGTCTTTCTGTCAAAGCTTAGAACTTCTTGTCTGAAGTATGCAATTATAGAGCAAGCCTTTACTGAGTATTGGAGGGATTTCAATTAATCGAGGCAGAGAAGCCGAGAATGCCAAACGCAATTGTTGTTGGAGGAAGCATAGGAGGCATATCTTGTGTTCATGCACTGATTAGAGCTGGGTGGAATTTGACCGTGGTGGAAAAATTTGTGCGTCGACCAGAAAAAAGCCCAACAGGGTGGGGCTCATTGTAGAGCGCAAGCTAGGGAGGTGATCAGCCGGCCGGTGGGTTGGGGACCCCGCCATCCTCCACAACATCGCCTTTCCACTTTCGGTTGAACTGGTTAGATCTCTTCCTTATCATTTCTGTTATTTTGTTTTGTTTGACATGATACAGTTCCACCTACATTAAATAATTTTCTTGGTTTTTTGTTGGGTTTGATACAAGTGTAGTTAAAGCAAAAGAGTAGGCTTTATTTGTGTTTTTCCTGGACAAAAACTGCTGTGGCCAAAAAGTGTTTTGAGAGGGCAAAAAAACTTGGCCAAAATGCTCGGAAGTGCTTGTGCCAAATACCCTTTTACGAGTTTATCCAACACCTATCTTAAATCTTAAAGTGCTTTTTGGTTCTCCAAAACAGTATCAAACAAAGTGCCTTAATTAGAAGTTGTAAATAACTAAGGGACATGAGACAATTTTAGTGTATTATCAAATATCAATTGCTACTATTCAACTCTTTTGTTTTCCAACTGGTACATTTACAAATACATACAACTCCACAGCAGCAATGAGACAATGTGCACTGACCTGCAATTTCAATTATTATATCTTTTGAACTCTGAAGGATCACCTATATGACGAGCCCTGTGCTTGTGAAATCATTGAATGGTATAACTTGTTCATGAGTTGTAATGTATTTCTATATGTTGGATATTACCTGGTTGAATTCATTTTTGGACCACATATAACCAGAGTGCAATCAAATTTGGTTAGCTATATGTAGTTTTTGAAAAGCTCGTTGTAGGCCATTGATCATGATCGTGCTCCTCGTTCATATTAATGAAATAGTAAATGTCAAGAATAGTACTGCTGGTGGTAATACATTTTTCATATATGTTTCCATATTGTATGTTATCTGTAATTTCCTAAAAATCTTATCAAAGTCCGGATGCTTGGCACTCTAAGATCGTGTTGGATAACAGGATAAGTAGTGTAAATCTCGGCTGAATAAATCCTCCAATGAGATTATGTTTCTTTGGCTAATTCTCCATTTTTTGGTTTCACTATTAAGTTTCAACTTTGATATATATATTTAGGTATACAACGCAACCTTACTATTTGCTCTTCCTGCTTTAGTTGTTGTTACTGAGAGAATCTATAACAAGCTGTAGCACTTGTATATGTTTTCCTCGCTTCTCTCTTACATCACCAGGCATTTGACAGTGAGAGCAAGAGAAATCGAACCTTAGTACAAGAAGATAATTTCACTTATAGATGTGCCCATTGGACCGACCTCCACTCGATTATACACAAAGCATTGCCACCTGGAGTAGTTCTATGGGGTCGTCGGTTTCTCTCTCTATCCATTTCGGATGACTGTTATGATCAATGTGGAAGTTCAGGAAACTAATGAGATGAGGAAATGACAGGGGATTTATTTGTAGCAGCTGATGGATCTCTTTCAATAATAAGGCAACATTTTCTACCTGATCTTAAACTGAGGTTAGTATACCTGAAATTTTCTGTTATATGCATGTAGTATCTCTTAGATATACAATTGTGTTGGAGTAAAGGTTAACTTGCTTTAGTAAAATTTGTAGGTATACATGTACCATGACTGATTAAGAATATTATGTTACTACGTAAAAGATAAAATATTTACAACTTGTAGATTAACTTCTTGTGTGTGTGTTTTCAAGTTCTTTATATTTCTATGATTCTCAGGTATGCTGGGTACTCGGCATGGAGAGGCGTATTTGATTTCTCAGAGGAGGAAAGCTCGAGTATCGCATTAAAAAGGCTTATCCAGAGCTCGGGAGTTGCTTATATCTCGATTATGCCATTGGAGACCATTGTGTGCTGTTTGAACTTAGAAACAAAAGACTCTAACTGGATTTGGTACTTAAATACACCTGAACCAGATAGAGAGGTACAAACTGTCCATTTTTACTCATACCTTGTCCGAAAGCATAGTCGATTACATCTATGATGTATACTTGACTATCGGTCATAAATCACATATTTGACGGCAATCCATTATATGGTTCGTTTATTTTTAAATTTACTAATTTACATCGCAAACTATGATCTGATGGGTATAGGATTTGGTGAACAGGGCATTTTTAATTTTTCCCTTGAATGTATCCTTGCATTTTTTGAATTATGAACTCATTGCTCCGAGTCTGTTACAACTCTGTGAGGGAAGTGTATATATACATTTCTCTGACATTTCTCGCATTTTTTGAGTAACCAATAGGAAAATGACTACTGGAATGCATCCATGCAATCAAACTTTAAACATCAATGATGATCATAGTTTACAAATCAAACTATGTGTATCTATATGTATATTTTGTACAATCCAACAATATAATCGCTCCATGTTCTCGACAAACATATCCATCGCAATGTTTCCAGATGGGTGATCCATGTATTAATTTTCATGCCACGAACAAAAATGATCGTCCTTCATGTCACCCTTAGTCTTAACTGATACCATGATATAATTATGCAGGGAAACTGTGACAAAAAAAGTAACCACCGATCTGATTGAGAACATGCACAATGATGCTAACAAACTCTGGAGCCCCGAACCAGCCCAGCTCATGAAAGATACCAAGCAACCCTTCATCAGTGTAATCTACGACAGTGATCATCTGCCTCAGTTGTTCTGGGACAATGTTGCACTAGTTGGTGACGCCGCCCCACCCAAGGACTCCCCATGCTTCCTGCGGCACCAACATGTCAATCCTAGATGCGGAGGTCCTGGGCCTTTGCCTTCAGAAGTGGGAAACCGAAAACTTGTCCAAGGCTCTTCTAGATTTCCAGAGAATCCAACATCCAGTGGTATCGGAGCAGGTTCTCCGATTGTGAAAAATGGGTATAGCAAAACAAGGCTTATTATCTCTTTGCTACGGGAAGACATTCAACGCAAATGAAGTAGATGTCAAAGAGTACGACGAGGCTTCAGCTTATTCAACGTAAGAATATACCTTACTATGAACATGTTCCTATCTCTTGTTGATCATGCAACCCACCATTTTTCCTGGAAAATTATGGTTATCGAACTAGTATAATCCTGTGCAATATCGTACAGACCGTTTAAGAAAAATCATATATTCTCTTAAAACATGTTAATTTGCTTACTTTATTTTCAATAAATATATGCATAAAGGTTATCTTTAAAATAAAAATGGTAACCGAAAGTTGAAACATTATCAACATTTATCCTAAAATTTTGGTAGATTCTCGCATGTACATATCAATTTTTTCATCTATATATATCATGTAATATTTTAAGATTTCTAAATACCAAAAACATCAAGTATTTCAACATTCAATAAATTCATAAATTGTTCAGATTATATAAATAAAACTAAATTATATATATTGTATAGATATCTACTGATATAGCTAAACTAAATTATATAACTATAATATGATTAATAAAGATATAGAATTCTATATCTTCTTACTCAAATAATGAAAATATCTGATTAATTGAGTTCCGTTTTTTATTTGGGTAGTCTAACAAATAGAGTTGACTACAAAATGTCGAGAGTAAATATCAGATTACTAATATCAACAATTGAGCTCACGCTGTTCAAAATTGCTTTGTGTAGTTTATCAAACAATAAGTATAATTGTTCTATTCAAATTTAAAGAATAACAACTGTGTCATTGTTACTTGAAAATTTTGAGGACCTTAATAGCAATCACGACAACCATTCAATACCCTACTCTGGTCTACATAGTATGCCAATCTTTTCATTTTGACAAATTCAACGAAACTCCAAACATCGTCCATTATTCCTCCATGATTAGTCCTTCACTTTTTCCAACTCAACGAAACTTCAAGTATCGTCCATTAACCCTCCATGCCCAAAACTGCAAATTCATCAAATCAAAGCAACCAAGCAACCACATCTCATTGAGGCTTTCCATTAAACACCCTACGCGAAACATAAAATTTCATAGTGGAATATCATCAAATACCTTCCAGTTTCCCTCGCTCAGTCTTTCTCTCAACTCTCGTCAACTAATCTTTCATTCTTCAATGCTGTCATCAATCTCAAAGCAGTAGCACTCTACCATCACAATCCATAACCCTAACACCCATCCTACTGTTGGTGTTTGTGGATCCAAATACACGATAGTGGGGTTGAAGAAGACAGACGAGAAGAAGAGTCGAAGTGGGAGCAAACATGTTAAGAGCAGTCTGAAGCTACAAGCAGAGTTGCGGTCGCCGCAACCCCGAACTCACCCCCGATCGACTATGTACAAGCAGTGCATGGTCGACCACGTAGTCAACCGTTTCGCTCTCTGTTACAACCCTGTACACTTGAAGAAATGACCGGTCGACCGTGCAGTCGACCGACCCACTATCTGTTAGATCATGTACAGTCTAAGGCATGAACCGGTTTACTGTCCACGAGTCGCAGTCGACCGTCGTAGCGCTGATTGATGAGCGGCTGAGATTAGAAGTTGTGAAAATCTATATATATTGTACTGTGTACGATTTTAGGGTAAGGTGAAAAGAAAAGAAAGATCTATCAACCGCCAGAGAGAGAGAGAGAGATGGGGAGATAGAGAGAAGCCCTACAACTTGGGTGGCGAGTTCTTAAGAGATTTGTAAACTTGTTCTTCATATTTCTAGTGGAAATCGCAGGAGTGCCTCTGCACGGGGAAGTAGCTATTGCATTGGGTGAACCTCGAAAAAATCTCGTGTGTTCTTGTGTATTGCTTTTTAGTTGTTCTTTGTTCTTTTGTTATTGATTTTATTGTTCTTGCATCTCGTTGTGGGTCATTTCGCAGTTAAAACTCTAAGAGCTCTAGGTTGGTAGCGTTGATTGGGATGAGGGACAAGAGTAGAGTCAAGGAGTTCGATGGAATAGATTTTTCAGTGTGGAAGATCCAAATGATTGCATGTCTCCGACAGAATTTTCTTATTGCTTCTTTCTTGCATCACTTGCTTTCTTTTCATGCATTTGCATTGTCTTCATTCATTGGATATCTATTTGACATTATTTTGATCACTTCATCCTTATCCATGTTCTTTCTCATTTTTGTGTTGCCACATTTTGTCTCCTTTCCTTTACTTCCTAGTTTTGTTATTTTCCAAGTTATTTTTCTCCTTGTCATATATACCGCTTAAGCAAATTTCGAGTACGAAATTTTGTTGTAAGGTGAGTAGGATTGTAACCCTCGTTCATGTAAATATATAATTGCTGAATAATTTTCTGTATTTCGAATTATTTATGAATTTAGTTGTGTTAAATTCATTTTCACTTTTCTATTTAAAATATTTCTGATCGGAAATTATGTTTATTTCGAATAAGGGTATATTTTATTTTACTTTCTATTTTGTAATTGATCGACTTTCATTTTAGCTAAACTAAAAATATTCGGAACTTCTTTAATAATTTGTTAAACCCAATTCCTTTATATAACCTTGCTATTATTATTTTATTATTTCCATTATTATTACTATTATTTTTAGTATTGTCATTGTTATCATTTTTATTAATATTGGTTGTTCTTATTATTAGTAATATTATTATTATTATCATTAAAATTAGTGATGTTGTTATTATTTCTATTTTCATGATCTTTATTATTATTATTATTATTTTTAAAGCCCAATTGATCTTGATCTATTTTGCATCATTTAATTATTTAATTTGAAGCCCAACCCAATTGTTATTTTAAGCCCAATTTATATTCATTGATTTGCATTCTTTATTTAACCTAAGTTGTGAAGCCCAAATATAAAACCCAACTGTTTTTAAACCCAAATCCATTAACCCAATTCTCCTATTAATTGTGTGTTGACCAGATCAATTCTACTCCTAATCAATCCCTAGAATCTCTCCAGTAACCCCCAATTTCTATCCCTAATTATCAGCCAATTGATTCCCTTCATTATGTAATCCCATAACTCTCTCTTCTCAATAACTTCCCTCTTATTATTATATTCTATGTACATTATTTTACTATAACTCCCTCTCTCTCTCTCTCTCTCTCTCTCTCCCCGTACTCTCTCTCTCTCCTCCTGTTTAAACCCAAACAAAACAAACAAACAAACAAACAAAACCCATTCTTCATCTCCTTCTCCCTCTCCCTTTCCCCGTTGCCAACTCCACCACCATCACCCCATTGTCGAACCCAAACCACCGGAACCGAACCCCGTCCGCCCATCTCATCGCCCTCCGTCCCCGTCGACACTCCTTCTCCCGAACGCCTCCCTGCCTCCCACCGTCCCCGTCGAGCTCCCGGTCATCCGAACCCATCACAACCTCCGCCGAACCCATTTCCCCCCTCCTCACCGTAGTCGCCAGATGCCCCACCATTTCGTTCACCTTCTCCCCAATCTTCGGAGCACCCCACAATCCCGTCGTCACCCCTGAGCCCTGACCTCCAACCATTCCCGTTCTCCCTCAGCGTCGACCGTCGCGCCACCTCCCCCAGCGCAACAGCGCTGCAACACAGTGCTGGCCTTCCCTCCCGACGCAGACAACCAGCGACAGCAACCAGCGAAGCCCCTGTTCACTGCGCCGTCGTGCCGCCCAGCGCCTTCCGTCGACGTCCAGCCGTTGCCGAACCCCCCGCCAGTCGACTGCTCCTCAGTCACTTGCCGCCACTCTTCCATCGCGCGCTCTCGCTCTTCCCCTCTCCCTCTCTCTGTCGTTATTTTGGGAAGAAGTAGCCAGGGATTTGCTGTTTGGATGATTGGTTATACTGTATTGCACGTAGCACTGGTAACGGGTCGGGTCGGATCGGGTAGCTCAATACCCGGACCCGGACCCGGTCATTGACGGGTCCAAATACTGGACCCGGAATCAGACCCATGAAATTTGGGTCCGGGTCCGGGTCCGGGTCCGGTTCCCCACAAGAAATGTTACCCGTTTGCTTTCGGGTCCGGGTCCGGGTCCGGGTCCGGGTCCTATTTCTAATCACGGGTCCGGTTCGGTTCCGGGTCTTTAAAGCATAACACAATATTACATGATACGACTCGTGACTGCCATAATCAGTGAGTGCCACTCACTGACTCAAAATTGCTTCTTCTGTCATCTAGTTATCGTAGAATTGATTCTTCTGTCATCTAACTTCTTACTATTCATTCCTGTTATGTGCTATGGTCATATTGGCTCTTGTTTTTTTTAATATTTACATGTATCTATATGTTCTTTTCTTGCTAATCTAATTGGCCTAACTTCTTGATCTCTGGACTAATAATTTGATTCTTTGGTTCATTGTTCTTTGAGAAATTTGGTGGGTTTTCGTAATTTCATCTAATGAGCTTCATGGTTTTTTTTCTCACAGTTTTTTTCTGCTTGCTTTGCTTGTATGTCTTTTTAAAATTCTTACTTAGTATTATTATTTAATAAAATTCTCAGGTTTTGTTTTTTGGTTGGTTTTTCGTGCTTTTATAAGTTTTTATGTTACTTTTTATTGTCTACATCCTACACAGCTCTGTTTTTCCTCACTTCCAATTCTGAAGCATACAACCTGCTTGACATTTAATTTGATTATATAAGATAACATTACTGGCTATGTCTTCCCTCCCTAGTCTTCCTTCTTCCCTAATTCATAATCGGAAGCTTTCTGATTCTTCAGTTTATACTCCAAATCATTAATCGACTATTTCCCATATGAGCTCGTATATACAATCAGTCTTGTTTAGCAAAAAAGAAATATACAGTCAGTCTTCTATGGGAAGAAATTAATCTCATGATCTAATATCTCAAGACTAGGTTTGAAGTGACTCCTAATTCTCTGTTTTTAAAATTTTTGCTGGCCTAATTCTCCTTTTTTTAACATTCTGTTTTATGCAAGTTTTTCTGCTTGTTCTTCTTACATGATTCACGATCCTATATACTCCAAATTCTGTCATGCACATTTCTATTTCCCTAACCATTTTCTCTCAGTAGGATCTGCTGCATACATATGGCACTGGTAACGGGTAACGGGTCGGGTCCGGGTTGGGTCCGCTTCGTTTATTGATTAATTCTCTATTGCGGGTCCGGGTCCGGGTCCGGGTCGGTTCCATTTTTAGGGGACCCAGACCCTACCCGAAATTTCAACGGGTAGTTATTTAGGACCCATACTCTACCCAAATTAGATCGGGTCGGTTCCGGGTCCGGGTCGGGTCCGGGTCGGGTCCGGGTTTCGGGTTTTAGTACCAATGCTAATTGCACGTGTATTATTGTGTACACCGTTTTGGGAGAATTGAAGGGATCCACTTGCTGTGTGGTGTTTGTGAAGTAGGGAATTTGGCTTTTTGCTGTTAGGTGTTGTTGGTGTTTGGTGTTTGTGAAGTGGATTGGGTTGGAGTTTGCTATTTTGGAGTTTGCTTTTGTTGCTGTTGGGTGTTTGAAAGGAGGATCCGATCTAGCGTGGTATTTTGTGTGGAGAAGTGGAGTTGTAGTTGCTGTTTAGAGTTTGTTGATTGGGAGTTGTTGTTTTTCTCTTTGCCGTAGTGTGCACTTGCAACTGTTGTTGCACGTGTATTATTGCCGCCGCTGGTTCTCTTCGTTCATTTTCATTCACTTTCGGGTTAATCGTCAAAAAGGAAAGTATCTCTTGTACAAATTTATTTGTTCTGGTACCAGCCCCTTTGCAAATATACCGCAAGTATATTAATTTTGACTCCAATTCGCATTCATAAGTCAAATTGATGCCCGTTTCTATACCTAATCCTTCGATCCTGTATTCACATGTGATCGTGAATACTTTGTTAGCATATGCATGACATGAACACAAATATATATACACATATGTACTTTTAGGGTTATACATGTTAGTGTGAATAATTATTTTTACCCATGATAGTAGTTTGAATATTGTTATAATGTTTTCTTAAATCTTGATTAAGTTTTATACATGTAATCAGTCACTTTGTAGTTGCAATATTATTTTATATGACCCTAAAATATTGTGGATCCATATTTGTAATAAAAATTAGACCCAAGTATGACATTTTAAACTGCACGTTTTGCATCTCATGACTTAGAACGTATTTCATGCATAATTCCTTGATGTTCTCCGTCCATATATTGACATTTCTCTCTTTGCATTATGATCATGTTAAAATTAAAATAAAAGTAACAAGCCGGGGTATAAGGAAAAAGATTTAAGTAGTGGGCAATATAGAAGAGCGTACTCGGACGGGAGCTCGTGGTTTGTCGATACAAGTTGCAAGTTACATGTTGCAAGATTGCAAATTACAAGTTTACATGTTTCACGTTACAAGTTTACACTATACATGTTTCACTTTGCACGTATCTCGATACAATATTGAATGTACATATTTTTTCCGAGTACGTGACCTATAGAATCCACCACTAAATTTAAACGAAACTGATTGTAAGTAGCAACCATGTAGTAAAAAGATGGATGCATGAAGTGCTACCTAAATAGAATCAAACATTAGACTTAAGATTAACACGTGCACTTGCATGATCCAATTACATATTACATGTTCATGTTGACTTGATATTTGTTTACTTGATTACTTGTTTACATGCCACTTGTTCGATAATGCCTTGTTCACATCATGTTTACATATTGCATTTTTCCTACTCTCGATTCCTTGCTCTTTTCTTGTTTTTCTTTGTTTTGTTTTGTACCTGTTTCCTTTAGCTTGTACCCCCTTGCGGCCCGTGACTTGTATTAACGGGCATCTTCTTGTTCCCTTTTTTTTGGTTATAATATACTTGCAGGCCCAAATGGAGAATTACCAGAAGGTGTCGTTGATCAAGTGTTTTAGACTTACTATTTATCATGTTATTTTTAGTTTGTGTTTTACTTCTTGCAACCTTTTATTGTAATCCGGACTTGTTTGATCCGTAACTATTTGTATTTTCCAGTTGTTGGTTATATTATGGAATATGTCATGAACTCTAGTTATCATATTTTGATTTACATACCTGCGTGGATTGTTTTATTATCTTGTTGTTGAGTTTACTTGTACAATTCATGAATGGTGTGTTCGCATCATTCGCTGGACCTTAGTCATGGACCCGTATTTTTATATTTTGGGAAGTGGGGCGTGACACAGACAGTTATAAGCACCATCACTGATACGACAACTCTAAAGAATGTTATAAGTAGCATCATGAATGAGGATGAAAGAAGGAAGAGACTTCGGTATCATATCCTAGCAATGTCGCGCTGTCAGTTGATAACCGTGGTGGAAGTAACAATAGAGGAAGGTCACAAAGCAGGAATCACAGGTCCAAGTCAAGAACTGGATATCGCAAAGGTGAGTATTGGTACTGCAAGAAGCTGGGACACAAGAAAGACCAATGCGAGGAGTATAAGAAAGTACAAGCAGGGTCACAGTAGCCAATGTGGTAAGTATTGAATCCCGTCTATATGAATTGTGTTTATCTGTTGGATTTAATATTATGCAAGATGATTGGTGAATAGACTCAGATGCTTCTTATCATTGTACATCCATGAGGGATGTTTTTTAGGATTACAGGATAGGTGATTTTGGTACAGTTTCAGTTGATAATGTGCAAATATGTCCAGTTATAGGTAGAGGCACAGTGAGAGTGAAAGCTCGCAATGTAATATTGCGGTTGGATATTATATTATTATTTATTTTTATTTTAAAATTGAAATATTTCTTATGGAAATTACTTAGTTTTAACTAATAAAAGTTATATATATATATATATATATATATATATATATATATATATATATATATATATATATATAAATCTTAGGTCGCTCACTATTTTGGTGAGCACTCACGAAATAGAGCACCTATGACAAATCTGAATCGCTCATATTGTTCTATATGCCTAAGATAGCCTAACAAAAAAAAATCAATTAATTTTAAATTTATTTGTCCATGATTTACATCATCACAAAATTGTATGGCTAAAAATTCTAACATCATGATGGATGGACAAATGAATTTCAAATTATTTGATTTTTTATTGTTAGGCTATCTTAGGCATATAGAACAATATGAGCAGTTCAGATTTTTCATAGGGTCTTTATTTCATTAGTGCTTACGGAGTGCTCACCAATAGTAGTGAGCAACGGAAAGGGACTCTCTATGTATCGTATCGATTTTGTGCACTTGTACAAAATCATGTAGTTTGTGTTTTTGAGAAAATATCTGTAATATCTCGGTCTGATATTAAAAAATATTATTTTTATTATTATTTCGGAATTAATATATTTTTGGTAAAGATTGTTTAGTTTTAACTAATACAAATTATCTGTATATATATTAGTATGTACGTATATGTATTGTGTCGATTTCGTACGTTTGTACAAAATCATATAGTATGTGATTTTGGGAAATTATTTATTATTTTTGATCAATCATGATCAAATTGGAGGGCTAAGATTAGATATGGTGTTGATTGTAATATATTATTTTGCAAACAAAACATTTAATTGTTGATCCATTATAATGAAGATACTTGACTTCTTCCCACCCACACCCTCACCCCTCCTTCTCCTATATCTTGGCCGACCAACCAAGGGACAAAGCCCCATTTCATTTTTCGTTCCCTCCATTCTCATCTCACTCCCTCTCTTCTTCTTTTATATTTTCTTCTTTTGCTTGTTTTGAGTAGAAAAATATTGAGAAGAGAAAAGAAAGAGAGAAGAGATAGATCAAATCAAAGAAAAGAATGGGTTACTTTGTTTAGGGTTGTTCTTGAGTGGAGCAAGAACAAGGAGGAGAAGAGTAAGCAAGTACTTCCTACGAGTTTTCGAGTTTTAGGTGGGGGTCTCTCAATCTTGATTTGTTGTTATTGTTTATTGTTGTTATTGTTGCTATTAATGTTAATAATTGAACAACTTGGACTAATTTCATGTGCATATGGATGATTGTGAACTAGAATAATTTGCATACAAATTTGAAGAGAATGAACTTAACAAAAACGATAAAAATCCAATTTTTAAAGTTGAATGTTGATAGAATAATGGTTAGAAAGCATAACTTGAGTTCTGTAAGAAATTTGAGAAAGTTGTCAACTAGAGAATCGTAGTAGACGGTTATAGCTTTCTAAAAAGTCAAAATTTGTTAGATTTCGATAAGCATAACATCGGATATGAATTTTACAAGTTCAGGACAGTAGCCTTTCTTTTTTGCTGAACTTACTGTTTAAGAGTTAGGGATTGTTTCGACCTCTTATTGACTGAATTTAGAAAAGTTATCAACTAGAGAATTGTAGTAAAGGTTCTCACCTTTCTAAAATGTCTATTTTTGTTAGATTCCGATAAGTGTAGCATCAGTTATGAATTTTAGAAGTTCAGGTCAGTAGCTTCTTTAAAAGTTGCTCTGTTTTAAGTAAAAGGTTGAAATTTAAATTAGTATAACTTCTTGTACATTTAGAACTGGGTGAAGTTTTCAACTAAAGAGTTGTAGTAGAGGTTCTCACCTTTATAAAAAGTCTATTTTTGTTAGATTCCGATAAGTGTAGCATCGGTTATGAATTTTACAAGTTGAACAGCAGCTGTCTTTTTGGGCTGAGTTCGCTATTTGGGAGTTAGGAATTTTTCTAGCATTTTGTTTGTTGTATTTGAGGAAGTTGTCAATTAGAGATTTATATTAGAGGTTCCCACCTTTCTAAAAATTCTAAATTTGTTAGATTCCGATAAGTGTAGCATCAGTTATAATTTTTACAAGTTTAACAACAGCTGGCTTTTTTGGCGGAGCTCACTGTGTATGGTGTTATGAGTTTTTGTACCTCATGTTTACTGAAATTGAGAAATTTGTCAGCTATAGAATTATAGTAGAGGAATCTACCTTTCTAGAAAGACTAAATTTGTTAGATTCCGATAAGCGTAGCATCAGTTATTAATTTTACAAGTTTCCAGCATATAGTTTTCTTTGCCGAGTTCTGTTTAGAATGTTAGGGGATTTTTTTATCTCTTGTTGATTGAATTTGAGAAAGTTATCACCTAGAGAATTATAGTAGAAGTTCCTAGCTTTATAAAAAGTCTTATTTTGTTGGATTCCGATAAGCATAGCAAGTGTTGTGAATTATTATAGTTTCAGCTGTAGCTTCTTGTTGGCTGAGTTCACTGTTTGAGAGTTTGGAGTTTTTCTAGCCTTTTGTTGGCTGAATCTGAGAAGGTTGTAAACTAGAGAGTTGTAGTAGATGTTCTCAATTTTCTAAAAAGTCTTATTTTGTTGGATTCTGATAAGGGTAGCAAGAGTTATGAATTTTACTAGTTTCAACAGTAGCTTCCTGTTGGCTAAGTTCACTGTTTGAGAGTTTGGAGTTTTTCTACCTTTTTGTTGGCTGAATCTGCGAAGGTTGTCAGCTAGAGAGTTTTAGTAGATGTTCTCACCTTTCTAAAAAGTCTTATTTTGTTTGATTATAATAAGAGTAGCAAGAGTTATGAATTTTACAAGTTCAACAGTAGTCTGCCTTTTTGGCTGAGTTCACTGTTGAGATGTTAAGAGCCTTTTTAACATCTTGTTGACTGAATTTGAGGAAGTCGTCAACTAGAGAATTATAGTAGAGGTTTCTACCTTCCTATAGAGTCTAATTTTGTCAGATTTCGGTTAGCGTAGCATTTGTTGTAAATTTTACGAGATTTCAGCAGCGGCTTAACTTTGAGCTGATTCGTTGTTTGAAGTGTTCGGGTTATTTTTCCTCATTCGAGCACTAGTTTAGGATCTAGATGTATTCCTATGTGCTCATGATTCATGTTTCATGTTGGGAAATGTCTTGTGCTAATTATTAGCATTGTTTTGTCACATAGCTTGATTAGGTCGTACGTAGTTGTTGTTCATACATAGCTCATTTGGCTCGTATGTGATTTGTTGGGCTCGTATGTAGCTTGTTAACTTTTACGTAGCTTGTTGAGCTCGTTTAGGGTGATATCGTTACCCTAGGGGCCTGTAACACACCGGATTGTACGATACCTAAATATATATATGTATGTATGTATATTGTCTGTATGCGTGCACATGAGTGCAGTGTTTTGGTTGGTTTTGCTATCGTTAGTGTGTGGTCAGGTTTGCAGGGCGGTTCATGAGGTTGTTTGCGTTCTAGAAGATGCACGTGAATGAGGAGGACCGATACTGGTATAAACACTAGTTTTTGGTAGGACACCGATGCAAATATAACATTGTATGATACTACGATGAGTATATCTTGCGTACACTCGATAAACCCCTCGTCTCGCATCAAAGAACCCATTTAAGAGCTAAATTGGGCAGCCAACCTATTGTACCCCAAAACCATTGGCTAGACCATGGTTTCCACCCAAAACCACCCTACACCCTACCCCCTACCCCCTAGAAACTGGCCCCCATCTTTCCCCCTCTTTTCCTACTCTTTTCCATCAAAAACCCCTTCATTCTTCTCCCTTGTTCTGAAAATTTTAGAACTCAAACCCAAGAAAAGAAGAGAAGGAGAGAAAAGAAGAAAGATTGAAGAAGGAGCTCTTGGAGTGATTCTTGAGGAAGGGAAGCTCAAATATATCAACTACTCTACAATCAACTCAGGATGGGAAGTTTCTCTAAACCTTTCTTTTTGTTTCTTGATTGATTTCTTGCATGCATGTGTAGTAGTAAGTGTTAGGATGAATGTTTAAGAAGATTGGAAGTTGAAATCAGAAACTAGAACTGGAATCTTGATCTGTATGTTATTTTCTACATTTTTCTGAGAGCAAACCACATGGAATTAGATAATGAAATTTTTACAGATTGTTCCTATATATGTCTAGATGATTCATGAATTATTTCGGATTTTTCTGAGATTTTTTGGTATTTTAATAAAATCTATTTGTGGAACTGTGCCGTAAGGCAGCAGCAGAAATTAGTTACTATGATGCCTGAGATTGTTGGATTTTTCATAATTAATTGGAGTAAGATTTTAATCTGAAATGTTTACCTTGTTTTTCCACTTGTATCTAGACTTTACATAAAAATCAGAAAAATATTTGGATGAAGTTACAGGCATGTTAAAAATCGATCTATCAACAGTAGCTAGAGCTGTTACTGAAGAACATGATGATTTTTGTGCTTAATTGAAATATGAAGAACTCAATGTAGACTTGGAGTTTGGGTATGAAACCTTTTGCATGTTGTTCAATATGATATCTAGTTTCTTTACTGTAAATTTTGTGACTATTAGATGTGCATAGAATTTATGATGATTTTATTAGCACGTAATGTGCTGGTTTTAGTCAGATTTAACACCTTGTAGAGATGACACATTTGAGGCTCCTTAAGAGCAAAATCTGAGGAAGTGTTTCCTTAGAGGGTTGTAGTATACATTAAGAACTTTCTAACAAGACCTATTTGAGGTGTTTCCAGTAAGTGGTTGATTTATTATGATTTTTGCAATACTGGACAGAGACCAGGATTTGAGCGGAATGCTCTGATTAAGGAAGTCTTACTGTATGACTTGGTACACATGTGAGTAATGTGCGTGTTAGGGTGATCTATTGACATATTTTGGACTTATGACCAACTAGAGGATTTTTGAGGACATACACACCTTTCCATATAACTTGGGTTTATAGCATTCTGATGAGTGAGCAGTGTTTTATGCTACCAGTAATGTGCGGCCCGTGTACAGGAAATACACAGGTTGAGGCTTGAGAGGCCATTTTGAGGACTTAGATGATAGAGTTTGAGGTTATGATCAACTAGGAAGTTGTAGCCTAGGTTCTTACCTTTCTGTATTGGGCTTGCATATCCCAATTAGAGTTGTATCGAGGGAGTTATGATCTTTTTAAGTTTCGGGCAGAAACACCGTAGGTTGCTTAGTCTTGGGTTCTGACTAGGTATTGTGAGGACTTTTTCCCTGTGTACTATTGGAGTTGATAACTCTTGTCTGGGGACGTTTGGTATCTGTTGTTGGGTTTGTTAACTCCCATAGTAGGTGTGTGACTCGAGTTAGTTACTAGGATAAGGGATACCCTGCATCTGTTGACCCTAAGTTATGAACTTCCACCGAAGCGTAGGACATCCGAGCCGTGCCATTAATATAAGTTCATTGCCCGGGTTAGAGGTGAACACATACATTCATAGCCGGGTTAGGGGTGAATGTAGGCCATAGTGCTGGACAAATCCAAGCCCGGGGAAGTGGCGAACCGGACTGGTATCGCCAGTGCCAAAGGTCGATAAGCAAGTTTTTGGAAGCAATCTTATCTTTTACCCAAAGTGATTAGAATGAGGCTGGGATTAGAGTGATGTATTAGGGATTAGGTAATTGCATTAGTACTAGCAGACCATAGTCGGTGTTGTACCTTCCTGTCGTAGGGATACGTTTTCGGCACTCATGAGTGAGTCCTCACTCGTAACTCGATCTGTTAATTCCCAAAGTTTTGCTGGAGTAAGGAACGGGAGGCTAGGGGGATTTGACCCTCGAGGCCATCACGTTCCTATGCACGTGGGTTTTGTTTATATATATATATATATCAGTTCACAGCCAGGTTAGGGGTGAACACGCATGCGTCAGTCCACAGCCGGGTTAGGGGTGGACACACGAATTACACAGTTCTGCGACCGAATTCAACGCAGCTTTCTGAAGAGGTCCGTACGTGGGTATCGAGTGGCAAACAAGACCACCAGTTAGGCACTGCAGTGGCGGAACTAGACCGACCAACTGCAACCACCTTGGGCAACGAACAATATATTGGGAACTGATTGAGTACAAGAGTAGGATGCATGGCGAGGGTTCGAATCCCTAAACTGGGGAGAAAGATAGCTAGATTTGGAGGCGTAGGTAGTATGAGATGCATTCGTTCTTCAAAGTCTTGCTTGTATTAGAGTCAGGCATATAATTTGCTGCATCTAGTCATAGGGTCATGGCATACCACTGCACTAGAACCCGAATCCATTAAACCCGTGTTTGGCACATCACTTTTCCTTTTGCATAAATTATGGTTGCGATTGAATTTTAGAGGATCGTTGTTATTATCAGTTTTGCGTCAGTCAAAGTATTGACGTTCCCCACCTTGTAGGTATCCGGAGCCGATCTACAGGTACTACAGAGCTCGGGTTGGTCCAAGGATCCAAGGGACATATGCAAGTGCTATTATATTGTTGTAAATCTTGTAATTTTTATTTGAATATTGTAACACTTGTAAATGTAACATTTATATGGAATAAAAGTTTTAAATTTTCCTGTACTTTCTGTGATTGTGGCTATTTTGAAGTTTGACTCCTGGAGTAGGGTCTCAGGTTCCCGGTAAGGAGATTTGGGGCGCTACAGGGCCGTCGACAATCAAGACGTGTATTTATTTTACTCCGCGAGCACTGTGGACGAGTCACTCTTCATGCGCCGTTAGATCTTAACCGAGATAGGTAGATCACGGGCTGGGAGCGTAGACAAAATCCAAGTTCAGGGTAGTAGCAAGCAAGTAAGTTCGCATTGCCGAGGTCTTGGATCGATAGGCTGTGAGTGGGATCCATTGTGATATCGGGAAGTCTAGGTTGAATGCCTAGCAAAGTTATCTTGCAAAGTATAGTGTCACGTCCCGCTTCTCAAAAATACAGAATACGAGCACGTAACATTGGCCTAGCGAATGACTAACGTCATCCATAAGCTGTTTATTCGATTAACTCAACAATATAATCAATACAGAACAATTGCGCAGGCAATAATAATAATCTCATGCACAATAGTACTTGGAATGAAACAATAAAAATATCCAAATACAATAATAATAATCCAACGTCTGGAAACAGATAGCAAGATTCGGGACATAAGCCCAAAACAATAATAAATCTCAATCCAAAATAATAATAAGTCTCAATACATTAAGTTTATTAAAGCAATAAGCAATTTAGAAAGCAGAACTCTTCAGACTGTTTGTTCTCCGACTCCAGCAGGCAACTGTTCTCCAAAATCTGCAATTTAATAAATTGCAGAAAGAGGAAAGAAAACAAAACGCCCGTCAATTCAAGTTGCGGGCCGCTTGTAGTGCAGGCACAAGTACATGGGAAAAAGGATAACTAATAACATGGAATAGGCATGATAACGAAATATAACAACTAGCATGGCAAGATAAACAAATGTAAGTAGCATGTAATAAGTGTCGAGTGAACAAGTAATATTCGGTATCAATATGAACAATGATGAACAATATGCAATGTCGATGTTGTGTTAATCCTTAAGTCTATTATTCATTTCAATCCTAACTAATGCATGTACTACTGTGTCCCATGTGTGCCGTACCACAGGTTCAATGCATGCAATCAATTTCGTTTAGACTACAATGGTCGATTTTATAGTTCATGCACTGGGTATGATGATGATAACGGTAATAATACTGGACATGTGTAATTTCTTACACGATGCCGATAACGGTAATAACACTGGCCATCATCCGAGTACAGTCCCCATATCATCAACTGCTCTAGTCAATCCCTTAAACCCCGACTTATTAATTATTTCATTAATGCAACAATACAATATGCAAATATGATACATGAGATGAACGATAATAACAATAGGAAAACAATAGGATGATAACATGGAATATGGTGTACTAGATATCCAAGCAACATGGTATAGGGTATTTTACAAGTATTCGACAAGTATAACACGAATAACACATCAAACACAGATATCTCAATATAGCATGAACATATACATCAAAAGTGGTCAACCCTAGGTTAATTCATGTCATATATGTCGTGAGGCAACTATGATCAAACCATCACAATAGAGACAATATCAGCAAGGGGTTTCACACACGAATTGTCTCTAGAACTCAACTACACTACAAGCGGTATTCTGTACTTGTATATGAAAAGAAATTTAATACAAGTTACTTGCCTGTTAGACGGTGAAAACGAACACCAAGAATAACAAGATAAAAATACCGAAGCAACGAACCCACGAACTAGAAAATCCACAAAATAGCACGTGCGATATACGTGCAAAAAGAGATCCAAAAGCAACAATCACAACAGCAAAAGAGACAAGCAGCCACAGCGATAGCCACCAGGCCAAGGGGTGGAGGCGGCACTGGCATCTCCGACGTCGACGGTGAGGCGTCAACAGGCAGCGAAGGGCAGCACGAACAGGGCTGCGCCGGCGGTCGTCGATCGAAACAGGGAGTACAGGAGGGGGTTGGGGTTTAGGCTGTCAGTCATTGACGATCGGAAGAGGAGGAGGGAGACGTTGGGGGTGTGGCAGGAGGTCGGCGGCGCTCAGGGGAGCCGTCGCTGGGGATGGAGCAAGGGGGGTCGCCGGAGTACAGGGATGGCTCGTCGGGGAAGGTGGGTTCAGGGGTATTTGGGTTTGGGCGGGAATTGGCTGACGGGGAGAGAGAAGCAAGGGGAGAAAGGAGAGGAGAGAGAATAGGTTGCTAGGGTTTCGAAATTGAGCAATTTCTTAGGGTTTGTATTAGGGTTGTATTTATAGGGTACAATTAGGGTATTGGGTTAGAGAATTAGGGTCCAATAAAAGTGATTTTGGGTCAAGAACCCATCAAATTGGGTTTTAGGGTTCAAATAAGGGACAAATCTAAATCAATAGGGTTCAAACCAAAAATACCCGCAATAAAAAAAAAGAAAAATAGGATTAATAAGAAAATAATTCATCAAGAAGATCAAAGAGTTTCATGAACAAGAATTTAAATCCAAATAAATAAATAAATAGTACAAATGAATTGAATATAAACTGGGCTTGAAAATAAATTGGAATTCACCAAGAAAACTAGGTCTAGTACAATAACAAAATAATTCATTAGATGAATTTTAATTAAATAATCAAGAAATGACAATTAATTGTTATAATAATAAAATCATAAAATAAAATAATATCTGGGTTTAACAATTTACTAAAATGACCCTATATATATATATATATATATATATATATATATATATAGAGAGAGAGAGAGAGAGAGAGAGAGAGAGAGAGAGAGCTTCCGTTGCTCACTCTTCTAGTGAGCACAGTGGTGCGCACCAGAGCTCAGCCATCCGATCTTAAACATGATCATGATCCTGATCGAAGGGCTCAAAATCACTCCGCTCTTCTCAGTTACAAATAGGGCCAATTTGGGGATTTCCCTACCTCCTATAGTTCACAACCCCCTTTCTTCTATCTCCTTCTCATCGCAAGTAACCCCAAATCTCCTAATCGCTCCCTTCTCTCTCCTTCTGAAAATCTCCAAATCACAACCTTAATCGCGAGCTTCTTCACCGCTGTTCCCCGACGACCCGATCTCCTCTTCGAAATCATCTTCAAAATCAAAACCTTGGCTTCGAATTCCATCACTTCCCCAAATCAAAACCCTACTCTCTTCCTCCAAATCCAAAGACTCACATCTCCAACCTCTAAACCTCGCCCTCGCACCTGACTTTCACTATAGTCCCCCCCCCCGTCTGTAGCTCCACCTTCACTATAGTTTAAAAATTTTATATCTTGGGTTTTTTTTTGGCAAATGCCTAAGTATTTCCTTCACTATTTCACTCTGATGTTATTATTATTATTTTTATTATTATTATTATTTGAAAAGATTGATTTTAAGTTTAATTTTTTGCTTCAATTCACACGAATTTTTGGGGCTTGTCTCTATTGCAGCACATGCACAGTGCAGGGATGATGGTTGGCTTTGCATTTTGGCGCTCATGAACAAGTAGATGTTGGGTGCGGTGGTGTTGCATCTAGTATGTGTGTATTTTGGTGAAGTGTTTTAGTGAAGTATTTTGTGGAAGTAGTAGGTGTGGGTGAAGTATTGTTGTATAATTGTTGGTAGGATGCAAGTGTTAAACTGTGTTTTGTCGGGTTGGTCCAGGAAGAAATTCCTAACAATGCAACTAGTTATAGGCTTAAGTTATAGAAGACGGGGGCTTGTTGAAGAAGAATTTGTAGCCAACCATAATCTATGTACTCTCTTATTTACAAATGAATGAAGAATTCTTTATTTACTTGTACTGTCATTGCTAAATTCAGCTTTAATTGCATACTCAGTAGTTGTTGGCTATCTTAATCTGATGAAGTTATGTGACTTGAATTCCTAGAATTGGATGAATGAGGTGTGTTGTTGGATTAGGCATGCTTGTATGTATAGTGAACATGGAATGGTAGAAGGAAATTTCTTTAATATTCTTTTGTAGGTTAAGGAATTACTTGATGCAACACAAAAAGATGAGTTTTTTATGAAGAGGAGAATCTGAGCAAGAAGGAGCTTCAAGTGTACAACAATCCGTGTGCAGCTACTCTAGAAATGTAATATTTGAAGAAAAAAAACATGCTCAGTTTGACAAAGAAAAACTAGAATATGGAATATGACGTATTGGAAAATATCGAGTTCCCCAACTGTGTCAAATGTGCCAGTTGTTCCTCCAAATGTGTGATACTCATGTGTGCATTATTTATTCATCGCTGAATGAAATATAAGAGTGTTTTAGTTTCATTAACACACTGCAATGACCAAATCAATCAAAATTAGATTTTTTCTTCAATACAGTTTTGATACACAAGAAAATGGTGATGTTCTCAACATTAAACACACTAGTTCATCAAAAACTCTTCACCCAGCACCTCATGATACAAGATTATACATAATCTTATGCAAATTAGGGTATCAAACAGAATCTTATACAACATTTTATACACACATGTTCTTCTTCTCATGCTTCTTCTTTAGCTGCTGCTGTTGCTTCCAGAGCTAGCTCATTTGCTTCTTTTCCTACTAGCCAACTGTTGTTCTTCTTCTCCTTCTAGCTGCTGCTGCTGCTGCTTTCTCTCCCAGCTGATTTTGCTTCTTCTCCTACTAGCAATTGTTCTTCTTCTCCTTCTAGCTGTTGCTGCTGCTTCTCCTACTACTTCTCATTCTGGAACAAATGCAACAAAAACATGGCTTAGCACACCTAAAGTATTTGTTGCTGCATGATAACACAACTATTAACTGAACACTAACCACTAGCCACATAAAACAAACTTATAAGATTAGAACATTCTCAAAATGAGCCATCTTTCAATGAAGCATGATATCAAAAATTAAATAAATATTTGAATGAAACTAAAACACTCAGTTACATAAAAGATGGTTGCACAGAAACTCAAACAACTATCAACTCAAATGCTGCAAAATAGTGTAGGCTCAGAACAACATATGAAGTCAAATAATCAGTTGAAGTAAGCTTCTGCTACTGCATAACTGATTCAATCTCTAGTTCAATTCTCATTAGGAAGCTTTCATTTGGGCATGATATCAACAATTCAGTCGATATGTTTAGTCTCAAACAAAAGATGCTTACAAAGCAGAGGTATCATCTGCTTCCATGAGTTTTGAAGCTTGTACTACTGATTCATATTTCAAACCTGGAGCATAACCTCAGGCAACCAAAAAATCAACAGAAAAAATCAAGGGACACCAACCAAATTGGAACAGAAACCGAATTAGTCTCATAGTGTTACAGAAACAATTGCATAGCAAAAACAATACCATTCAATATAACTACTGGAAAAATTGTAGGCTCAAAACAACTAGCAACTCAAGTGCTGCAAAACATAGTAGGCTCAGAACTGTTGTTTCTAACTAGGGCTGCATTGACATGCCATGCCAACTAGTTGAAATAAATACATAATAAAATCATTAGTTCAAACCCCATGCCAACTAGTTGAAATAAGTGGGAAATGGAAAAGTGGGTGGGTTTAATCTTCATGGTAGGGAAATGAGAAAAAAAGTCCCCCATTAGTAAGTCTATATGAGAAAGCTTCCGTTGCTCACTCTTCTGGTAAGCATAGTGGTGCGCACCAGAGCTCAGCCGTCCGATCTTAAACTTGATCATGATCCTGATCAAAAGGTTCAAAATCACTCCGCTCTTCTCAGTTACAAATGGAGCCAATTTAGGAATTTCCCTACCCCCACAGTTCACAACCCCCTTTCTTCTATCTCCTTCTCATCACAAGTAACCCCAGATTTTACTCATATCGGTTTAAATGAAATAACTCAGCAATTAACAGTGAGAATAATAACCCAAAATGCATACTCAGTAAGTTGGGCACAACAATTAACAGTGAACATCAAACATCAAGCATCAAACATCATACATCAAAGTTACTGACCAAAGTTACTAAGTTAAATAAGTCAGTGAACATCAAACATCAAACATCAAACATCAAAAAGCAACCTCAAGAATTTTCAGATCAACAAGTTCATTCATCACTGCCTACACCAAAACAAAAGAAAGATAGAAAGACCAATACCCCAAAATGCATAAATCAGAATCGAATACTTCCCTAATCAATTTGTTGGTGTCCATCTTGGTTAGTATCATCAATATTTTTGTTGGTATGCAAACATTACCTGCCAATTTGAGTAAAAACAAATTGAGTAAAAACTAATTGAATCACCAAACTAATTGAGTAAAAACGTATAACAACTAACAATACAGAGTAAATTACCTCAATTCGTATAATTGGCAGTGTCATCAGAACTTTCGCCAGTAGAGGAATCCACCTCTTGTGCATTGAGGGCACTAAACAAATAAACAATAAAGATGAAATTAGTGAAGCGCAATTAAACAAAATTTTTAAAACTTCGATGAAAGTTTACAGAGTTAGTCATAGTATACCTAGCGAGTTTCTGGGGGCAAGTTCTCGCATCGTGTCCTTGCCCCCGCAAACCGCAACAGTTGCACTTCCTTGATTTTTCTCTAGTTTTCTCTCGCATTGGCTTCAACCTCTTTCCACTTGGTCTTCCCTTAGTTTTGCACTGGCTTGGCTCTTCAACGACAACTTGAGACAATACCAAGTCCTTTCCATAAACTCGTGTTCCACTACCTTCGGCTACTCCACTACTTTGAGGTTGCATAGGAACCAATCCTTCAATACACTTGAGCATGTTATCACGCATAAACGTGTAACCTTCATCGGAAGCTAACCCAATCTCAACTTGTTGTTTTGCTAAGTTACTCAACTCACAATAGCGGGATGCAAAATTCTTACTATTGCCTTCATCAATGCCTTTTATATTTGTGAAGGTATAGTTTCTTCTAATCACTTCTCGGGACCATCTTCTTAAAATATATTGTTTTGGGAGTTCATTACAATTTAAGTACTTTAGAAAAGCCAAAAAATGCTTGCAAGGGATGCCAAAAAATTCAAACATGAAGCATGAACAACTACCAAACTGAGTTCCCTTTGCATAGGTAATCATGGTCTCATTTTCAACTTTACCACACAACCTCACTGCGTAATAAGAATTTGCAGCATTATCATGATCTTCCACTAAACTCACATTATACAGTAGGCTTGATTTGAGTTGCCTTTGAAAGTCATAGAACATTACCAAAGTGTACACTTGAGCCATTTGTTCCTCCATAAACCATTCGGTCTTCAATTTAGGTTTTTTCTCAATTGTTCGATGGTTTTCTTTAAGTTCTTGTTCTCTTTGTTTTCCAATTACCCTCTCAAAGATTATGGCAAATTCTAGAAGTGAGTACTTCTTGTGAGTATGCTCATTTAAGAAAGAATTCATCGTCTCGCTTCTTTGGCTACTTGACATGCCGGCCCAAAAGTGAGGTCTATGATAAACGGGAGCCCATTTCTCACGAATTTCAAAATTATCATTCAACCATTTATTATTTTCCGCTCCATATTCTATCATCAATGACTTCCATTTTTCTTCAAAAGAAATGCTATTATAAGAGTTCCAAATAATCTCTTTAAAAGCATCCATAAACTTCACATTTTGCACCAACTGAGGCACCTCTCTAGGTATCTTATCTAAAATATGCCATACACAATACCTATGCCGAATTTGAGGGAAAACTTGTTTAATTGCAGCACCTATCCCACGGTCTTGATCCGTTATAATCCCAAGTGGAGCATGTTTCATGACTCCTAACCATTTCTCAAAAAACCAAACAAAAGATGAAGCTGTTTCATTTGGAATCAAACCACAACCAAGAAAAACTGATTGCCAGTGATGATTTATTGCAACAAATGGAATAAATAGCATTCCATAGCGGTTTGTACTATGTGTTGCATCAAATGAAACTACATCACCAAACTCTTCATAATTCATTCGAGCTATACCATCTACCAAAATACAATGAGACAATCTACCACACTCATCTTGCTCGAATGCATAAAAAAACGAAGGATCTTTTTCCTTTTGCCATTGGAAATAGTCAATTAACAACTGGCCATCGTGACCTTTTACCGACTCCCTCATGTCTCTTTCATGATTTCTAGCATCAGTTTCAGTAAAACCAACCTTATCATATCCCCCATTAGTATTTTCAAAAAAAATCATTTGTTTGCATGTAGGGATATTAGCACCCGAAAGTTGTTCCATTAATAGTTTATCTGAACTTGACACAACACGATTTTTCGGCAACAAATGTCGTCTACTAGGTGAGGTGAAAGCATGATTGTGTACTTCATGAAAAGAATAAAATGACCACGAATTTGCTACTTTGTTTAATTTGACACGAACCAAAGCATTGCAAGCAGTTCTAGATGTAGTTCCCATCCTAACTTCATTATTCTTACTTTTCGACGACCCTTCTTTATTACAAAGAAACGTCTTGTCCATTACCTCACCATCCTTGAGTTTCTGACTTCCCTTACGCATTTGAAAGCCACCACATTTCGCATAACTATTATAAAAATGTTCTGCTTGTTCAAGGGTATCAAATGTCATACCTAGCTTTGGTATTAGAGATGATCATCGACTATGGGTGTAAAATCACCTTCTTGTACTGACAAAAAATTGTCACCAAGTTGTGAGCAGCCTTCCCCACTCTCCATGCCTATTAAGTCAATACCAGCAACAGATCAAATGGCAATACAACCTCCAGAATATCCTACACATAAAGTAGAAATATAAGCAACCTGGTTTGAGCAATATAAGCAACCTGGTCAACATAAATAACTCTTCCACAATAACACACAAACACTTCCATAACCAAACTAAACTCAAACACAAACACAAACACAAATTCTAATAAGGAACTCAAAATTAAATTTAAAATGTTTACTAAATTAATTTGTGCCATTTAGCTTTAGCAGTTTGATGTGATGTCGGAGCTAGGAGACCTGAGGTGATGTCGGAGCTAGGAGAGCTGAGTTGATGTCAAAGGTGATATCTGCAGGAAGAGGTGAAGAGGATTTGGGGATTTTGAGTAAGGAAGAGGGGCGTCGACTGAAAGAGGATATGGGGATTTCGATTATGGTCTCGAATTGGGGGAATAGAGAGGGAAGAGGAGAAGGAAACTTCGGATTGGGGATTTTGATTTGGGGATTTGGAGGAAAAGAGTAGGGTTTTGATTTGGGGAAGCGATGGGATTCGAAGCTAAGGTTTTGATTTTGAAGATGATTTCGAAGAGGAGATCGGGTCATCGGGGAACAGCGGTAAAGAAGCCGCGGTTAAGGTTGTGATTTGGAGATTTTCGGAAGGAGTGAGAAGAGAGCGATTAGGAGATTTGGGGTTACTTGCGATGAGAAGGAGATAGAAGAAAGAGGGCTGTGAACTGTGGGGGGTAGGGAAATTCCCAAATTGGCCCCATTTGTAACTGAGAAGAGCGGAGTGATTTTGAGCCCTTCGATCAGGATCATGATCAAGTTTAAGATCGGACGGCTGAGCTCTGGTGCGCACCACTGTGCTCACCAGAAGAGTGAGCAACGGAAGCTTTCTCTACATGTGTGTGTGTATATATATATATATATATATATATATATATATATATATATATATATATATATATATATGGAAATGCTCCATTGAAAATGGGTTTGTTTTCACGGGTTGGAAAACACCAATCTGAGCCGTTGGATCACTTTTGATCGTGATCAGCGGCTCAGATCGCCTCCGCCCATCTCCCAATATCACTTAAGTGGCGGAGGGTTATTTTGGAAATTTTGTCCCAAATAACTCTTCGCCTAATTCGCTCTGAAAAAATGAATATAACCTAGTCCGTTGTTCCCAACAACGGCCTAGGTTATAAAAAATGGAATTATAGGCCATTGTTTAGAACAATGTCATTGTTCCAAACAACGGCCTATATAATTCCATTTTTTATTACCTAGTCCATTCTATTACCTTGGTTAGATAAATTTTTTTAGAATCTGTTCAGCGAAGAGTTATTTGGGATGAAATTTTCAAAATAACCCTCTGCTGATCAATTAAAATGGGTTATAGGGAGCTCGATCTGAGCCGCTGATCACGATCATGAGCGATCCAATGGCTCATATTGGTGTTTTCCAACCCGTGAAACTAGACCCATTTTCAATGGAGTATTTCCCATATATATATATATATATATATATATATATATATATATATATATATCAAATACAAATAGTTGATCAATAAGATCTAGAAAATACGATCAAAACACATCATTATTTGAAATGAATAAATTTTCGATTAGAAAAACACTTTAATATAAAATCCAAAACGATTTTAACAAATAATGAATTTATAATATCGAAATACAGAAAATATTCAGAAAATACGTATTTACGGAAATGGGGGTTACATATAGATTGAGACCTAGCATGTTGTGTTAACAGTGTTGTCATCCCTCGGATTGTTTAAGGTTAGTGACATCGTTAGGGTAGTAACTTGTAACTATTGTTACTTAACCATTTTATCTATTATTTCGCCGAAGGAAAGAGTTGGTATTAGGGGTGATAGCTTATGATCCGACTTGTCCTATAGGCCGGCACTAGGTGGTGTTATTGGTTGTACCCTTCCTGTTAAAGGGATACGGTCTATGCCTTCACGAGTTGGGAGCACGGAATCCGTATCTCGGCTGTTAATTTATGAAGTATTCGTATGACTTTTAGATTCGTTTGAGGTCCGGTATGCCGGGCAATGGTGGCAAACAAGGACACCACCATATGACTGCAATATCGGGACTAGGCCGTTTAAACTGCAACCTCACAAGTTATTGTTTAGGAGTGGAGTAAGGCCATAAATCTCAGTAGAGCCATGATTCCCGGCCTGATCGGGAGTGGAGAGAGATCACAGATCCGAGCGGAGGTGGAGAAAGACCACTGATCTGAGCGAACAGGGTGATCACTATCGTTTAGAGTGCTGAAAGACCACCAGACCGTCTGCATTGTAAAATTGTAATCTTTAGGAACAGGTTGAGTACAAGAGTAGAATTCCTTACGCGGGTTCAATACCCTAAATATGGAGAAGCGGCTTGATATGGGTGTATGTATTTATGGGTTGCATACTGTCCAGAGTCTCGCTTGCATTAGAATAAGTACATTCTTGCATTAGTTAATCTTGCATTAGAGTCTAAGTCATAGCATACACTGACACATCAATTATATATACACATTTTTCTTTTCATCAATCTGTTTGTTTAAGTTGAGATTATGCTGCTTGTGATCAGCATTTAGTGCCAGTATATGTACTGAGGTTACACTCAATTAGGTATTGGATTGCGGTACCAGTGGTTCAAGATTCAGGACTCTAGGCAAGTGAAGTATGAAGCACAGTGTTGTTTATTATTTCAATTGTAATTTTTTAAAAGTTGAGAAGCATCCAAGTAAAGTACCAAGTGTTAGTAATTATTCGTTGTACTCTGATGTAAATTATTGAAAGTTTGTAACACTTGGGCTTGTAAGACATTGTTGTAACACTGATGTAATGTATTGAAGTTTTATAACATCCAGACTTGTAATACATTTGTGTTGAATAAAAAGTTTCAAAATTTTCATGTTTTTCTATGTTTTGTGGCTAATTGAAGGAAATGGTTATGACTTATGTCACAGTTTTCCAGTGTAAGAAAATTGGGGCATTACACAAAATGGTGGGCAATTGGTCTTGAATGACCGAAGACATATTCCAAGTTTGCAGAAGAACTTAATCTCAACTAGCAAACTAGACAAAGAATGATACACAACAACTTTTGGGCATGGAGAATGGAATGTGACTACAGGTACCAGGTTAGTGGCAAAAGGAAAGCATGGTGACACGTTGTTCTTACTCAAAGGAAGTGATTCAGGTGATATCTTTGCTACAACATTAGCATGTAGTTCCTCTTCAATTCTATTGCATGTCAGGTTGTGGCATCTTGGTGAAAAGGGTGTCAAGCAGCTTTGTTCCAGGGATCTTTTGTCGGGGCTTAAGAAGGTTGAGATGGATTTATGTGAGAACTGTGTGATAGGAAAACAGAAGACAGTTAGCTTTCAGTTGAGTGGGCGTGAGAAGAAGCTTGGGAAGCTAGAGTTGGTACATACATATGTGTGGGGTCAAACTCAGGAATTCTCTTATAGTGGTAAAAGATACTTCATTACATTCATTGATGATGCCACAAGGAAAGTTTAGGTTTATGCAATTCGCGAGAAATCAGAGGTGTTTGATGCATTCAATGCTTGAAAGGCCAGAGTTGAGAATGAGACAGGTTGCAAAGTTAAAGCATTAAAGCCCGACAATGGAGGTGAGTACACAAGTAAAGAGTTTGTTGACTATTTGGAAAAGAAATGTATCAAAGGAATCATGACAGTTTCTAAGAATCCACAGAAGAATGGTGTAGCAGAAAGAATGAACTGCATGAGACTTCATGAGGGTCTTTCGGTCCATCTTTGGGCTGCTACAGTGGATACAACAGTGTATGTAACACCCCGCACTCAACTCGTACGCACACAATTAATTAAATTCTAGCCACGCCCACCACAGGCTGCCTCAAAAGGGTGTCCGTACGTTGGGTACCCTTAATCCTTGGCTTTCCTAATATATCTCTCATTTCTTCCCTATCTCCCACCGATATGGGAGTATTTTTTCCAAGGTCAACCGGTCAACACCATAAACACATACACATTCCATTCTTTCATTCATTTAATCCTTCCTTAGCCCCATAGGAAATCTCATAGGTCCATCACTTCATCCAATCCCATAGGATCTTCTATAGTCCACAAATAATTAATACCTTCTCCACTTCCTTTCTTTTTTCCTTCTTTCCTTCCACGTCACTTTCATCTCACCACCTTTTTTCTTTTTTTTTCTTCTTAGTATTATATACTATATATATACTAGTATACGGGGTCTCACATTCACCCCCTCTTAAGAATTCAGCGTCTTCGCTGAATACGGGACGTGCAATCTAGTACAGGATCTTCTTTCTAGTCGAATGTAGACTTGTCTCCTAATTGCTGCCCACACAGGGTCTTACGCACCTCCTATATACAAGTCCTACATTCGATGTCGAAAGTTGGCTCTGATACCATCTGTAACGCCCCGCACTTAACTCGAACGCACACAATTAATTAAATTCTGGCCACGCCCAGCACCGGCTGCCTCAAAAGGGTGTCCATACGTTGGGTACCCTTAATTCTTGGCTTTCCTAATATATCTCTCATTTCTTCCCTATCTCCCACCGATATGGGAGTATTTTTTCCAAGGTCAACCGGTCAACACCACAAACACACACACATTCCATTCTTTCATTCATTTAATCCTTCCTTAGCCCCATAGGAAATCTCATAGGTCCATCACTTCATCCAATCCCATAGGATCTTCTATAGTCTACCAATAATTAATACCTTCTTCACTTCCTTTCTTTTTTCCTTCTTTCCTTCCACGTCACTTTCATCTCACCACCTTTTTCTTTTTCTTTCTTCTTAGTATTATATACTATGTATATACTAGTATACGGGGTCTCACAGTGTACTTGATTAACCGTTGTCCGTCTAGTGCCCTTGATGGGGCCATTCCGCAAGAACTATGGTTAGGTAAAACTATCAATTTTTCACATTTGAAAGTTTTTGGTTGTATTGTATATTCACTATTTGACAGGGAAGAAAGGATGAAACTGGATTCTAAATCCAGAAAGTGTGTATTCATTAGCTACATTGGCGATCAATTAGGTTACAGACATTGAAACTTTGTGGATAACAAGGTCATTCACTACAGGAATGTAGTGTTCAATGAAGAGGTCTTGTACAAGGACAGATACGCAGGACGAGACAGTACGAACAGTTCAGACTCAGATTCTGATTCTGAAGGTGATCCTAGTGGTGGGGTCCCTATAGTGTAGCAGCAGGTATAAGTACCACAGGCAACACAGGAGGCTCATGGTGAGCCTATTGGGAATGAGCAGGTTATCCAAGACGAACAGGTACAGCTAGAGCAGTTTGGGGAACCTGAACCGATCGGTGAACTGGTACCCACATTGAGGAGATCGACACGAGAGAGAAGGCCAACCAAGATATTTAATCCATCAGCTAGTATTGTTCACGAGCAGATTTTGTACACGATTCAGGATAGCCAGAGACTCATGAGGAGGCTTTGAAGGATGAAGCTCGAATTGAGTAGGAGTTAGCTATGAGGAACGAGATGAACTCCTTAGAACAGAACAAAACTTGGGAGTTGACTAAGTTACCTGTAGGAAAATAGGCTCTTATGAACAAATGGATTTTTAGAGTACAGGTTGAGGCAGATGGCAGTAAGAGGCACAAGGCGAGACTTGTTGTAAAAGCATTCTTTCAAAGAGAAGGTGTTGATTACAGTGAGATCTTTGCACCAGTTTTGAAGATGGCTTCAATTAGGGTTCTATTTAGTATCTGGTAGTTGAAGACTTACTTAGAGCAGTTGAATGTGAAAACAATATTTTTCCATGGTGATGTCGAAGAAGAGCTATACATGAAACAACCCACAGGTTTTGAAGTTAAATGGAAAGAAGACATGGTGTGTCGACTAGCATTGGTAATGGGTCAGATCGGGTCGGGTCCTTCACTACCCGGACCCAATCCCCTACGGGTCCAAAAATTGGGCCCGGACCCGTGCGGACCAGGTCCAGTTCTGGGTCTGGGTCCTATTAAAATATTCCTACCTGCTCGGGTAGGAGTGGGAGTGTGAGCAGCTAGCGGATGCGGCAAGTGGAGGATTTAGAATAGAGGAGAAAAAAAAATACATGAGTTTTGAGTTTGAAAGAGGAAGATTTAAAATTGAGGAGGAATAAGGGAAGGGATCAGGATAGAATATTTATTTTTATGTTGATTTTTTTGGGTTTTTTTAACGGGTTCGCGTCCGGGTCGGGTCTCTTTTGAACGGACAGACCTGGTCGGTGCCGGTCCAATGCCGAGTCCGGGTCGGGTCCGGGTCAGATCCGGGTTTTGGGTATTTATACCAACACTAGTGTCGACTAAAGAAGAGTCTTTATGAGCTAAAACAAGCACTACGACAGTGGTACTTAAAGTTTGATTGCTTTATGAGAGGAAATATTTTGATAGATGCGAAACAGATCATTGTGTGTATGTTCGTAGATATGCGGACAATGATATAGTTACCTTGGCGTTGTATGTGGACGACATGTTGTTAGCAAGTTCATGTATGGAGAAGATCAAGGAAGTGAAGAAGATGCTAGCTTCGGAGTTTTCTATGAAGGATTTGGGTGAAGCAAAGCAAATCCTCGACATCAAGATTAGTAGAGACAGGTAAAGCAAGAAGCTTTGGTTATCTCAAGCGGGCTATGTGAAGAAGGTGTTGAAGAGATTTGATATGGATAGCGCGAGGCCAGTCACTTGTCCCTTGGTTGCTCACTTCAAGTTATCGATAAAGTTGTGTTCTAAAACAGAGGCTGATATGAAGGAAATGGTTGCTATTCTTTATACCTCAGCCGTTGAGAGTTTGATGTATGCAATGGTATCTACAAGACCAGACATTGAACAAGCAGTGAGAGTTGTTAGCCGTTACATGAAGAATCCAGGTAAACAACATTGGGATGCAGTAAAGTGGATTCTTAGATATCTAGCAGATAATTCAGATTTTTCTCTTTGTTTTGGGGGAGATTCCTTGCATATACATGGTTATGTGGATGCAGATTTTTGGACAATCGTGACGGTTGCAGAAGTAATACAGGGTATGTATTTACGGTTGGAAAAACCACTGTCAGTTAGGCTTCGCAGTTACAAAAGGTTGTAGCATAGTCAACCATGGAGTCAGAGTATGCGACACTTACAGAAACAACAAAAGACATATTGTGGATTTCGGAGCTTATGAAACAGTTGGGCAGAGAAAAACTCATAGGTGAGCTATGGTGTGACAATCAAAGTGCAGTTTTCTTGGCGAAAAACTCTGCATTTCACTTTTGGACTCGACACATTCAAATGATGTATCATTTTATTAGAATGGCAGTTGAGAAGAAATGGTTGAAGTTATCTAAAGATTTTTGGCATTAAGAATCCGGTGGACATGCTCAAAGTAGTGGAAAGCAGGAAACATCAGTTCTGCTATACTGCTATTGGATTGTCTCTATGTTAATTGATGAAGAGACTTGCAGAGGCACAGGTAGGCCAATGGAAGAATGAAGAACAGGTTAGAGACTTCGTGTATGTCTCCAAGTGGGAGATGTTGGGGTTTGTGGATCCAAATACATGATAATGGGGTTGAAGAAGATAGATGAGAAGAAGAGTCGAAGTGGGAGCAAATAAGTCAAGAGCAGTCTGAAGCTACATGCAGAGTTGCGGCCGACCACAATCCCGACCGCACCCTCGACCGACTATGTACACGCAGTGCACGGTCGACAGTCAGCGTTCCACAATCAATCGATAAACACTGGCCGACACATTAACTATATCATTCACTACTCAAGTCATTCCCTTAAACCTCGGCCTGTTAACTATTTCATTAATGCAACAATAGAATGTGCAATCTAGAGACATGAGATGAACGATGATAACAATCAGGAAACAATAGGATGATAACATGGAATAGGGTGTATCCAAGCAACATGGTATATGATATTTTACAAGTATTCGACAAGTATAACACGAATAACACATCAAATACAGATATCTCAAGATAGCATGAACATATACATCAAAAATGGTCAAACCTAGGTTAATTCATGTCATATATGTCGTGAGGCAACTATGGTCAAATCATCACTATAGAGACAATATCAACAAGGGATTTCACACACGAATTATCTCTAGAACCCAACTACACTACAAACGATATTTTATACTTGTATATGCAAAGGAATTTAATACAAGTTATTTGCATGTTAGACGATGAAAATGAATACCAAGAATAATGGGATGAGAATCTCGAAGAAACAAACACAAATCCGTAACAACACAATCCCATGAACACACAAGTTGCGTGCACAAAAGACCCCAAAACAAAAGCAGCAACAAAGAGACAACCAGCAATTGCAGCAATAGGCAAGGGGCTCTGGAGCTGGCGTCGCAGAGGGCTTCGTCGGCTATGGTGGCGACACTGGCATTCGGGAGGGAGGAGGCCAGAGCGGGGCTGGATCGTTTGGGCGGGAGATCAGAGAAAGGAGGTTGGAAGTTGGGTTCTGATGTTGGGGAAGACGAACAGTAGTGGTGGCGGGGGAGAAGGGGGCGCCGGAATTGGTGAACGGGGAAGAGGATAGTTGGGGAAGACGAAGTCAGAGGGTGGGTTAGGGGTTTTGTCTATTGTCGAAAGGGAAAGGGGGAGGAGAAGGGGTTTTGGGGTTCTGGACGATGAGGTAGAGGGCGGCGTTATTGGGTTGGGAGTCTCGATCTAGGGCGTTATTTTCTTGGGGTTTTGTTTTTCTCGATCTAGGGATGGCCGGAGCTTGGCCAGGGAATAAGACGGAGAAGAAGCACATGCAGTTGGGTTCAGTTTGGGCGGAAATCCAATCAGGGAGAGAAAGAACGGGAGGAGAGAGATTAGGCGGTTAGGGTTTGCAATTTGTGTGCAAAAATTAGGATTTGCATTAGAGTTGTATTTATAGGGTACAATTAGGATATTGGGTTAGTTATTTAGGATCCAGTAAAAGTGGATTTGGGTCAAGAACAACTGAAATTGGGTTTTAGGGTTCAAATAAGAGATAGATCAAAATCAATTGGGTTCACTTAAAAATACTCACAATTAATTATATAAAAAAATAGGACTAACAAGAAAATAGTCTATCCAGAAAAACAAAGAGTTTCATGAACCAAAATTTTGATCCAATAAATAAATAAATAATACAATGAATATAGATTTGGCTTGAAAACCAAATTAGAATTTGCCACGATAATTAGATAAGTACGAAAATAAAATAGTTCAGTAAATGAAAAATAAATTAAATAATCAGAAGTAACAATTAACAATCATAATAAAATTATATAACAAAATAGTTCGGGTTTAACAATTTACTAAAATGACCCATCAAATATATATATATATATATATATATATATATATATATATATATATATATATATATATATATATATATATATATATATATATAATTTGGACTCAAATACAAATAGTTGATCAATAAGATCTAGAAAATAAGATCAAAACACATCGTTATTCGAAATGAATAAATTTTCGATTAGAAAAACACTTTAATATAAAATCCAAAATTGATTTTAACAAATAATGAATTTATAATATCGAAATACAAAAAATATTCAGAAAATACATATTTACGGAAATGGGGGTTACAACGACCTTAGTGAAACAATTTCTTCGGTAATTTTTATCAGTTGTTGCTCCTTTTGGATAAGCCAAGACAGACAGCTACTGATCAAAAAAACAAATTGATTGATAGAACCTAGGCCGTTGTAAAGACAACAGCCTAGGTAAAAAAAAAAAAAATACAACGACTACAGCTGCTACACTACATTCTCCGAAAAAATACTACATACAATCCCATCAGCTACATTCTCCAAAAAAAAATTCTACAAATAATCTCCAAAAAAACGACATTCTCCAAAAACAACAACAACAACAACAACAACAAAATTCACAATTATCACATAATAACAACTACATCAACAATTATAAGTAACCATATCTCAACAACAACCACAACAAGTTCTATCAATTATACTCAACAAAAAAAAATTGTACTCCAAAAAAAGAAAAATTGTATCGGGAAACACTTAACCACTGGGTGTGTAAATTTTTTATGCTCGCCTCTTCCGAAGAGGTTGTCGCCGTCGGGTTGGGGATAACGCCGCAACAATTTCTTCTTCTTCTCCCTCCTCTTGTCTGTCTCCAACAACACTTTCTTGATGCTCTTCTTCTTGCTCTTCTTCTTGATGTGGAGATGGAGCATGATATTGGCGTTGTTGCCCCGGCCCAGATAGCCTACCCCTCACACTCTTACGTCGCTGTTTACGTACGAATTTATCCAAATAACGGTTCAAAGCTTCACCCTCTCCCAAAACATCTAAATTGCTACGACATGAGGAGAGCATCTTCTGAGCGAACTTCTTCATAGGTTGGGCAGCATTACTTTGGAGTACCTACGTGCATTCTTTTGCCATATCCCATATATTATCGATCTAAAACAAAATTAAAATAAAATATTAAACACATTCGGATTTGTAAACAATTTAATCACTTTAAAAATAAGGAAATTTAAATAAAATTTGATCATTATACTCACCAATGTACGTATAGATGATGCCTTCGGTTGGAACATGGGTTATGAACTAGAATACGCGGGTGGTGGTTCAATCTCTCTCTCCTCAATTGGTAGTTGAATACCAGCAAGTAGTTCTGTATTGGGAGAGATGTACAAACATGTAATAAATATGTACCATTCCATGTACTTTGTTTGCTGCGTGTCATCGTACGGTGGAACATCAATAATTACGAGTTCAAACCGTCGCTCATTCCATTCTGCTACATGAACACGGTGGAAATCTACCCAATCATGGGTAGGCATACGACCGGTACCCCTCACAGCGTGTAACTCAAAGTTGTATAGGTTTGCGTATATTTTGGGTAGACTTTGTTGAAGTCCGAATTGCCGAATAACTCTCTCCGACCACGGATGCTCCACTATACCAAAGTTGATGAGTGGAGCCGTCGTCATCCACAACTGCGACCCGGTCGTGCACATCGGTGGTAGTCTTCCCACCCGCTCGGATGTATATGGAACCCAAATCACGAACTCTTTTCGTAGTTGGTCGAGCTCGTCTCTGTAGTAAGTTAGTACACCTTTTGGGTTGTTTTTATAACTCCGTTTACCTGCCCAATATACAACTAAGGGTGCTAACATATCCACATTTGGTGCTTCGGCCATCCAACCGTCCTCCGGTCTCGTAATTCGGGGATGACCCAAGTGTAGACGCTCCCATGACCAAATCTGTAACAAGACCATTAGATCGGTCTTCTCGGTTCCATCTAACGCAACTGAACACAACATCCTGTACAACATTGCTAACGCGCAACTTCCCCAGCTGTACCAGCCAGCTAAGCCTAGGTCGGCGAGCAATCGTAGATACATAAGCGGTACGGTATCTCCAGATGAGTTAGGCAAGATAATCCCTCCAAGCATCGTTTGAATGTATGCGCTTGTCTAATACTGCACTTCGTGGTCAGTCGATGCATCGTTCAACCTCCCTTCAAAATTATCCTTCAACCAAAATAGTCGGATTGATTTTCTGACAAAAATAACCCTATCTTCCGCATCCTCATCATCAAACTTTGTACCGAGGAGTTCATTACACAGCTCTCTCTTATCAAAATTTATATTACCAGTCACGGCCATTCCATCTATTGGAGGACCGGAGATCATCGCTATATCTTATAGCGTCACTGTCATCTCTCTGACCGGTAGATGGAAGGTGTGCGACTCTAGCCTCCATCGCTCGATGATTGCTGTAAAAAGTGCTCGGTTGAGTTTCACCTGACCCATCATACCGATTCCATAGAAACCGGTCTGAACTAGGTACTCTACGATACGTGGGTGCACCGTCATAGTCTCGTGAGTGCGGAAATTACACCTCCGCATCGTCCCACCCCACACTGCCTCGGATCTGTGGCGGTCTTACAAGGTGAGTTCACCTTTATATATTGGTCATGAACCTTGTTTTGCTGCTGAAGAGGATGCACCAACCTACACCAACACATTGTAAATTTATTATTAGTGTAGTAACAATACCACTATATACAAAATTCACAATACAAATTAATTGTTCTCTGACTTCTGTGGAATGTTCGCACCAACCACTAACATATGACCTTCCGGTTCCACTCGTTCTAACCATTTCTCTGTAAGAAAGTTTGCATATATAAAATAATTCGTTCACAAAAAATTGGCATATATATAGATACAAAACAAAATACGTGAGAAAATCGCACAAACAACTTTCAAAAAATTCAAAACTATGTGATTGGGTCTAAATTGCCGCACACAAGCTAACGCAACGTGTACAAGCGATTTTGGACTCACGGTCTTCAAGATACGGCCGTGTATCGCTTTCACTCTTGAAAAGAGAGCGGAATTCGATCTACGGACACATATAGTAAACCGTGGGTGAGAACTCACAGCTACAAGTTGTTTTGGCTTGTCAGTGGTGAAAACGACCTACTCGAACAATTTCGTAATTTTTGAGCAAGTTCTATATTGAAAACTCACTAAATACATAACAAAATACGTGAGAAAACCACACAAACATCCACCAAAAAATACTAAACTTTACGATTGGGTCGGGCTCTCCGCACACAATCCAACAGAACTTGTAAAAGCGAGTTCCGACCTACGGTTTCAAAGATACGGTTGTGTATCGCTTTCAATCTCGAAAAAAAAAGTGGAAAGCGGTACATTGATGTATCTCGCAAACCGTGGGTCGAAACTTACAACTACAAGTTGCATTGGGTTGTGAATGGTTAGCTCGACCTACTCGCACAGTTTCTTTTTTTTGGACTAAGTTTGAGTGGTTTTCTAGTGAGACCGTACTAAAAAGGTTCCGAGGTATATACAAGTTCTTTCATATACGCGACAGAACAATACAAACGAGATGCAAAGAATACGAAATTAGGCCGTTATGTCTGGCACACCAAACACAAGCCAACACAACTTGCAGAGGTGAGTTCCGACTCTCGGTTTGTAATATACGACTGTGTATCGGTTTATATCTATTTTATTGAATAAAAGTGATAAACAGACGTATCTTGCAAAGAATGAGTCGGAAATCGCCTCTACAAGTTGCATTGCCTTTTGCGTAGTGAGTCCGACCTACTCGTAAAATTTGAAAATTTTTAGATCTCGTTTGTTTGCCTTTCCTATATTCTACAACTTCAACTAAAACTACATCTACAAAAATGTCAACAAAATATATACAACACACATGATAAAAAAATTGTAGACTCTCTAAATTGTAGACTAGTACGCATTATACAAAAAATCAAACTCAAAAATTGAAGAAAAAAAATTCAATAAATGAACATAGTTCATTACACTAAATTGTTAATAAGTGAATACCTAGTCCACAGAGAGAGAGAGAGAGTTGTCGAAGATGTGAGGAGTCGCTGCTGTAGACGAAGAAGTTATAGACTCTAGGGTTTCAAAAAATTTGTGCTAGGGTTTGGGTGAGTTGGGGAGATTTCGGATTGGGTAAGGGTTTGGGGTATTCGGGAGAGGGAGAGATAAACAGAAATAGATAGAGAATAGGGGGAGATCGAGAAGAGGTGGTCGGAGTAGAGCTAGGGTTTGGGAAATCAATATCGCGAGCTCTAGAGAAAGAGAGACAGAGTTGTCGACGAAGAAGTGAGGAAGATGATATCTGAGCATGTACAAGTGTTTGGAAAAATACTTGTATATACCTAGACCGTTGTTGGGAATAACGGCCTAGGTTGATTTTTTTTTTAAAAACAAACTAGGCCGTTGTTCCCAACAACGGCCTAAGTGTTTTTTTCGACTAAAAAAAAGTTCACGCTAAATAATGCTAAGTCTGAAGCGTTATTTAGCGTGAACTTCCCAAAATGCTCCTCCGCTCTAATAGGAGATCCGCTCTGAATCTGAGCGGCAGCGATCTGAGCCGTCGATCAAGATCAAGAGCGACCCAACGGCTCAGATCGTTGTTTTCCAACCCGTTCAAAACGAACCCGTTTTCAACTGAGAAAAACTCTCTCTCTCTCTCTCTCTCTCTCTCTCTCTCTCTCTCTCTCTCTCTATATATATATATATATATATATATATATATATATATATATATGTGTATATATATCCTATTTCTTCTCACTTCTAAATTCTAATACTATTCCTATTTCCCTAAAAACCCAACCCCATTCTCATCTTCTCCCGATTCAAATTCCATTGAAGCTCGACCTCCTCGCCGTTGGAAGCTTCGACCAATCTCATCTCCTACATTCTCCTCCACCATCCTCATTGTCTTCGCGTCTAAATCCCCTTGCTGCTACCCCAAATTGGAGACCCTATTTCCCAAATTCAAAAAACACCAAACCCGATTTATCTTCTCCGACCAACCTCCTCTCTAACCTTCTCCTCCACTCATCCCCATCGTCTACATCGACTTGCTACTGTGCTAGGAAACCCTATTTTTCAAATTCAAAAAACACCAAACTTGGTACATCTTCTCCGACCAACCTCTGACCAACCTCCTCTCTAACCTTCTCCTCCACCACACGCATATGAGTGCATGAAGGAGTGGACTATCCAATCTTAAACTTAAACTAGTTGTAGTTTAAGTTTGAACTTCCCTTATGGACTTGTCACTATAAATTTCTTCAATTAGAACTAATAGTTCTAAAAATACCTTTTCCAATTATTTTCCTTTCTCCTATTTTTTCCAGTGTTATATATATGTTATATATATGTAACATGTATATATCTATATAATAAAACACAAAGAAAGCTATCAAGTGGCTCACCTTCAATTCCTCCAAAAATCAAAGGCCCAGAACTAACAATACAAAACATATTTTCCCTCCAAAAGTTCCCTCCAAAACTCAAATTCAAATCTCCCACCCAAAACAACTCCTATATTTATTTACTTTTTTTTTCTCTCTCTCTCCCTCCCTCTTCTATTAAAAAATTAAGAAAATAAATTTTTTCAAAATTTTAAAATATTAAAAAATTAAAAAAATTAACAATTTAAAATTTTAAAAACTTTAAAAATAATTCAAAAAAAAAAAAAACATATGATATGTTTTTTGCTCTATGTTTGCTACTTCAATTAATTTGCTGGACCTCCAAAACTATTTTTTATGATCAAACAAGGTGCACCGTTCTGAAGACGTGCCGTAGGCACGTGTCAACGGGCAAATCTAGTATATATATATATATATATATATATATATATATATATATATATATATATATATATATATATATATATATATATATATATAATATTTGTTATTTGTTATATATATTTATATTGACTATATTTATGAAAAACTATTATCGATGAAATTAAGTATTGATAGTACGGTAGTAGCATCCAAATGTGCAATCCCCATCGTCTACATCGACGGTATAAATCTCTCTATCTCTCTCTATCACGTCTCGCTTCCCGAAATACGAGAATACGAGCACATGACTGAGGCATAGTGAATGATGCGAATACACCATTCATAAGCTGTACAGGTAACTCAACAACAATATAACAACAAAACCACGCAGACATGTAAAATCACAATAGAATAACAAAATTACATGACATAGTCCATAACATAACCAACAACTGAAAAATACAAAGTAGTTACGGGTCAAACACGCCCGGAATACAATAAAGAGTAGCATGAATAAAACATGAACTAAAGATAACATAATAATTAACAAGACTAAAATACTTGATCAGCAACACCTTCGAGTAGTTTTTCATCCGGGCCTGCAAGTACATATTACAAAAGGAAGAAATAAGAAGATACTCATTAATGCAAGTCACGGGCCGCAAGTGGTACAAGCTAACGGGACAAGTATAAAATAAAACAAGAAGCAGGGAAAATATCATGGAGTCAAGAATCATGTAATAGGAGAAATGCAATATGTAAACATGATCATGAACAAGACATCATGAAACAAGTGGCATGCATGTAAATAAGTAAGCAAGTAAACAAGTCAATATGAACATGTACATATAATTGGATCATGCAAGTGCACGTGTTAATCTTATAACTTTTATTAACCTAACTAGTGCAGTAATCATGCGTCCCATACCATATGTTTGATACACGCAATCAAGTGAACATTTAGACTTAGTTGTGGATTTTATAAGGCCATGTACTCAGGCATCATGTAAATGAGAATCATATCACGTCATGTAATCATGTAATGGATTCTAGAGGTGGTCCCTGTCAACCCCTGACGTGGCACTTAGTTCCATATAACTTGTAATCATGTAATGGATTTTAGAGGTGGCCTCCGTCAACCCCTGACATGGCACTTAGTTCCATATAACTTGTAATCATGTAATGAATTTTAGAGGTGGCCCCCGTCAACCCCTGACATGGAACTTAGTTCTACGTGACACTTAGTTCCATATAACTTGTAATCATGTAATGGATTTTAGAGGTGGCCCCCGTAGATTCTAGAGGTGGGCCCCGTTAATCCCTGACGTGGTACTTAGTTCTACGTGGCACTTAGTTTCATATAACTTGTAATCATGGAAAATACGGGCCCCCTTCCGAGTACACTTACCTATATTGTCCACTACTAGATCTTTATCGTTATAATCCGGCTTGTTACTCTTATTAATTTTAATCAACAATAACAAGATATTATATTTGAACTACTATCACGGGTAAAACAATCATGCACATAATTATGTGTAATCCTAAGAGTACATATGTGTGTATCAATCGTGTTCATGTAATGCATGTGGCAACAAAGTATTCACGATCATATGCGAATACGGGATCGACGGATTATATATAGCAACAGAGTTCAATTCGACCGAAGAATACGAATTAGAGTCAAAGAATATACTTGCAGAATTTTCAGAGGAAGCTTGTACGAGAACAAATGAGTTGTACAAGAGGATACTTACCTGATAACCGACGACGATGATACCGAATACAAGAATAACGGGATCAAAATTTCGGACAGCGAAACACGTGCAAGATACATGGCAGCAACAACAGCAAACAGCAATCAATCACACAAAACACCAAACACCGGATCGGATCCCCCTTCACACAAACACCAAACACCAAACACCAACAACAAACCAACCCTTCTCCAAAACAGAAAACACCCAACACAATCCCCCACCCCATAACAGCCAAACAGCAACCCTATTCTCCTTCACCTTCTTCCCAAAAATACGACAGAGAGAGAGAGCGATGGCGGGAGAAAGAGCAGCAACCGGCGAGGGCAGCGCCACTAGGGGCGATGGGGACGGCGAGGATGAGATGGCGAGGAGGGGTTCTTCAGCGGATGAACGGTGAAGGGCGAGTGGGACGACAAGGCTCAGGCGAAGTGTCGAGTTCTGCAACGGCGAGCGGAGGACTTGCGGAGCTTTGGTGGGGAAGATGAGCGGTTGGGTCGACGAGGCGAGGGGAAGGAGACAGGGATGGTGAGGTCGAAGGTGAGGGGCTCGAGCAGGATGAGGAAGACGATGGCTCGAGCAGGGAAGACGATTCGAGCGGGGTCGCTCGACTGAGAGGTCGTGGCAATGGCGAGCAGGCTCGATGGGTGGCAGAGAAAAAATTGAAGACGAGGAGGAGAAGCAGAGGGCTCTATGGTGGAGTCGCCGAGGTCGGGGTGGTTGAAGGCAAGGCGGTGGCTTTGGGGGTTCGAGCGGAGAGGGTGACGGGGTCCACCGGAGGAAAGAGGAGGATGGTGGCGAGCGGAGGGGTTGGGTAGCAGGCGGTGACTGAGCGACGCGGTCGGGAAGCAACGGCGGCGCATGGCGGAGGTTGGGGATGAGGGGTTCTCGGAGGTCTTTGATGGAGGAAGAAAGAGGAAGACGGTGGGGAGGGGGTTTCTGTTTTTGGTTCGAAACAGAGGATGGAGAAAGAGCGGGAGGGAAAAGGAGATGGGAGAGAGATAGTGAGGGGGGGTTATAAATAAATAATAAATATAATATAATAATAATATAGTAATGGTTAGTGATTATGAGATAGTGGGGGTTATGGGATTACGGGATGTGAAGAGTGGGGGAATGTAAAGGGTTGTGGGCAGTTGAGAACGTGAGAGAAATGTGGGGGTGGGTTAGAAAGAGTGGGGGGTTTGAATACAATCACAAAGGTTTGAGCCTATAGAAATATATATGAGTACTGGGTTTGGATTTGGGCTTAAAATAATTGGGCTTGGGCTTCAAATCATTTAAATATTAAAACACTTTAATAATTAAATATTGGGCATCATAAAAGTAGTTTGAATAATATAATCAATTAAGAAAAAATAGTTACAAGATACTAAGAGTTTAAAATACGGAAAAATATTTGAAAAAAAAAAACGTATTAACGAAAACAAAGGTTACACTCTCTTTGAATATATTCTTCTTCTTATTTTGTAAATTTTAAGTTTGCTGCATCTTCACAACTCACAAGTGCAATATATTTGATTTGATACTAGACTGGAACCAATTCATATGTTGTTCTTGTAAAACCATACTTTCCTAGTTGTTGGTATTGTTGATTATTTATACTAAACAAGTGCTTATAGAGTTGCCTTTCTGTTTTGAGGGAAAAAGGGCGTTTAAAAAAAGTAGATAAAATATCTTTTCACTCTTTCACTACATATGTGGACCACTATTAGACAAGAGTAACAGGACTGCTAGAATCGTTTTTATGGAAAGGGACACTAAAAAGATCCTATAAATGCATGATTTGCTAAAATTCATGCATTATTTGACTCAAAAATGTTACAATAGTCATAATAATATTTCATAGAACTATTAGAAATCCTAGAATTGGAACTCACATGTTAATAATAGGTGGCATGCAACCAATTGTAGAAAACAAAACAATAAAATTTTCATATATGATTTTATATCCTAATTCCTAAATTACAAGTAATAGACATAAGGAGACAAGGGTGATTAACTTAGATACTTTGTACAATCTGACATATTGATTAGTAAAATTCTGCAACCTATGAATATAAACTCTTTTGACTTTTTAAGAATATATAATGATATAAAAGAACTCTAGCTTCAGATACTAGATGCAGTTTCCCTTGAAAAACGTATGTATATATATAAAGCTACCGAAGTTGCCAAACAAATAATAAACAGTTCAAAATACTACAGAATAGTGAAAATAGTAAATTGAGACACCACAGTGATGAAAATAAGTGATATCTCTTGCCTACATCTAGCATCTTAACAATTATGAATTGGAGCAATTATGCCAATTTATATAAATTTATTAAATAGCAATTTCATTATCAAGTCAATGCATTATACGTTAATTCTTTATTTCAGTTGTAGCATATTTGCTTATTAACTGTCCTCATAGTTAAATATTTTCCATCCAAATGTTATCTAGGTACTACTTCTTGTGAGCTATTCTTTATCATTCTATGTCATCTTTTGCTACATCTCTCAGAATCTTCTTGTTATGCGTGGACAATTAAATTCTATAGAGAATGAAGACATCCAACTGATGCATCATGTGTTGCACAAGAAGTACAGTATGTTCAAGTGCGTGACTAATGTCAAATTATACAACTCATTTTCTTCCATTTACGAAATAAATGTGAATTTCTAATCAATATTATTTTTGTTTTTATTAACTAATCAGAAGATTCCAATATACGATGCAGATTGTAGCACTAGTAGAAATTTTGGTATGATCTCCAATTCAGTGAAGACATGATTGATGTTTATATGATAGATTCTAAGTTGTGTTTGCCAAACAATGTTGTCATTTGTCATTTGCTCTTGTGGTATATGTGAACATTTTATTATATCCAAGTGCTTTCATGTTTTACCTTTCCCGCAAACCATTTTTTACCTAGACTACAAGCTTGTCATTTAGTAATTGTGTTTGTGGAAATGTATTTAGATTATGCTTTTCTTATGCGGTAAGAATGCACAACCCGCCTCACATGAATCAGTTGCACTACTAGGAGAGACCAGTGTGTAGTCTAAATACAAGACAGACCTTGCATGGTAAAAGCAGAATGATAAGGATGGTAGTGAAACAATCAGTGAGTAATGCTTCATCCACTGCCAATTCCACTACCATTCTCTTCACTACCTTAGGTGGCACACTTCTGTCAGAGAGTTTCCTCACCTACTCTCTCTTCCTTCCACCTATTGGAGTGTGACACCTAAGGTAGTGAAAAAAAATGTAGTGGAATTGATAGTAGTTATAGCATTACTCAAAGTAAAATAGTAAAACTAAAAATCTTGCATTATTTACAAATTTAAGTACTAGTTAAGGAAAACAAATATAGCGAATATGTTTGATATCCGAATTTACATCCGTAATCCGGTAGACCGTATTCGATTCGCATCCGTATCCGAAATTTACAGATACGGATATGAATTTTTTCCGAGTCATATCCGTATCCTTATCCGTATCCAAATTCAAATCCGTCTTAAGAACGCGGATACGGATATCCGTGTATCCGATCCCTAAGAGCATCCACAGTCGTTGATGCCAAATTTTGGGTAAATAGCAATTTGGAAATAGGAAAAAAAGAATGTTGCTGCAGTCGTTCAAAGCTATTTTCGATTGGTCGTTTGTTTTTGTTTAAACGACGGAAGATTATCTATCGTCAATCTTCTACGACGGTATATAATAGGCCGTTGCTTGACGATCTTTAAATTTTTTTTTTTTTTTTAAACCCCAACGACGGGAAAAAATTGACCGTTAATCTCCGCAAACGGTGTATTATACACCGTCGGTGGACTGGCGTTTTATTATTATTATTTTTTTTAAAAACCCCAACAACGACATATAATGCACCGTTAATTAGATCACACGGTACATAATACACCGTCGGTTGACCGGGTTATATATATATATTTTTTTATTTAAAAAAAAAACCCACCAACGGCATATAATGAACCGTTATTTTCATTAGACGGTAGTTTATATACCGTCGGTTGACCGTATTTTTAATTTTTTTTTTTTTAAAAAAAAACCCCACCAACGGCAGATAATGAACCGTTATTCTCATTAGAAGGTAGTTTATATACCGTCGGTTGACCATTTCGTTTTTTTTTTTTCGTTTTCAAACATGACCAAAATTTTCAAACCCCCACCAACGGCAGATAATGAACCGTTATTCCCAAACATGACCAAAAATTTTTTTTTTTTTTCTTTTTCAAAAGCTTCTTAATCATTGACTCCGTACTTTTTGTACGAGACGGAAGATTATCTTCCGTTAATTAGATCGCACGGAGTATAATGTTGCGTTAGCTATATTTTGCATTTGGCCATTTCGCCTGCTATATTTGGCACGCAACTGTTCATCGTACATCCAAATTTTGGGTATTTGGACGACGACTGCAGCTCGTTTTTTTGTTTTGTTTTTTTCAAATTTAGGGTATTTAGCCCACGACTGTGATGCTCTAATGAATGAGTTAGGAGCTAAGTTTTTGGTGGGTCCCACCTGTAGAATGTAGCTATCTTTTTAAGAAACAAACAGAGTTCACCAACTACAGAAAGCTATGGAGTCCACGCCAACACCACCTCCCACAACCTAATCCACAACTGCAAAAAAATGTAAAATAAAAAATCATTAAAATTTTCAGAGACTAAGCTAATGACGAGTGAGAGCAACAAGCAAACATAAGTTTGACGCTAGAAAAAAAATTACTTGTCAAATAGAAAATCAGAATAACTAATGGAAAATTATTGCTTAAAAGAAGAAAAAAATTAACGAAAGATGATTATTCTACTACTTGTTTTGACTGCTCGATCAAAAATGTTGTTCATATAAGTAATGCTTTATTCACTAGCCATTAGAGCATCTGTAGTCGTTTGCTATATATCGATAATATCGATATTTGATTTAAAAAGTAGCTGCAGTCGTTTACTATATATCGATATTATCGATAAATCGCTACAGTAGAATGCTATAAATGAGAATCGATATAGCATTTATCGATAACTGAGGGACGGCGCTCGAAGCGCCGTCCCACGTAAAAAATTATTATTATAATCGTCGGACGGCACTTCAAGTGCCGTCCGTTTGGAAAAATTCGAATTTATCCGATTTATTAAACGCCAAAAAAGAATTAAAAAACACTACAAAATCCCACTCGGACGGCACTCTATGTGCCGTCTGTCCAAAAGCCCTTTTTCCCGGACGGCACTTGATGTGCCGTCCGTCGTAGATTTAATAAAAAAAAAAAAAATCGCACATTGACGAGATTGCCCCTCATTTAATTCAACGGCTATATTAATGTTTGTGAGAGATAGTTTAAGTTCAATTGTGATCAAGAGATATATATAGATATATGTATAAGGGTATTTCGGTCAAATTTTTTTTTGTAAAGCCGTAATTGGAGGAGGAAATTAGGGGAAAGTGGGAATAATTGGGAAATAGTAGCTGCAGTCCAAAATGTGTGTCGGACGGCACTTCATGTGCCGTCCTGGACACACGGGTGATTTTTTTTTTTTTTTTTTTTTTTTAAAACGGACGACACTTCATGTGCCGTCCGACGAATGGACCCAAATTTTGCGGTTTTTTCCCTCCGACGGCACATCAAGTGCCGTCGCTTAATATTATATGATTGATTGCTATAAAATAGCTTTCGACGATTGCAGCGAAATCGAAATTCCTATTTCTATTTATCCATATATGGATAATTTTAACATAAACGACTACAGATGCTCTTACCGTTTAAGATAATGAAAAAAAATGTTGTGAAATTGATAGTGAATAAAACATTACTCTATTAGAGCATCCACAATGGAGTTTGCTATTTTTTAGCAAAATGAGAAGTATAAGAATAGAATAGATGTGAACTTGTGCAATGGTGTATTCTCATATTTTAGAAGGACACAACATGATGTCTCGTCCTAGTGTTTTAAAAAAAAATCAAAACCCATGGGACACAACATGATGTTGTGTCCGAGGAATTAGGGAATAAAACGGAACATCTTGTCCCGTTTGAGGTGGTTCTCATATTATTTTATTTTATTTTATTGGGAAGGACGATACATCATGTATCGTCCGACCCATTAAAAAAAAAAAAAAAATCTAACGTGACGAGACATCATGTATCGTCCGACTTTGGAACGATACAAGATGTTTCGTCTTCTATATTGCTGTATTTGCAAGCCCACTTCTTAAATATGAGAATGGACTGTAGATCGTTTGCTATTTTTTGAGAAAATAGCAAACGACTGCAGCGCTCCATTCTCATATTATTCTCATAATATGAGAATATGAGAATTATAGCAAACGACTGTGGATGCTCTTAGTACATCTACTTTTGCATTAATTGTCGAATGAGTCAACTCTTTGTCTCTCGGTAGTCTGAATGAATGCTTTGAGATGCGCGCCACACCTAACAACCCATCCCTATAGAAATTTTTTTCCCCTTTCCAATGCCCATCTCACGACTCAACATGGAAAAGAAAAAAATCTTACTACTTTCAGTCTGTCGCTAGTGATGGGCCCTACCTATCACGAATGTGGGTCCCCACCTCACCAACTCCCGACTTCTTTCCGAAATAGTCCACTTTTGGAGACTAATTATCAAAATAAGCTATTTTCGAAATTAATTTTCAAAATAGATCAATACGATATCCAATTGTGGTCTCTTGGATTTCGAGACTATGGTTCACAACTCCGGTCTAAATATACATCACACATTTAATTAATAGGCTCGAAAACTTGGAAAATTTTTTTACTTAAGTATAAAAGGTGAAAAATAGAAGACCGTAATTAGGTACTGTGGTCTCGAAACTATATAGGCCACAGTACCGAACAGTGGCCTATATCATACATAGGCTAATAGGCTTGGAGACTTGGGAAAAAATTGTCCAGGTGTAAAATGTAAAAAATAGGAGGCTACGGTTGGTTACTACGGCTTCGAAACTATATAGACCGCAATACCGAACTGCGGCATCTTCAATTTTGTGGTCACAGTTCACAACTGCGGTCCAAGCATATGTCATACATACGTGAAAAATAGAAGCCCGCAGTTGGGAACTGCGACCTCGATAATACATAGGCAGCAGTTCACAACTGCAGCCTCAATTATATGATTAATGAGGTCCAATTATTAAAACTTTCTAATACCCATTCCACCATATAACTGATGGCGCAGTTGTGAACTGTGGCATCTGTAATATCGTGGCCGCAGTACTCAACTACGTCCTCCTATTTTTTACATAGACAACTATTTTCAAGTCTTCGAGCCTGTTAGCCAAATATGTATGATATATATTTATGTCACTGCAGTTGTGAACTGCGGCCTCGAAAGCAAAGAGATTGCAGTTGAGTACTGCATTGGTCTATTTTAAAATTTAGTTTGAAAAATGGCCTATCTTAAAAATTAGACTAAAAAGTGGCCGATTTCGGAGAAAAGGTCCCAACCCCACTAAGCCGACCAACAACAAGCAGTTGGTAAACGAAGTCCTTCAGCTCCCTCGCCCTTTATAAAGCACTACCTTCCTCCCTCCTTTACCTGATCCACCCTCATACCCGACCCGTTAACACACCCGCAAAAACCACGACCATCATGTCAAGCTCACCACCAAACCCGACTCGTTACTTCTGGGGCGACTCACCGGAGCCGGAAGAGTACTACACCTCCCTAGGCATCAAGAACAGCCAGTCCTACTTCACCACCCCCATGGGCCCCACCCTCTTAACCCAGTCCTTCACCCCACTCTCCGGCCACCCCACCAAGGCCACTGTCTTCCTCACCCACGGCTACGGCTCCGACTCCTCCTGGCTCTTCCAGAAGATCGCCATCGCCTTCGCCTCCTGGGGCTACTCCGCCCACTGTGCAGACCTCCTCGGCCACGGCCGGTCAGAAGGCCTGCACGGGTATTTAGGAGACCTGAATAAAGTAGCCGATGCAGCGCTGTCATTTTTCTTGTCTGTACGTAGGTCAGACGCGTACAAGGAGTTGCCAGCGTTTTTGTTTGGGGAGTCGTTGGGAGGGCTTGTGACTATGCTCGCATATTTACGGTCTGAGCCCGGGGAGTGGACGGGGGTTATTTTTTCCGCCCCTTTGTTTGTGATACCGGAGGATATGAAGCCGTCCAAAGTTAGGTTGTTCTTGTTTGGGATGTTGTTCGGGTTGGCCGATACCTGGGAGGCCATGCCGGAGAATAATATGGTGGGGAAGGCGATTAGGGATCGGGAGAAGATGAAGGTGATTGCATCAAATCCAAGAAGGTAATATATATTGTTTGGTTGTTCGCTGGATCATGTGAACATGTAGCTAGCATAACCATATATTGATTTTAACTTGTGGTGTTTATAAGAGCATCCACAGTCGTTTGCTATATTTCTCATATTCTCATTTTATGAGAATTTTATAAGAAAGAAGCGCTGCAGTCGGTTGCTATTTTCTTATAAAATAGCAAACGAGCTACAGTGGTTTCTCAAATATGAGAAACGAAGTTGCGAATCTCAAATTATAGAAGACGAGACATCATGTATCGTCTCAATATTTTTAATTTTTTTTAATATAATCGGACGAGACAACTTGTCTCGTCCCGTATTAAATTTTTTTTTTTTTTTTTAAATAGGATCGGACGGGACATGATGTCCCGTCCCTTTTGGTTTTGTTTTTTTTTTCTCCTTTTTTTCAACTAATCCAACGGATGAGAACTTATGAGAAAAAAAAATTTAAAAAAAATTAAAAACCAAACGGACGGGACATGATGTCCTGTCTAGGTTTGGGGGGAGTTTTTTAAGTAGGTTTAGGTTGTTTAATTAGGTTTAGTAGATTATTAAATAGGTTTAGGTTAATATTTTAATATTTAATTTATTTAATTAACATATTTTAATACTTAATTGGTAATTAATTAAATCTTCAAAAAGGAAAAATTAACGGACGAGACAACTTGTCTCGTCCTACTCAAATTTTAGCAAAATATCGAAAACAACTACTGCAGACCTTTCGATCTATTCCATTTCTATACTTGCCATTCTGCCAAAAAATAAGAAACGCTATTGTGGATGCTCTAACCGTCCAAATTTGCATTTATTTTTGACAGTAGTCGGAGTAATGTGATTTTTTGATCGTGGATGCATTTATTTTTGATTGTTCCAACAGGTACAAAGGGAGGCCAAGGGTGGGAACAATGAGAGAAATAGCAAGAATGTGCGAGGTGGTGCAAGCAAGAATGAGCGAGGTTACGGTGCCATTCTTGACGGTGCACGGAACGGATGATGGCGTAACCTCACCGGAGGGATCGAAAATGCTATATGAGAAGGCGGCCAGCGAGGACAAGGAACTGATTTTGTATGAAGGGATGCTACATTCTTTGGTGCAGGGGGAGCCTGATGAGAATAGTGAGAGGGTTTTGGGGGATTTTAGGAAGTGGATTGATGAGAGGATTAGGCGGTATTGAGGTGAGGGGAATTGAGATTTGTTATTTGTTGGAAATTAATTACTCCTTTTTTAAAGAAAACTGAAATTGAAATAATAATAATTTATAATAATCATAGTTGGTGAGTTTGGTCAGATTTGGTGGAACCGTGAATTACTCCTTTTTTAAAGAAAATTGAAATTGAAATAATAATAATTTATAATAATCATAGTTGGTGAGTTTGGTCAGATTTGGTGGAATGATGGTGATGGATTCCAACTATTATTATCCCGTCTTTTTTGAAGTCATTTGATTACAAGAATCTCCAATGTTGGATGACTGAGTCTGAATTGTATTGGATTCATGAATCATCATGATGGTAATGGGAATTATTATTATTATTTGTGTTTGTATATTATTATTGGAGTTTTACCGTGACTTGCATCTCAATACATTGATGGACGGTTCTGACGGATTGTGTATCTTTTTTGATGAATGTGACGGATTGTGTATCAGAATTGCCAAAAAAATGCTATTTTGAATGCTATTTTCCCCTTTCTAGTAGCCGAATTGCCAAAAAAATGACAAAATAGCTTACGACTGTGTGCGCTACAGTACACAAAAAATGAAAAAAATGACAAACAAGCAAACGATTGTGGATGCTCTTAGTATGACAGTTCGGATGAGCTTTACTGTGACTTGCATCTCAGTACATTGGTGGAAATGTGTATCGAATCTGATCCCAATCTGTGAATTCTATAGCTTTGAAGGTGTTGTGATATAATTCAAACTCTTGTCTGATCCATTATGATCAGCATTTCGTCAAAAAATGCGACACTCCATGGCTGTAAGGAGCGTGATAGGTTCTTCTTATTTCCTCCCTAAATCTTACCACGTTGAAGTCCATGCTCATGAGAGGGCACCGAGTTGATGTTGGCTGAGCCTTCATGGAGACCAAATTCAGTTGTCAGGAAGGGAAGAGATAAGAACCTGATAGATAAGCCAGATTGCTTCACACGATCAATTATGGTGCTGTCACAAGTGGCATTGACCGAGTTGATGTTGGCTGAGCCCTCATGGAGACCAAATTCAGTTGTCAGGAAGGGAAGAGATAAGAACCTGATAGATAAGCCAGATTGCTTCACACGATCAATTATGGTGCTGTCACAAGTGGCATTGACAGGGGTGGTGACGAAGCTGACAATGGCACTGTGATCAGCGAGCCATATCGATCATGTAAATATACGGCCTTGTTCCATCAGAGGAACCAATACATAATGAGGTTTTCCTTGTATTTGATTGGCCATATTGAGCTGATCAATTACAGATTACTAACGAGTGTTGGCAACTGAATTTCCAAGGCATGAATATATATGATTGTACAAGTACTAACTTTTTTTTCGACACATACAGTAAGTATACTAATGGTTTCATGAGAAATATGGACTTTGGTACAAGCGTACCTTACTCTAATGTGAAGTCCTCGAGCCATATTTGATATCAGTACCTCACTTCTCTGCAAAGCCAGAAACAATCAGCGAAAGAAAGAGTTAGAATTCATCTACCGTTTTTAAATTATTGACATCTAATTTGAACCAAAAGGGATGCAACTTTTTCAGAAATCAAAATTTCCAAGTGTTTTTATAAAATGAATGTAATATTTGGATATAGTAACTAAAAATGAACTTGATGATGAAAACAAAACTGTAGCGTACTACCATGATAAGACTGTAGGTTCAACCAGGATCATCGTAATGAGCAAGCAAACAAACAAACCTCTCTTGGCTTTAGACCATCTTTAGTCAGTGCAGAATGCAGTATATTTTCTTTATCAACAACAAGTTACTCTGTGGTTTTTCCTTTGGAAATTTATTACTGCAGAAAAGCATCCCTCAGTCGTTCTTAAGTTACTGTAATCTGAGGCAGGGGCTAGTAACTTAAATGATAACTGAATGTGCCGATACAGCAATCTGCAGGTTGCTTCATGAGATCAACATCGCTTCATCCAAAATCATTTTTCTCCTCTCTTCACTTTCCTTGCATTCATCAACTCAATCAGTAGTTGATTAAGGCCATCTTGTTTATAATTTCATGTTTGTGTTAAATTAAGCTACTAGACATTCGGTCATTTATCAGGGATGAAAAGGAAAGTAAAAATTCGCCTGCACTAATGCAGTGTATCTTCCTTACTGGATATAATTTAAATCATACTGAATGTAAATAATACATGTATCAAATTACTAGATATCATTCAGACATTTATGCAATATTCTTTTCGTCAATGCAGTTATATGCATTTATGCGTTGGATTAACTGCATCAGGATCACATAGGAAGACCCTCCTTGCTCCACTGCTTTCGAGCCTTTTCCCCCAACTCCTTCAGCCTCTTTCTCCTCTCTTCATCTTCCTCGCCATCATCCATCAAATACACTCATCTTTACCAACACTTTAATCATCTCAGTTGCAAATGGAGTTCGGACCACTCCTACAGCAACTCCGTCTCTCATTGCGTCAACTATCAACCGCTTGTTCAAAAACTGCTCGCCAAAATGAGGCCATGTTATCATAGGGCAACCCGCTGACACTGACTGTAACATTGAGTACCAACCACAATGCATCATGAATCCTCCCACTGCTGAATGTAACAGTATCATCATTTGTGGTGCACATTCGCTTAGTTTAAGCCCCCTTGGTCTTGTCCTATCCTCGAACTCAGGGAGCCATTTCTCGAGCTCGGAAAGCCTTTCACCGGTTTTTATCACCCAAATAAAAGGACTGTTTGATGCTTCCAAGCCCAGTCCTATCTATCTCTATAAGTTGCGAAGGATTGGTACGTACGAGCGAGACTTCCAAAGCTCACATAAACCACTGAGCTTGGTTTCATCAAATCAAGCCACTTCAAGCACTAATCCTCATTAAGTGAAGCCTTGTTTCCTCTTGTGGCCATGACTACGACATCGTTATTAGTAAGGGATAACGGTCCAATAGACCAAACCTTCTTTCCTATCACTTTCTCATACCATTCATGGTACAAAAGCTCCAAATCACCGAAACTATTGACCACCACACCATCAGAAGCCCCCTCAGCCTCCCTCATTTTCCTACGAAACTTATCCATGCCTGGGATTGTGAAGAACACTGGCATTTGAGCTCTTGTCATATCAGTTGTGTTTGGCAATCCAGGCACTACAACTGGTTCATTCTCGTCTTTCGATCTGATGTTGAGAAGGGAAAGAAGAGGGAAGCATCCTAACACTCTAGGGATGCTGATATGGGTAAAAATAGAATAAAATCGGGACCATTCAAATTGGGCACGAATATTAAAGCTCTCGGAAGTAAAATGGTAATTTTCAGTAGAAAAAAAAACCAAACAGGAGGGGTTGGGCTGTTTTCAGGCCCACTGACCCGATCCAACCTATAATAGAGACTGCTACAATAGCCCTAGTACAAAGGAGTCCAGATTCATCGAACCCAGTTTAAACCCCCTATTTCTAAGGTTAACCGATTCTATACTCCATGCACAAGGGAGAGTTTATAAACTCTATCTCTTCATCAAGAGAAGAGTCCTGACTCGATCTCTTCACATGGAGGGGGTAACCTACTCTATCCAAACACCAGGAGATGGAGATAGATGAATATCTTGAAACTGGTCTCCCTCAGCAACTATATACACCTTGAAACCTCCACAGAAACCAAGTAATTGCAAATCCCGCTCTCAAAACCGACCAAATCTTCGAGTTTCTGACTTTGGCGTCGGAGGGTCGTCGGGGCCACCCCGTGTTTCGGACTTGTTTGCAGGTCCACGGGAGTGATATCAGTCATTCCTTGCGATCAGATATAGGAGTCAAGTGCAGTTTTTGGGCGGTCAACACCGACGAACAATGAATGTTTGATCTTTATTGTTTTTATTAAAAGAATTCACATATCTGTTTGCTCCAACACAGAAATTAGCAGCAACATATGCCAAACTCCAGAGCGACATATCGTGTCCAATACTAAGAGTTGTCATAGACGATACATGTTGACTCTTAGTTTGGTGTGCACAAAACGTACTTATAAATACTAATAAGTTTAAATTGAGTTGTTCAGATTTTCAGGATTGAATAATATCAATAAAAGATTCAAAAGAGATTCAAGAATAAGCAAATAAGGAAAGCAATAAAGAAGGATTGCAAGATCAAGCAAAAGAAGTTATTATAAAAGAAGCACATGTTAATTAGTGCCCAAGAAAGCAAGCAAAATCAGTTATTGGGATTCCATATCTGTGAGATTTTATATGTATTTAATTGATTGTGAATTGATTAGTATATGATAAGAATATAAAGTGGATTCGTCATGAACAGCACGATTGCAGTCGACCGTACTTAAGTGTCGGTCAACCGCACCACAGTCGACCACACATTATAGCAATATAATGAAGCAGTCGACCATTCATCTTTCGACTTTTCGTTTAAAGATGAACAGTCGACTGTCCCTTTATTGTGGTCGACCGTAACTCGCGCAGTTCATTTTTTTGGAATGTATCATTTCTATTTTTGATAGATACACTTCCCCATCTATATATTTGGACGAACCCACTGTGTATTCTTCACCTATTACTCTGAGAAAAATCTTCTGAACTAATCAGTTCAACAATCAATCCGAATATGTGTGATAATTATTTGTTTTCTTCAGTTAGGATCATTAAGGATCTTAAGTTTTTCTTTTCTTCCACTTCGGTAAGAATAACAGGGTTTGTGTTAGAAGTCTTGTAGGTATAATAGGTCTCTCAGCCTGAATCCGAGAATCACTGTACAAGGGTTTGAGTACAGTGGAACGCTTGTGGCGGAGAATTGCTAAAAGTAGGTGGTGTGGACGTAGACCTGGAGGTCGAACCACGTTATATCGCTGCGTCACTTGTGCTTGATGTGTTTGCATTTCTTATCACTTCTCATTTACTTTGCAAATTATTATTTTTTTTATTTTTAATTCCGCACAATCACCCAATTCAACCCCCCTAGGGTGATTTACAATGCAGCTTCGAAGCGGTTTACACGATCGAAGGTAGAGCAATAGAGGGCCACGAAGCACTGTAGCCGCATCAAAGAAGTTCGAAAGGAGCTCATGGGAAGGCAACATGTCGAGGTTCTCTGAGCCTTCAGGGAGGCAAAATTCAGTAGTTGGGAAGGGAAGAGGTAAGAACCTGATCGATAAGCCAGATTGCTCAACATGGTCAACTATGGTGCTGATACGACGGGTTGTGATGAAGGTGACGATATCGTCACCATGATTCGCAAGCAAACAAGCCATGTCGATCATGGGAATTATATGGCCTTGTTGGGAAGGGAAGAGATAAGAACCTGATAGATAAACCAGATTGCTCACGATCAATTATGGTACTGATACGAGTAGCATTGACAGGGGTTGTGATGAAGGTGACGATATTGTCACCTTGATTCACAAGTAAACAAGCCATGTCGATCATGGGAATTATATGGCCTTGTTCCATCCAAGGAACCAACACATAGTGAGGTTTTCCCTCCGTTTGATTCAACATGCTGAGCATATTAAGAGATTATGAACAATAGTTAGCAAAGGGATTGAATGTAGTACAATACTTTGTTAACTTCATTCTATATACATGATGAAGATGACTTTCCTTGCCTGCAAAGAGATCTGGTATGGTCAACTTCCTAGTTGCAGTAAAATAACTAGGATGATGACTATGTTTAATCTACTAAATAAAACCAAGTTCTAGTCACATTATAAAATGATCAGAGCATGAATTTTGAAATAAGTATTGACTTTGCATATAAAACTTTATGCAAGAATGCAATTATATACACAGATTGGATCTACTCAAATTAAGTATTTCAGAGAAAAGAAATAGAGACAATCCCCAAACTCTAATGTCAAGTGATCAAGCTAAATCAGTATCTCAATTTCTCTTCATAACCAGAAAGAAATGAAAGAATTAAAATAACTCTAAAATTGTAAGAGTATCGACATCTAATTCAACCAAAACAATGTCAGTTCTTCAGAAATTAAAATTTCTAACAATTTTTATATAATGCACGCAACATTTGAAATTTTGAATATAGTATCTGTATTTTAACTATATGATGAAAATGAAAGTGAAACCACTATAAAACTCCAGGTTCGACAAGGATCATTATAGCGAGCAAGGAAGAAATCCTTTCTCTGAAATATGCCAAAACAGAAATCAGATTACATTACGAGATCATTCAGACACTTAAGCAGCATAATTTTTCCACTATGCAGCTATTTGCTTTTATGTGTCGAATTAACTGCATCAGGTTCACATAAGAAGACTCTCCTTGCTCCACTGCTTTTCGAGCCTTTTCCCCCAACACCTTTGCCCTCTTTCTCCCCTCTTCAGCTTCCTCACCTTCATCCATCACACTCCGGGCTGCATTCTCTATATCGTTCTTCTTTACCAACACTTTGCTCGTCTCCATTGCCCATACTACTGGTACTCCTACTTGTAATACGTCCACAATCAACCTCTCGTTAAAAAACTGCTCACCCAAGTGAGGCCATATTATCTTAGGGCAACCGGCTGTCACCGACTCTAATATTGTGTTCCAACCACAATGCGTCATGAATCCTCCCACGGCCGAATGTGAGAATCATTGCCTGTGATGCCCATCCTCTTATCATTAGCCCCTCGATTTTGTCCTCTCCTCGAACTCAGAGAGCAATTTCTCCAGCTCAGAAAGCCTTTCTCCAGCTTTAACTACCCAAATAAAGGATCATTTGGTTAGATAGAAATGATTTGTGCTTTAGAAGTCACTCTTGCAACTTTTTACAATTGATTCATAAAATTTATTCTCTCACCTCATCTTGGATATCCATTCCAGGTGCTAGGAAGAAAGCGCGAAAGAGACCTTTGTTTCCTACTAAATAGGGTATTACTAGAAACGTCAACTATTCATAGGATGATGTCAATTCTTCACTCCTTTGCTTGTGGGGGGGTGTAGTTGGAGGCTGTTTGTCACTTTTGGGGAAATGGGTGGCGATGTTTGAGCTACTTGGAGGGTTCTTGTTGTTTATGAATTCTTATGTGTTTTGTATTTGTAGACTTTAAGTCCCGTGAGTTATTTTGAGTCAGTTTGTATCTTTGATGTATCAGTTTGAGTTATCTATATGATATGTGATGGCAATTCTTGTGCCATCTTTAAATCAAAAAAATTACCCAGATAAAGGGATTGTTTGATGCTTCCAAACCCAATCCAATTTCAATAAGTTGCAAAGGATTGGTAAGAGCAAGGCTCCCAAAGCTCACATAACTCACTGAGCTTGGTTTCATCGAATCAAGCCACTTCAAGCACTTCTCATTAATTGAGGCCGTGTTCCCTCTCGTAGCCATATTCTTGACATCTCTATTGGTAAGGGATGATGGTCCAATAGTCCAAACCTTCTTCCCTATCGCTTTCTCATACCAATCGTGATAACTCGCCAAAAGTATTGAGCACCACTCCATCAGAAGCCATCTCAGCCTCCTTCATCGCATCACGAAACTTATCCATGCCTGAGATTTTGTAGAATATGCCATTTGAGCCCTCATCATCTCAATTTTGCTCGGCAAACCAGGCACTGCGAATGGTTCATCCTCGTCTTTCATCTTCTCATCGATCCTTGTGGATCTAACGTTGAAAGGCAGAGAAGAGTGAAGCATCCAAATGGGTGGAACACAAGTCTTGGGATGCCAAGCTCTCGAGCAATGTTTCATGTCCAGTAATGAAAGTTGTCAGAGAAGATGCAGCTTGGAGACGGTTTATATGATCGAAGGTGGATCAGTGAAGGGTAACGAAGCGTTCTAGCTGCATCAAAGAAGTTCGGGAGGAGCTCATGAGAGGGCAATGTGTCGAGGTTCTCTGAGCCTTCAGGGAGGCCAGATTGCGTTGTCGGTAAGGGAAGAGATATGAACTAGATAGGTAAGCCAGATTGCTCCACACTATCAATTATGGTACTGATATGAGCAGTATTGACAGGTGTTGTGACGAAGGTGACAATGGCACCATGTTTAGAGAGCATAACAGGCATGTCGATCATGTGGATCTTATGGCCTTGTGCCATCAAAGGAAACCAATACAAAGTGAGATTTTCCATCCATATGATTGGCCATCTTGATCTCAATAAACGATTATGCCAAGCTTCATTCTATATGTATGAAAAAGATTCTTTGCCTTGCCTGCATAGAGATCTGCTCTTGTCAACTTCCTACTTGCAGTAAGATAAGTATGATTCATTGTTTTCTATCCACTAGGCTGACGACCATATTTAATCGGTTACAACGATAAAGTAAAACTAAGCTGTAACCACATTCAAAATGAACATAGCATGAACTTGGATACATGTACTCACTTTGTAGACAAGTATTGACTTTGTATATAAAATTCTACCCGAGTACAATTATATACGCAATTGGGCTCTACACAAATCAAGTATTTCAGCAAAATCAAACAAAGAAAAATAATGAGGCCTAATTGAGAACTAAGAGTTTCCAATGTATGTGACGGTACATGTATTAAAAAAAATTCACGCGTCATGTTGGTTGGGCATACAATCAGTATAGTAATTTTACAAGAGGGGTAGACTTTGATACAAGTGTACCTTATACTAATGTGAAGTCCTCAAGCCATAACAGCACCTCATTTCTCTGCATAGACACAAAAAACCAAGTGACAGAAAGATTTAGAAAGAAAAATTTAGAATTCTTCAACATTTTTAGAAGTATTGACATCTAATTCAACCAAAAGTAATGTAATTACTTCAGAAATTAAAATTTCCAGCAATTTTTATAATTTGCTCACGGTATATGAATATAGAGTAACTATATTTTTAAATTTATGATGAAAACCAATTGTACCATTATAAAACTCCATGTTCGACCAGGATCATTGTACCGTGCAAGCAAGCAACCTTCTCTTGGCTCTAGACCATCTTTAATTAGTGCAGAACGCAATTTTTTTATTACCAACAAGTTCTTCCATGGTTTTTTCGCTGAATTTTTTTACTGCAGCGATGCCTCCCTCAACATTTCTTAAGTTAACTGAATCTGAGGTAGGGGCTGGTAAACTGTTGATAACTACATGCATTAGATAAGCAAACTAACCTAGCATATTGAGTACTAGATTTGCCCGTGGGCACGTGCCTACGGCACGTCTTCGGAACGATACAAAATCACGAAAAAACCCTATAACCAGTAAAACAACAATTATGTAGCTCAAGTTTGAATAATATGACAATAATTAGTTGTATATAAAAGTCCAAGTTTCCATTAGTATATGTTGAAAAATAATTATAAATGTGATGAGGACATCTTTCCTGTTTAGTTTATTTCACTACCATTTTTATTTCTGGCAATTATAGCCATATGTAATCTTTTTGTATTTTTTAGATTTTGAGAATATTTTGGAGATTTGTATCAAGATGTATTCTTGATTAAAAAAAATTTGTGTTGAGTTTTTGCTCTTCCTCTGTCAGGGACGCCGGTAGTTTCACCGTCGCTGGAGTCTACAGCCTTCTTCTCTATTCGTGTCTGTTTGTTGTTTTGTTTGTGTCTGTTGGTTTGTTTTACGTGCATTGTGCACTTAATTGAATTTGTGGTCATAGTGTGCTTTGCACGTGTCTTGTAATTGGGATGTTCTATAAATCCCCACCAGTAATACGTTGTTGATATAATGATTAATGAAATTTCCTAATCTTCTCCTCAGATTATCTTCTTCTTCAATATCTTCTTCTTCCCCCAATCTCAGATCTAACCTTCTCTCTCAATCCCCAATCCCCTCTTCTTCTTCCCAAATCTCAGTCTCTCTCAAACCCTTACTCCCTACTTTCTCCATTACTGGCCGGAATATAGCTGGTCGGAATCGAAGATCCTGACAACTGGTATCAGAGCCAGCGACCCATCAGCGCATCCTCGTCCTTTTGATGTCGATCAACATGGAAGGAGAGTTTGAGGCAGCGTTGTCAAGAATAGATGCAGTAATATGGAAGCTACGGCAGCCCTATTCCCCAACTCCTCCCTGTCCTCCTTCTCCCCTTCCGTTTCGCTCAACGACGACAGAGCCCAAAGCCCTTTCCTCCTCTGTTCGAACGCCGACCAGGACCACCAGCGCGCCGCTGATCTCCTGTCGCCACCACCAGCACATCCACCCCACTCCCCGTCGCGCCGCCGATCTCCTATTGCCACCACCAGCACATTCCCAGATTCCGATCGAGAAGGTAACTAATCCTCATCTCATTTCTACTAGTTTGAAGGGAGCTCCAATTAAGATGAAGTTTCCGAATTTTAAAGAGGTGAAGTTACCGAATTTTAAAGGAGGAGATCCAACAAATTGGATACTTGGAGTAGAACATTTCTTTGAATTTTACGGAATTTCTGATGCAGAGAAGCTGAAATATGCTTGGTTCGGTTTAAGTGGGAGTGCAACTTTGTGGTATTATAAGCATATTAAACCACGAATCCATGAAATTTCTTGGTCCCTGTTCTTAGAGAAATTGATAGATCAATTTGACTCTACTGAGTTGGAAGATTCTAACAAACCGATGGTTGTAGATGAAGTAAATGTGATTGATGTTGTTTCTTGTGAAAAGAATAGGGATGGAGTAGTTTTTGATAGTTTGGAGAATCTTGAAATGGAGAATTATAGAAGTGATAAGTCATCGAAAGTGTTTGATGAATTGGAAAATCAAGGAAAGGAGAAATTGATTGATCAATTTGGCATTCTTGAAATTGAAATTGATGATGCTGATCTTGGAAGAAAAATTCAAGAAGATGTTGTAGTTGAAGATTGTGATGTTGTTGAAGGTAAAAATCAAAAAGATGATAAAGCAGCAGTAGCTTTAGATAAGAAGAATTTGACATGGGAAACAAATTTGGTGGATGATTATGAAGAGAAGTTTAGAACATTCTCCATTGTAATTGAAGAAAATGAGGAGAAGCTCATATTTGCTAAGAAAATCTCAAAGATGAGTTCATCAAGTGTTTGTGGTAATGTCTCAAATACAATTTTTCCTAATCTTGAGCTCCGATTGAGTTTTCGACGAAATGTCAAGAGGGCGGAGTTTGAAGTCCACACGGTTGTAATTGGCAGTGACATGGTAGTGCTCAATGGTTGGCCTCCACCTATATGTAAAATTGATGATGAGGATGAGGATGACTTGTTTATTTTTCCTGCTGAGGTGATGGCTGCGGCGCAGATGGTGAAGGAGGGGAAGGCGGGAAAGGTAGATTGGGCTGGGTTGATGTGGGATTTGGTTGAAAAGGAGATTTTGAATGCCCCGAGGTTGGGGAGCTGTCATTATGCTTCACACCTCCAGTGTTTGTTGAAATACCAGCAGCCTGGACTGTTTGAGGGAGGAGCAGAAGTGACGGAAGTCCTAGTTCCTGAGCCTGATTCTTCCATGGATGCTTCAATGGATGAGGAGGACTGTGAAGGCAATTATGAGAGGAGCTTCGAAGAGCTTCAGGATGTGGGTTGTGAGAGACAAGGGCCAGGGTTGAGTTTGGGATTGGGTGAGAACGGGGTTTTCCTGGATGGTGTTGATGATTGCAAGGGGGGTGAAGTGGGTGATTGGGTCGATGAAGGGAGAACTGAACATTTTGACCACTGCATGAGGAGATGCAGTTCAAATGAAGTGAAGAGTATGGAGTTTGAAAACTTGTGCAAGGGGGATGAAGATTTCTCAAATGTGGGGGTTCGTGAAATGGAGGAGAATGTGGCGGGGACTGTGGAAGCAAATGTAGAGGAAGAGCAGAGTGTGAAAAGATACGACAATGTGTCGGAGGTTTTAGAGGAAATCAAGGTGCAGTTTGACAAGGCATCTGGATCGGTGGTTGAGCTGTCGAAGATGCTGGAAGTGGGGAAGCAACCATACAATCGACTGAATTTTGTGTATAATGTGTCGTCGAGGATGATTTGTGGGTTGAATTCTAGGCCGTTAGTGAAAGACGAGGTGGTGGTATTTGAAGATGACAAGGCCATGGGTTCAGGGAATCTTTCTTCTACATTGCAGAAGCTGTACATTTCGGAGAAGAAGCTGTATGATGAAATTAAGCAGAGGAGAAGCTGCAGATTGCCCATGACAGGAAATGCAGGAAGATGAAACGCCTTGATGAAAGAGGTGCTGAGGCCCATGAAATTGACTCTACACTAATTGCAATCAAGAAGCTATCAACTAAGATAAAGATATGTATTCAGATTGCCAACTCCATGTCTGATAAGATCAGCAAGCTAAGAGATGAAGAATTATGGCCACAAATTACCAAGCTTATCAGAGGGTTAATGAGAATGTGGAGTGATATGTTGGAATGCCATCAGACACAATTTCAAGCCATTTCAGAAGCCACAGCGCTTAATTCCTTGGTATTTGATGGAAATGTCAGTGAAGCTCATATGGAAGCATGTACACTGACTGGGATATTCTTCCACCTCGAAAAAATTAAAGATGTCAATGCCAAAAAGCCTAAAGATTGGGACGTCCCTGAGTATATTGATGACCCTAATGATGTTAAACCTGAGGGATACGACTCAATTCCAGCTGAAATTCCTAATCCGAAAGCTAAAAAAGCCTGATACATGGGATGACGATGAAGATGGAATCTGGAGGCCACCGAAGGGAGTTGTTGCAGCTAAAGCAGAGCTTATGGAGATAGTTTCATGTTTGCAAGGATCAATTGACTACAATAAGTTAGGAGCAAGGTTACCAAGAGGAGTCCTGCTTGGGGGCCCTCCAGGAATGGACAATCTGAAGAAAATGTTGGGAATTTCCTGAGTATTGAGCTTGGGGACAAGCTCATTTTTAAGGGGGGTGGAGTTGTCAGGGACGCCGGTAGTTTCACCGTCGCCGGAGTCTACAGCCTTCTTCTCTATTCGTGTCTGTTTGTTGTTGTCTGTTTGTTTGTTGTTTTGTTTGTGTCTGTTGGTTTGTTTTACGTGCATTGTGCACTTAATTGAATTTGTGGTCATAGTGTGCTTTGCACGTGTCTTGTAATTGGGATGTTCTATAAATCCCCACCAGTAATACGTTGTTGATATAATGATTAATGAAATTTCCTAATCTTCTCCTCAGATTATCTTCTTCTTCAATATCTTCTTCTTCCCCCAATCTCAGATCTAACCTTCTCTCTCAATCCCCAATCCCCTCTTCTTCTTCCCAAATCTCAGTCTCTCTCAAACCCTTACTCCCTACTTTCTCCATTACTTGTTATGATCCCAATTTAGTCCCACATCGGTTATATGGGGAACCAATATTGGGTAGTTATAAACTTGGGCTCTCTCCCCTTAACAGCTAGCTTTTAAGGGTGAGTTCTCCTAGGTTCCTAACAATTGGTATCAGAGCCAACCCCATGCTTCTTAATTCGCTCTAGAGGCTGGATTAAAATTACTCGTAGACCCGGGTTGGGCCAGTGTCGCTAGAGTGAAAGCCGCCGAGAGTCGGAAAGGGCTACCTAGACGCTAGAGTGAAAGCCGCCGAGAGTCGGAAAGGGCTACCTAGAGGCTGGATTAAAATTACTGGTAGGTCCGGGCCGGGCCAGTGTCGCCAGAGTGAATACCGCCGAGGGCGGTGGGTTACGGAAGCGTGGTGGAATGTTATGATCCCAATTTAGTCCCACATCGGTTATATGGGGAACCAATATTGGGTAGTTATAAACTTGGGCGCTCTCCCCTTAACAGCTAGCTTTTAAGGGTGAGTTCTCCTAGGTTCCTAACATCCTCCTCCTTTGTGTGATACAACTGAGATCTAAATTAGGGTTTGTGATAAATCATAATACAGTTTTAGGGTTAGTGATTAACTCTAAAATCTACCCCAAATTAACATCCCCAAATAACTCTAATTTCCCAAATTCCTAATACAAACCATAATCCAATATTTCCCTCCTACAACAGCTGCCACCTCTTCTCCTTCTTCACCTTCTTCTTCCCTATCCAAATCCCGATCCCACAAAAGAAAAATCAACCCATCGTCTTCCGCAAATCCCCCATCCCGCTCGTCGACCTCATCCCCTTCCCCTCATCGACATCTCACACACTCCCGACCCCCCGTCGCGTTCCCCTGGCGCGCACCTCCAGTGCCGACACCACCAGGCGCACACCTCGACCTCCTTCTTCCCTACCGCCATTAACACAGAGCTCCAAACCCCCACCAATCCCTCTTGCTCCTCCCGTTCGACCGACGACCGCCACTGCCTTTGCGTCGCCACCTCCTGTTCGCCGTCGCACCGTTCCCCCGCCTGACGCCGCGCCGCCACCGGTCAGATCCCGATCACCCCGTGCCCTTGTTGCTGCCTTTGCTTGTTGTGTTCTTGGTTGCTGTCCACTCCTACATCTACGCTGGTTTTCTTCGCATTCGGTATACTCTTTCCTTTATTAAATATTTGTGTTTACTGCCCTATTATCTAGTATATTATCTAATTTACCTGTCGTCCACAAAATAACTGAGATTGAGTGATCCACATGCTAGAGTAGAGTACAAATCAGTATTGAACTTATTACTTGCTAAAACACGTAGCATTTAATTATTGATCGTAAGGTTGAATTATTAATTGGAATTGTTACACTTGATTCAATTCTTGAAAACCCATCGAACCTGTTAACTGTTAAAATTTCCAACTTAGATCCGCACTTTCATGTTGGTAAAATTAACCCATTAAGATTCTTGGAAAAATCTCTATTTTAGGGTTGGTTTTACATCATTTTGGTATCAGAGCGAAGGTTCTTAAAACCCTAGTTCTTGCATCGTAGGCATCAATTTTGCATTCATTTAGGATTGTGTAGTCTTTTATTTTTCTTTCTTTTATTTTAGTTTATTTCAGATTAATTTTAAAAAAATAAAAATAAATAAAAAATAAAAAAATTAGGACACACGACCCATAGTTTTCACTTTGGTGAATGCGTCTTCGCAGCACCATCACAGATCCTGAAGAGCCTTTCCTATCCCTTCCCAATCACCCAATTAGGAACCCTAGACTCCCCATACCTGAAATGGACAGCCCTGATATCTCTGCTACCCTAGCTGCCATCCAAGCAACTCTTGCCAATATCAATCAGAGGCTAAAGTGGAGTTAAATCAAACCATTGTCCCTGAGCTTCATGCCCATCGTCAGATCCCTCAAGGGAATGTTCATGACGATCGACGTCAAGAACGTGACCCTGACGAACAATATAAAAAGAACGTTAAGGCTGACGTTCCCCAGTTTGAAGGCCACATGGAACCCCAAGCTTACCTCGATTGGATCCGTGTCATGGACCACTACTTCGTGTGGTTTGACATGAGCGAAGCCCTAAAGGTTAAATTTGCTACTATGAAATTAACGGATAAAGCTCAACAACACTGGACCAATCTTGAACATGTCCGCAGAGGCCGAGGCCTGGCACCCATAGCCACTTGGGAGGCCATGAAAGAGAAGCTCACTGAGAGATATGTACCGCTATCGTTCCATACCCGATTGCTAGATTCATGGAACCAACTTTATCAAGGAAGTAAATCCACACAAGAATATGTTGATAAGTTCGATGACTTCCTTATTCGGCGCAATGCTTTAGGTAAAGAGAGTGAAGAACAAACTCTCTCTAAGTTCAGAGCTGGACTACGAGCTGACCTTAGGAACGAGCTAATCTATAGAAATGTGGACTCAATAGCGGCAGCCTACGCCCTAGTCCTCGATATGGATTCCCTTAAATCTAGTTCCCATTACAAGTCCAGCGATTCGATGGATCATTCCTCTAGAATGAATCATCCTGACCCCTCTAGACCTGAGCACTCCTCTCCTCAGTATCCTAATAAGTCTTACCCAAATAAACATACTTCAAATTCCTATCCACTTAGAAATGCCAATACGGGTAAGAACACTGAAAGAGACTATTCTAAGATTGATTCTCTCACTAAGTGCTATAAATGTAAGAGATACGGCCATGTTGCTGGCAACTGTCATAGTCCAAGTAGGATCAATATAGTAGAGGGTACCGGAGTCATCGCTGATGAGCCCGATAATGAGTTTACCTATGAACCTAATATAAGTGATGACTTTGATGAAAAAGAGGATGACCAGTCTCTCAATTGTATTCAGCCTGTCCAGTCACCTCCATTGAGTATACCTGAGTCACCCATTCCTTCCCAAGTCACTTGGCAACCCATAGATTTTACCCGTGTTAGAACATCACAAAGTCACAGAGTCTACACCCACATTTGCATATAACATTCATGACTTGCATAGAGAAATTTCCAAGGAACTCAATGAGAATAATTTTAACTACAAGTTAATAGCAGATACTAGAAGGAAATTTATAACTTTTGACATTGGTGACGAAGTGATGGTTCGGATTCATCCGGAACGGTTTTCTGTTGGACCCGTTAAGAACTTGAGCATACGTGCTGCAGGCCCATTTAAGATTCTACATGCAATCAATGATAATACCTATGTCGTTGACCTTCCTGAAGGTTTTAGCATAAGTAAGACTTTCAATATTGAGGATCTAGTACTTTATGAAGACTCAAAATTCAACCCTATAAATTTTCCTATAGATGAGCCTACCCTGCAGCCTAATGGTGAGATTCCCACATTTACCCCTTTACCTGATACTATTCAGTATTCACCCACCGACAGAAGAATTGGATAATATTTTAGATGATCAGATAATCTCCACAAGAGATAGTGGTATGCACAAGTATTTGGTGAGGTGGAAAAACAAGCCGAAGTCGGATGATACTTGCAGTGATCGTAAGGTGCTCCCGCAACTGGATCCAGATCTTTTGGAGCACGATGACAGGATCACTGGTTTTGACTCGACTTGGTCGAGCTCTCTCCCACCCAGAGAGAATGATGAGGACATCTTTCCTGTTTAGTTTATTTCACTACCATTTTTATTTCTGGCAATTATAGCCATATGTAATCTTTTTGTATTTTTTAGATTTTGAGAATATTTTGGAGATTTGTATCAAGATGTATTTTGAGCCTATTTAAAGGCCTTGAGATTAATGAGAAAGTATGCCATTCTTGATTTTTAAAAAAATTGTGTTGAGTTTTTACTCTTCCTCCTCCTTTGTGTGATACAACTGAGATCTAAATTAGGGTTTGTGATAAATCCTAATACAGTTTTAGGGTTAGTGATTAACTCTAAAATCTACCCCAAATTAACATCCCCAAATAACACTAATTCCCAAAACCCTAATTTCCCAAATTCCTAATACAAACCCTAATCCAATATTTCCCTCCTACAACAGCCGCCACCTCTTCTCCTTCTTCACCATCTTCTTCCCTATCCAAATCCCGATCCCACAAAAGAAAAATCAACCCATCGTCTTCCCCAAATCCCCCATCCCGCTCGTCGACCTCATCCCCTTCCCCTCATCGACATCTCACACACTCCCGACCCCCCGTCGCGTTCCCCTGGCGCGCACCTCCAGTGCCGACACCACCAGGCGCACACCCCGACCTCCTTCTTCCCTACCGCCATTAACACAGAGCTCCAAACCCCCACCAATCCCTCTTGCTCCTCCCGTTCGACCGACGACCGCCACTGCCTTTGCGTCGCCACCTCCTGTTCGTTGTCGCACCGTTCCCCCGCCTGACGCCGCGCCGCCACCGGTTAGATCCCGATCATTCCGTGCCCTTGTTGCTGCCTTTGCTTGTTGTGTTCTTGGTTGCTGTCCACTCCTACATCTACGCTGGTTTTCTTCGCATTCGGTATACTCTTTCCTTTATTAAATATTTGTGTTTACTGCCCTATTATCTAGTATATTATCTAATTCGTCTGTCGTCCACAAAATAACTGAGATTGAGTGATCCACATGCTAGAGTAGAGTACAAATCAGTATTGAACTTATTACTTGCTAAAACACGTAGCATTTAATTATTGATCGTAAGGTTGAATTATTAATTGGAATTGTTACACTTGATTCAATTCTTGAAAACCCATCGAACCTGTTAACTGTTAAAATTTCCAACTTAGATCCGCACTTTCATGTTGGTAAAATTAACCCATTAAGATTCTTGAAAATTCTCTATTTTAGGGTTGGTTTTACATCAAAATGGGGGAAGTAAAATCTAACTTCTTAGAACTTTAATAAGTGTGGAAAATGATGAAATTTAACTGTTGAAGAGATATTTGTTATTTTCAATATAACATGTGCAATTAAAAAAAAAATCTGAAAATTTCCAAACCTGAAATCTTAAAATCTAAATTTCTAAATAAATAAAGAAAGAATGGGAGAGAGAGAGATAGGGAGAGAGAGAGAAAGAGAGAAATATGAAAAAGTGAAGAGAGAAGAGAGAGATAGTAATAAAGTAATGAGTTTTTTAGTTTTGGGGGGAAAATTTTGGTTTTGGGGTTTGAAATGTTGGGAGGGAAAATGTATTTTGTGAGGTTAGATCTGGGCCTTTGATTTTGGGGGGTGAAGGTGAGCCACTTTATAGCTTTCTTTGTATTTTATTATATAGATATTTGGATATACGCGAAAAAAAACTATTAGTTTTACAAGTATTACAGACGAACTTACTCGTCCAGCTCCTTGTTCATTGGTAGAACAACCTGGATTGATACATCCAATAATTTATCATCACGAGCTTGAGTAAACACAGGAGTGGTCATGGGAATCTTCTCCATTGCAGAGTTCTTCCCAAAAATGTACCTTCAAAAATGTCAACGCATCAGGATTAAAGACGAGAAAGAGAAAAATAAAATAAAATAGAAATCATATAAACAGAAAAAAAATGTAAAAGAGATACAGACCCCGTGACATTGTTAAAGCCAGATGAGCCAGAGAGTTTCTCTTCTTTGGTCTCAGCCACCAAAAATGGCTCATACTTCCTTACCTGTTCCAGTAAAAGGATATTAGATATATATAAAATGTAGACTACCTTTCTCCAAAAGAAAATATGTAACTGAGTTAATCAGCAATTCTGAGGATATCACGTCGGAAATTTGATATATACGCACCTCATAGGTTGCACTTCTTCTCAGAATTTGATATTTCGGGGTTTCCAAGTCTGGAGTCTTGTAATATCGAAGCTGCAATGGAAGATATGTATGAATATGGGATGATTTAGTTATGGTTTCTGATAGCATTTAAGTAATTACCTGCTTGAACACATCTAAGAACCTTCCAAAGAAAAGTATTCATTGTTTTCTATTGAATCCCATCGATCCTAAAGATAGAAAAAAGCAGAGCAAACATGGTAAATATACAGAAAGATATGTTATAAATTTTGAACTCGAGCAAGAGGATGAAATGGAGATTACCACATGGCTGCAGAATTTTTGAGTCGTTGGGTTGACACCCATAATAGAAACTCCTGTGAACACCAATTGTGGTTTCCATGGCAGTAGAACAAATGTCATGACCTGTCCATCTTGTTGTAATCTCAAATGGTCCTGTCTACATGAAATCAACTGATTAAAGGAGATACCTTTATTGAATTGATACATACAAAAAGTAAATATGCTAAGCATTTTACTAGCATGCATAATCATTGATTGTTTTACACCATATGCCATTTTCCTATATCTCTCCTTTTCACACCATTATTCCGACAAAGCAAACTATCGACTTATATGTGCCTCATCCTATGCAAGCTTCAAATGACATGTTCTATTCCTCTAAGGCATTTAACCAAATACATCACATACTACTATAGTACCCCTAACGGCCCGACGCCATCAATCAAACACCTAGTATTCAAAATGAGTCAACAAACTTTCTGGCGATAAATCCGAAAAATCACCTGCCTGACACTGTGAAGCTGGAAATCCGGCTTGAACAACCCCTTCAAAAGCTTGATATTAAACAAATACCCATCAATTGTATCATGTTTCGTTATAGGGTCACGAAACTTAACTCTCCCATCATACATCGAAGGTTCAATCCCCCGATCATCAAACAAATGCGGAAGGTCCTCATACAAGAACTCAACCAACCCTTTCAAATCCTGCTCTTTCTCTTGCTCTACTAAACTACTACTAGACAACCCACTTGGTGTTTTTTAGTTGTTTGAAAATGGGCGGTTTCGTTTTAGGAAAGGGAAGTAGGGAGACCCGGTTGATGGGCGGAGAGTGCTGGAAGCGGTGGTGATTTGGTGGCAGAGTTGGTGGCGGTATGATAAGGGATTTGTTTTTCTTTTTTTCCCATTAATAAGTGATTAATAAAACAATCCGGAGTATCAGAGATAGTATATAAAGCTATACTGTAGAAAATAAAATATAAACTCCCAATAATGCCCGGAAGGGTGGGTCAAATCAAAAGTACACCAAATGCTACAAAAGATCGTAACAAAACAGAGCTAGATGCAGACCGTAGCTCTCCCAACTGTATCCTGTCTCAGGCCAGTATTTAGGACGTCTGCCCCTCTCAGTACAGTGTCGGGTCAAACTTGACCTCCTAGTGATAAGGGAGTTGTTGGTTTTCGGGTTTGGGTTTTGAAAATGGTAGGTGGTTGAAGTTTATCTTATGGTTTGGATTTTTTTGGGAGGGAGTGGCTCATGTGGTTACGGGTAGTAGCCTTGTTTAACATATTAGCCATTGACAACTAATATTTAATTATTAAGCTCGGTTTGGGTTGCTATAAACGAAAGGTGTTTGTGCTAAAAATAATTGGTATCAAAAGTACTGCTAGAAAGATTAAAGTATTTCCTAACAGCATCCACAGTCGTTTGCTATATATGTCATTTTCCCAAATTTTAGCAAACGAATAGCAAACAAGCGCTGCAATCATTTCTCATTTTCCCATATTTTGGCAAACCTTCTATTCTCATTTGTCAAATATGAGAAACGAAATGAACTTTCTCAAAATATAAAGGACGGGGTATGATACCCCGTCTCTTCGATTTAATTATTTTTTAATCGTATGATACGGACGATCATACCCCGTCTCTACCATTAACCAATTTATTTATTTTTTTAAAGTGCACAGACGGGGAATGATACCCCGTCCGGGGTATCAAACCCCGTCCCACAAATTTTCCACAATTTTTTTTTAAATCTCCTCAGACGGGGATAGATACCCCGTCCGGGGTATCATTCCCCGTCCGGGAGATATATTTTAAATTTTTTTTTTGTTTTTTTGTTTTTTTTTATTCCTAATATGCCCTTCATGCATTCAATCCTATTTAATTTATACTGTGTCAACAACCTTTGTGGCCATGGGTATTATAGTCAAATGGAGGGGCATTCAATCCAAGTGGCATTCAATCCAAGTGGCATTAATGGCCTGATTTCATGGACGGGGTATGATACCCCGTCCGAAGCTTTGGTGCCTTATTTTTTTTATTTTTATTTTTTTTATTTAGAGAGACAGGGAATGATTCCCCGTCTTACCCCATTTTAATATTAAAAAACATTGGACGGTAAATCATATCCCATCTCTAACGAATATGAGAAAAATTTAGCAAACCACGACTGCACGACCTTCGTCCATTTGCTATTACTGTAGCTGCCATTTTATAAGAAATGAGAAAAACGACTGTGGATGCTCTAACAGGTAAAAACACTTTTTGAGAAACTAAAAGCACTACTTTAGATACTTAGAGAAAAAGGGGAAAAAAACAATAGCTTTAGAAAAAATATTTTTGGTTAAACACATTGTTAATTATGTTTACCAACCAACTTTGAGCCATATAGAGCTTTTCGTACCCATAACCATAAGCGGTGGATCGAGATCGAGGAGTGGAGGAAGCGGAGAAGTGGGTGGTGGTGGACAGAGGGGGCAAGAGGAAGCACTGTTCGACACTGCCTTCTATCCAACATGATTACTAGACTGACTACCATTCGTCAAAAAATGATCACAGTGAAGTTAGAAAGAAAAAAACCAGAAAGGGTAAGAGGAAACCCGCCCCTTGCTTTAACTGTGGGGATCTCGGCCATTTCCGTTCGGAATGTACCAAGGAAGTGCGCTGCATTAGATGCTTGAAATGGAGACATATGTCATACTCATGCACTAACGTCGTCAACTCCAGTTTGGATGATGAGCGAGATGTGCTTAGAGGGAAGTCGCCGGAGAGCCCCACCAGGATAAAGCTAGCTAACAGCTTGGCGGTGATCAAGAATGAAGAAGCATGGCTCAAACAGTGGTGTGCGATAGCTAGGATCAGGTCAGGAAGCCCATCCGAGGCGCATGTCCTCCATGCCTTGAATCTCAGGTGGCCATGTAGCGCCGACCGCGATTGGGTGGTCAAGAAGCTGTGCCACCAGTAATTCTTGGTCTCCTTCCCTAAGCCGGAGAAGGTTACGGAGGTGGTTGGCCTAGGGAAAGTAGATTTTGGGCATTTCCAGGTGGACTTCTGTGTGTGGTCTCCCACATTCGGAGCGGAGCTTCCCCAGGGAGTACTGTTTTGGATTTGGATCCACAACATCCCAATCCAATTTTGGAAAAGAGAAGCCATTCAAGAGATAATTTCGGAGTTTGGGACGGTGGAGCAGATTGATGAGAAGACGGAGCGCCGCTCAGATCTGATCTCGGCAAGGGTTCTTATCAGATGCAACGACATAGCTCTTATGCCGCGTTTTGCAAAAATCTACTCATTTGAGGAGGCGTATCTGGTTAGATTTGTGCTTGACCAGAGAGTGGAACCATTTCCGGCGATCCCACCTTCTAAGTCTGTAGCCTCTATCAAAGACAGCCGGAGCTACAAACAGGTGCTCTCGCCATCGAAGAACAGCACTATCGATGGAGCTCACGAGGTTGAAAGGGCTCACCGAGAGATTATCAGGGCGGCCTTGGGTCCGAAGCAACACCAGATCTCTTCGGCGGTTGAACTGCCGACGGAGATGGAGTTTCCGGTCATGGGTAGTGGAGACAAGCTTCGCGCCGTTAGATCCAAAGGTCAAAGGCCCTATGGGACCCTCAACTCAGTGGATCTACGGGCGATGCCTACCAACCACTCGATAGAAGGCAGCTCAGCTGTTCAGAGCACAGGGTCAGGACGGACAGACCTCCAAAGAGGGAAAAATCCAAAATCTGACAGCATGCAGACTCAGAGGGTAGGGTTGGTGGAGGACAAAGCCAAGACGGGGAAGGCGACAAGTGAGAGATCAATCTCGACAACAGAGTGGGTGGTTAGAGGCTGGTTTACACCAGGGACAGAAAAAGAAGCTGCGACAATACAGATGCCACAGGGGTCAGACCCCGTTCTGGGTAAAGAGAAGAGCAGAAAGCAGAGCGACCACAGGCAAAGAAGCTCAGAGGAGCAGGAGTTGGTGGAGGGGGGAGTGGGTAGTGGAGCTAAGGTAAGGATAGGTGAAGAGCAGCTTTTGGCAGTGGCTCAGGACGGGAGAGAGGATGAGGTAACGGAGAGCGCTGTGGTTTCGAAAGAGGAGCGAAAGCTTTTGGAGGAGAAAGAGGTGGATCAAAAGAAGGAAGCTCACAGTGCGGAAGAGACAGCGTTAATACCAAGAGAGCAGTCGCCCCCTCGTCTACTGAGCCCACCGACAGCTCAGTGAATCACGCGCAGACAGCTGGCAGTGGGGGTATGCTTATCGCCCACACTGAGCAGCGGTTTGGCGCGAGTCTCGAGCTGAGCGGTATGTTGCGACAGCGGAATTACTTAACAAAGCAGTGTGTCACAAGGGAGTTGAGATCCTATGCGGGTGTCTCTTTTGTGAGCACCATTGTTGACTATGGGCCCATAGAGGGGTCCAAGAAGCTTCTGCTTGATACCAACTCTTGTAATGCATCTGCGCTGTCCAAATACACAGAGTGTGGGCCCAGAGTGGGGTCCACCATGGTGAACAATGCAGATACGGTAGGTCTGACGGCGGTTGCAGGGCTCTTGGAGGAGTCCACAACAACAGACTCCATTCTACAAGTACAAAATCAGCTAGTTGATAGTGAGTGTTGCCGCTAAATTCGGTGTGGGGGCAAACAGATGAATTTGTGAGTTCTTTGGGGAAACTGAATAGGAGAACCTGTATACCTGTTCCGTTGAACCCTGATCGTCGCTCCCGTCGTGCACCTGCAAAAAGTGCGAAACACCGGGGTTGTTCCCGGCGACGCACCCTCCGACGCTCAAGTCAGTAACCAGAATTGATTATGAAAGAGCGTTTAGCTAGAGAAAGATTGATTACCTCTTAATGGAGATGGGTGAGGGGTATTTATAGGCGTCTTAGGGACTGGTTTTAGGAATGTAATCCCCGTGATTAGATAAGGAATATTCCTCGTAATCAGATAAGGCATGTAATCTGATAAGGCATATCCCCTATAATCAGTTAAGGAATTTAATCCCTAATCCCCAGTGAAAAGATAGATGTGAATCATGGCCGTTGATTTAGATCTAATCAGGGACCTTGATTGTATCTTGTCGGATCGGGTTGGTAGCGGGTTGAAACCCGTACCCAGCTGAGGTGGATCCGTTTGCGGGTTATTGGATCTGTGAGAAGGAGACCCAGTACCCGCTTCGGACCCATTTGCATGTGAAATTACCGTTTTACCCCTGAGCTTTAAGATTCGAGTCCGATGTGAACGGTCCCGATTTAATCCTATTTTTTAGCCATATCACGAGCCCCCCACTCCTAAAGACTGAGTGTAATCAGCCTTTGAGGAGTAGTTTAACTGTTCTAATGGCGTACGGGATTTTATCGGTATTCTTAAGGGAGTTTGGAATCTTGCTCGGGGTGTAACAGTGTTATTATGGGCTTGTAAAATGCCCAAAAATATTCTTAGAATTTTCTGGATTTTTGGTGATTTTTCCAGATTTTTCTGAATTTTTTCTCATTTTTTTGAATTTTTTATTCATTTTCCGAATTAAATAATTAATTATCTAAAATATTAATTAATTATTCTAATTTAATAATTATTTTTTCAGAATTTAAAAATAATTTTTTCTGAATTAATAATTATTTTTAGAATTTTTAATTAATTTTTTCGATTTTTAAATATTTTTTTCGGATTTTTTAAATAAAAAAAACAATTAAATAAATAAATAAATAATTTAAATATTACCTGGACACGTGGCAGATTTCTGGCCGTCCATCATGACCAGATGAGCACGCATCGTGAGGCAGATCACGATCTGGACACGTGGCACGTTTCTGGCCGTTCATCATGATCAGATCTGCGCGCATCGTGAGGCAGATCACGATCGGGACACGTGGCGCATTCCTGAGCGTCGATCGTGTCGCGACGCGAATTTTGGAACGATCGGACGGATCGTGTGGCCCGGCCTCTTTTTTTCTCCAATTACGACTTCGGCACTTCGGCACTTCGGCGAAGGCACCCCGGTCGTTGAGATGTTGCCACGTGGACCGCCACGTGGCATTTTTTTTTTTTTTTTTTTTTTTTCTTTCTTTCTTTCTTTCTTTCTTTCTTCTTCTCCTTCTTTTTCTTTGCTGCTTCCGCTGCTTCTTCTTCGTCTTGTTTCTTTCCTCTTCTTCTACTTTGCTCCGACCCAACATTCGACTCGACAACGCCCCCAACCCCGACTCCACCCCCGTTCTTGGGATCTCCACCGAAGTTCGGCGAAGAGGACGGCAGCGGCGTGGAGTTCGGAGGGAAGCTTGGCTGCCGTGGGGTGGGCGAGCGTGGCGGACGAACGTCGAAGCTCGTTGAGAGAGGTCGGCGAGCGAGGCGAGGGGCTCGGCGCGTCGGAGTGAATCTCGTCGAGGCTTCGACGAGGAAGAGGCACGGCGAGGAGCTTCGGCGAATCAGCTTGTCGCGCGGAGTGGAGTTCGGCGCTTCGACGACGGAGGCAGCTCGGGAAGGGGATGGGCCGAGCTGGCGATGGGGGAGTGGAGCTCTCCCGAAGGTGGCGAAGCTAGAAGGTGGGGCTCGGAGCTTGGAGCTTCGGTTCGGCATGGAGCTCGGAGCTTCGACGGCGGTATTGGAGCCCGGCACGAACGAAACTCGCGAAGGTAGTGCTCGGAGCTTGGGGCTTCGGTTCGGCATGGGTCTCGGCAGCGGAGCTCGGAGCTTGGTGATGGGTCGTTCGGTTCGCCACCATTGGAGCTCGGAGGTGAGCTCGGCAGCGGGGTTCGGCACGAAGGGAGGTCTCGATGGTGGTGCTCGGAGCTCGTTCGTTGAGCTTGGAGGAGGAGAAGATGATGGGAGCTCGAAGCTCGGCGCTTTGGTCGGAGGCAGCCGGCGTCGGAGGCGGAGCTCGGTGCTTGAAGATGACGAGCTGGATTTTTTGATCTCATGGGTTTTGGCGGGAGGTTGGGAGAGAAGAAGGGTTGGGGTTCGGGTCGGATCCCCTTGATGGGTCCGAACCCGGCCCCTTGTGGCCTTTTTTCTTTTTCTTTTTTTTTTTTTCTCTCTCTCTCTCTCTCTCTCTCTCTCTCTCTCTGTTCGGAAAATCCGAGCTCGTTGGATCTGCTTCTTGTTCGGCCAATCCGAGCGCGGATTATGAGGAGATTTTTTGCTGCTTAGTGGTTCGGTAGTTCGGTAGCTCGGATTTGAGATCCGAGCTACGTGGCTCAATCTGGACGGTTGATCACGATCGTGGCGCGAATCACGAGACGAGAGGCACGAGTTTCGAGAAAACGTTATCTTGTCGTTTTGTGGTGACGTGGCGAGATCTGAGCCGTTCATCATGTTTTAGCACGAATTTTGAGACGATCCGACGGTGAGATGGGTTCGGTCGAATTTTTCCCCAAATACAGCGTCGGCAATTCGGCACCTCGGTTCGGCGCTTCAGCGAAGGCACCCCGGCTCGGCTATACGGCTCGGCCATACGGCTCGGCTGTACCTCCAAAGATGCCACGTGGCATGCCACGTGGCTTTGCTGCTTCTTTCTCCTGTCTTCTTCTTTTTCTTCGCTTCTCCTTTCTAGGCGAGGAAGGAGGAGGTGCTGGCCATGGCGGAGCTCGTACGTGAAGAAGAGGAGTTTGGGTCTTCCCTTCTCTGTTGGTTTTGTTTTCGGCGGGAACATGGGGAAGAAGAGGAGTGGAGTTCAGGTCGTGGGTTGATGGGCTCGGATCCCCTAACGGGTCGAACCCGGCCCCACGTGCTCCTTTTTTTTTTTTTTTTTTTTTTTTTTTTTTTATTCTTTCTCCTCTGCTTCTTGTTCGGAAAATCTGAGCTCCTCGGATCTGCTTCTCGTTCGGCCAATCCGAGCACGGATTTTGAGGAGCATTTTTCTCACTTTGCTGTTCGGTAGGTCGGTAGCTCTTCTGGGAAGAAAGAGGAAGGGGAGGAGAGGCATTTGGGTTCTCTCCTCTGCCTCGTTCTTCCGCACAGTGGAGAAGAAGAGAAGAGGAAGGGGAGGAGAGGCAATTGGGTTCTCTCCTCTGCCTCGTTCTCTCGCACAGTAGAGAAGCGGCGCTGGGAAGACCCTCGTAAGAGCCATGGGGAGAACCATTCTTTGAAGTGAGTGCAAGGAGCAACTCTAGGGGAAAGTAGTGCTCCGAACTTGTGGAGAAGAGCTCCGCTTTGGAAGTGAGCGGAGTGAAGAGCTTGACTTGTAGAAGAGCAATCTGGACGGTTGATCACGATCGTGGCGCGAATCACGAGACAAGAGGCACGAGTTTCAAGAAAACGTTATCTTGTCGTTTTGCGGTGACGTGGTGCGATCTGATCCGTCCATCACGCTTGAGTGTGAATTTTGAGATGATCCAACGGCTAGCTGGGGTCGGCCGAATTTTTCTCCATAAACGAGGGTCGGTACGGCGGCACTTCGGATCGGCAGCACTTCTGAGGAGAAAGGGGAAGGGGAGGAGAGGCAGTTGGGTTCTCTCCTCTGCCTTGTTCTTCCGCATGGTGGAGAAGAGGAGAAGAGGAAGGGGAGAAGAGGCAATCGGGTTCTCTCCTCTGCCTCGTTCTTCCGCACAGTGGAGAAGAGGAGATGTGTTGGGGAAGAAGGAGAAGAGTGAAGGAGCTAAGATGGGTATGGGTCGGACCGTGGGTATCGGATCCGACCCCGACCGTTAGCCTCTTTTTCTTTCTTCCTCTTCATCTGCTTGCTTTGTTCGGCGAATCCGAGCACGGATTTTGAGGCAGATTTTTGCCGCTCCGCAGGTTGGTAGATTGGCAGATCCCGGCTACGTAGCTCGATCTGGACGGTTGATCACGATCATAGCGCGAATCACGAGACAAGAGGCACGAGTTTCGAGAAAACGTTATCTTGTCGTTTTGTGGTGACATGGCGCGATCTGATCCGTCCATCACGCCTGAGTGCGAATTTGGAGATGATCTAACGGTGAGACCGCCTCGGGACGATTTTTTGCCATATACGAGGGTCGGTACCCGGGCACCTCGGCTCGGAGGGTCAGTACCGTTGGCCGAGGTGCTGAGTTGTCTGTTTTGAAGGAAGTGTTCCTTGAAGGCTCGGTTGAGCTGTTCGGTAGCTCGGCTGTTCGGATGGCTCGAGCGTGAGGAGAAGCTTATTGAGTTGATGAAGGGGATAGGTCGGTGAAGCTCTGCTCCTCGGCTCGGGAGGATGGGTCAGCATATGGGAGAGGTGAGGAGCTCTGAAGTTGTCTCTATTCTGTTTGGTTTTGGAGATTTTTGAAGAGGAGCTCCACTCCTAGGAGAAGAGGTGCTGGGAAGACCCATTCTCTGAAGTGAGTGCAAGGAGCAACTCCAGGGGAGGGTTGTGAGCTCCGAGCTCGTTGGGAAGAGCTCCGCTTTGGAGGCGAGCGGAGTGAAGAGCTTGGCCTTGAGAAGAAAGAGGAAGGGGAGGAGAGGCATTCGGGTTCTCTCCCCTGCCTCGTTCTTTCGCATAGTGAAGAAGAGCAGAAGTGTTGGGTACCTTTGGCGGGAAGACTGAAGAAGGAGAAAAATGAAGGAGCTAAGAAGGGTATGGGTCGGACCGAGGGTATTGGATCCGACCCTGACCCGTTAGTCTCTTTTTCTTCTTGCTCTTCATCTGCTTAGCTGCTCGGTAGATGCATCTTGTTCGGCAGATTCGAGCACGGATTTTGGGGCACATTTTCCGCAACTTTGCTTCTCGGTAGATGGGTAACTCAGCTCGGATGGTCGTGGGGGCAGTTCGGAATGGCTATCTTCCTCCGGCCCGTTTGAGGACGAGCCGGTGAAGTAAAGTCGAGCCATAGGACCCCGACCATCGTGAGGTTAGTTTGAGGGATGCAGGGGCAGTTTCGAATGGCGAGCTACTTCTAATCCGCTTAGGAGCGAACTTGCGAAGTAGAATCGAGCCAAGTGTTGGACTCCGATCCATTCAACGGCTGCAGGAGCAATTTCGAACGGCGATCTACTTCCGGCTCGCCTGTAGACGAGCCGAGGAAGAAGTGTCGAGCCGAGTGCTGGACTCCGAACCATTGTGAGGTTATTCAACGGCTGTGGGAGCAATTTCGAATGGCGAACCACTTCTAACCCGCTTAAGAGCGAGTTATTCGAAGCAGAATCGAACCAAGTGTTGGACTCCGGAACCATCGTTTAAGTTGTTCAACGGCTGTGGGAGCAATTTCGAATGGCGAACCACTTCTAACCCGCTTAAGAGCGAGTTATTCGAAGCAGAATCGAACCAAGTGTTGGACTCCGGAACCATCGTTTAAGTTGTTCAACGGCTGTGGGAGCAATTTCGAATGGCGAACCACTTCTAACCCGCTTAAGAGCGAGTTATTCGAAGCAGAATCGAACCAAGTGTTGGACTCCGGAGCCATCGTTAGAGTTTAGTGAGTTGCGGGAGGAGCCATGTAGAAGAAGCTGGACTCCGAACCCAGAGAGATAGAGGAGCGAGAGCAATAATTTTCAATGAAAAGATAAGTTTTATTGAGATAAACTAAGTGGCTGCTCCAATAGGGCGAGCCATTATTACATGCTGTTGGCCGAGTTACTAGCATCGGCCTTATTGAAAATCAAAATCCTACTTCTACAATAAGGTGAGGACCTCTTGGGAGGAGCTGAGTCATGAAGCTCGGCGGGCCTTTCTGTTCGTTTGGAAGAGGTGGTGATCAGGTGAGGAGCTCGGCCCCCTCTTTTCGGACGAACTGGATCAGGTGCCCCCGCTGTATGAGTTCTTCGATCTCCTCCTTGAGAGCCCGACAATCATCCGTGTCGTGGCCGTGGTCCCTGTGAAAGCGGCACCACTTATCCTTATTCCTCTTCTTGCCAGGTGTATTCATTCTCGGGGGAGCGCGGAGTAGCCCTTCGTGGTCCACCTCCATAAGGACTTCTGATATGTTGGCAATGAGGGGGGTGAACTTCTCAAACCGAGGAGTCGGGCGACGCTGTCCATTGCTGTCCTTCTGGGATTTTTGGGAGCCCTCATCTTCTTCGGTCAGCTTTCGTTTCGTTCCTGAGGCAGACCCTCCGAAGCTTGGAGGGTAGGCGGCCTCTTCGGCACGAATGTACTTGTCACACCTGAGAAGGAGGTCGGCAAAGTTCTGTGGAGGCTTCTTAGCAAGAGAGGAGCGGAGGCTGGAACTGAAGACGTTGGATTGGAAGGCGGCTGTTGCGACGGATTGGTCGAGGGAGGCTATAGTCCTGGCTTCAGCTGTGAATCTCTTCACATAGTCTCTTAACTTCTCACCTTTCTCTTGCCTAAGTTGGAGGAGTGAAATGCTGGTCTTCTCCGTGCGCCTGCTACTCACGAAGTGGGTGATGAAGAGTGTCTCGAACTGCTCGAAGGAGAATATGGAAGACGGTGCGAGGCGGGAGTACCACTCTCGAGCCGGGCCCTTCAGTGTCGCGGGGAAGGTTTTGCAGAGGAGGGCATCGGAAGCTTGATGGAGGAGCATCAAAGTCTTAAAGCTTTCGATGTGATCGACTGGATCGGTCTCCCCGGTGTAAGTCTCAAATTGGGGAGGTTTGAAGCCGAACGGGACAGGTGCATCCACTATGGTTCGGGAGAAAGGGGGTTGGCTAGGACGTAAGGTCCTCCCCCTAAGCTCCTCTTCTCGGTTTATCCGACCCAGGCACCTTTCTACTTCATGAAGACGGCGGTACATGGCGTCATCCCTCCGACGGTGATCTGCCGAGCCTCGAGACTCATCTTCATACGAAGGAGAACGAGGACTGCGGCGATGGTAGCTTCGGGAGCGACGAGGACTTGGGGTACGCCGGGAGTTAGTAGGAGCAGGACGAGGAGAGGGGAACCGTCGGCGAGGGCTTCGGACCGGGGGAGGGGATGGAGCCTTGGGTGCGTTGGTGAGAGCTTGTAGGATGGTCGCTTGGAACTGCTGGAACTCGGCACGGGTGATTGGTGCCTCCTCGTTCTTAGGCTGTTGCCGACCCACGGGGGAGCGTGGCCTTCTTCTGCGATGCTCGGGGGATTCCCTTCGCCCCCTACGGTGAGGAGACCTTCTGTAATCCCGGTGACGGGGAGATCGTTCACCCGGACGATAGTGGCGGGAGGTTCCCTCTCGGGCCCGTTTTTCGTCCAGACGGTGACGAAGATCCACGTCCTTCTTCTGCCGACTCTGAGGATTGTGTGATGCCATGGAATCCGTAGAGGCATTGTGTATGGAGATGCGGTCTTGGTGGAGAGGTTGCTTTCCGCGGGAGCCCCCCGCACCAGCATTCTGAGGTCCGGTCGGACCCTTGGGGGGTTGCTGATTCTGAAGGGGCTGATCTTGCTGAAGGGGAGGTCGTTCCTGCTGCAGAACGGGTTGGTCAGGGACTGGCTCCTGCTGATCGGCGGGATTGGGCCCACGGTTGGACCCCCTAGATTTGGCTTTTCTCGGAGGCATGGCTGGAGAAGATCTAGTCGACGGAAAGAGGAGGGGCTGCTATTCGTATGTTTCCCACAGACGGCGCCAATCTGTTGCCGCTAAATTCGGTGTGGGGGCAAACAGATGAATTTGTGAGTTCTTTGGGGAAACTGAATAGGAGAACCTGTATACCTGTTCCGTTGAACCCTGATCGTCGCTCCCGTCGTGCACCTGCAAAAAGTGCGAAACACCGGGGTTGTTCCCGGCGACGCACCCTCCGACGCTCAAGTCAGTAACCAGAATTGATTATGAAAGAGCGTTTAGCTAGAGAAAGATTGATTACCTCTTAATGGAGATGGGTGAGGGGTATTTATAGGCGTCTTAGGGACTGGTTTTAGGAATGTAATCCCCGTGATTAGATAAGGAATATTCCTCGTAATCAGATAAGGCATGTAATCTGATAAGGCATATCCCCTATAATCAGTTAAGGAATTTAATCCCTAATCCCCAGTGAAAAGATAGATGTGAATCATGGCCGTTGATTTAGATCTAATCAGGGACCTTGATTGTATCTTGTCGGATCGGGTTGGTAGCGGGTTGAAACCCGTACCCAGCTGAGGTGGATCCGTTTGCGGGTTATTGGATCTGTGAGAAGGAGACCCAGTACCCGCTTCGGACCCATTTGCATGTGAAATTACCGTTTTACCCCTGAGCTTTAAGATTCGAGTCCGATGTGAACGGTCCCGATTTAATCCTATTTTTTAGCCATATCAGTGAGGATGACCAAGAAGGGCGTTTGAACCTGGACGTTGACTTCACGCTTACAGATGATGATTCAGAGGATCTAGAGTTCGTGGCAGATACTCAAAGGGGGGGTTCCCCAGAGTTGGTTCTAGCCACATTGCCAGAGTCAGCTCCCAGAGGAAGCTCAGGGTTGTCTCAGAGGTCTGTTGGAGGCAGAGTTCTTCCTGCACCCAAGCGAGCTCATGCGGAGTCCTTGGATGACTTTCTGGAGGGAGCTACGGCTTCCAAAACTGCTAAACACGTCAATGGAGGCACAAAAACTTTTCTGGCTAATATTTTAAATTTCATGTCAGACTCTGAAGTTTTTCTATTAGCTATTACTTGTGGTCTGGAAGTCTGTGATAAAGAACGTAATGCGTTTCTCCTTAACAAAATGCGGGGTTGGGAATTTGAGAGGGAAAAATCTAGTGACATTAAGGATCTAGGAAAAAACTCCGGGGGGATCTCCATCTCTGAGTATGAAACCCGCCCGTCTCCCTCACACACTGTTACCTCGGATACGGTTCCCCAATGAATACGCTATTCTGGAACGTCCGGGGGCTGGGGGGTAAAGGTAAAAGAGATATGGTTAGAGACGTTATCTCGAAGTCCAAGGCGGAGGTGGTTGGGCTTCAGGAGACCAAATTTATTCATGGGGCCAAACTTAGGAGAGTAGGGGGGAACAGAGTAAAGGAATGGGTTTTACGCCCATCCGTGGGAGCTTCAGGGGGAATTGCCATTGGTTTCAACTCGGACCTACTCACATGTTCCGAGGTCCACAATGGTACATTCTCCCTAACGGCACGGCTGGAACGACGATCAGACAAGTTTATGCAGACGGTCACGGTTGTTTATGGGCCGAACGTGGCTTCAGAGCGTGACGCCTTCTGGCAAGAACTGGTTAATATTCGTCTTCGGTGGCCGGGAGCGTGGATTGTCGGGGGGGACTTCAATATTACACGCTTTGCATTTGAACACAAGGGCAGAGGGTCCAGCGACAGGCACAGAGCAGAGTTCAATAGGGTGATTACAGAGCTGGAGTTGATCGATATCCCTATTAATGATAGATTATTTACATGGTCTAATATGCAAGCTACCCCGATTTTGGCAAAACTGGACCGGATTCTGGTTTCAATGGACTGGGAGACTAAGTTCCCCTTGGCATCTACTAGGTCGATACCTAGACCTACATCAGATCATGCACCAATCCTTCTTGATGTTGGGCTTCAGGAAGCCAAAAGACATCGAAAATTCAGATTTGAGAAGGCCTGGCTGGAGATCCAGGGATTTCATCATCTGGTTATGGAAAACTGGGCGCTCCCAGTGTCTGGCAAAGACGCGGCGGGTCGATGGTGCGAAAAAATCCGCAGACTTAGAAAGCGGCTTCGTAAATGGAACCGATCTAGGTTCTCGACCATCTGGCGCGCTAAAGATTCCTTGTTGGAAGGAATTGATGAACTGGAAAGAGTGGAGGAGTTGAGAGATCTGTCCCAGGAAGAAAGAAATAAACTTCTGGAGCTCCGGGAGAATATTGCCTATCTTTATAAGATGGAAGAAATTAAATGGCAACAAAGATCTAGAATTTCGTGGCTCAAAGAAGGAGACGCAAATACGGCCTTCTTCCATCGTGTAGCTAGTGCCAGGCGCAGGTCTAATCTGATTTTATCTTTAGATACTAGCTCGGGGACAGTTCAAGATGAGCAAGTGATCTCCACAGCCTTCCAAGGACATTACAAGGACCTATTGGGAAAGAAGAATGACTTCAGGGTCCCACTCAGTTTCGATTTCTGGCAGTCCTACCAGATAGAGTCAGCGCCGTCGCTAGAATGCCTAGAGTCTCCGTTTTCGGAGGAGGAGGTTAAAAATGCTATCTGTCACATGGGAGCTGACAAATCACCAGGACCAGACGGTTTCCCAATGATGTTTTTTCAAATTTTCTGGGAAGAAATTAAAGGGGACTATATGGCACTACTGGATGACTTTTTCAACAACAAGCTCAGATTGGGTATGTTTAATTTTGCGGATGTAGTCCTAATTCCCAAACGGGAAGAGGCGTCCAAAGTGGGCGATTTTCGGCCGATCAGCCTTATAAATTGTTCGGCGAAGATTATTTCAAAAATTCTAGCCATCCGCCTGGGGAGTATTATGGACAGCCTTATCAACAAATCCCAATCGGGATTTATTAAAGGCAGAAATATCTTAGATAGCGTGGCAACGGCGGAACAAGTTATCCACCGCTGCCATACGACCAACTCTAAGAGCTTTTTGCTTAAGCTGGACTTTGAAAAAGCTTATGACTCGGTCGATTGGGAGTGCTTGCTGGAAGCTCTCAGAGGTAGGGGTTTCGGGAATAGATGGATCTGCTGGATCAGACAGTGCTTACTGACTAGTAAAATGACCATTTTTGTGAATGGTAGGGCAGGCCAGCCGTTCCCCTGTAGAAAAGGTCTCAGACAAGGGGACCCGCTATCACCGCTCTTATTTACTATCGTAGCGGATGTGCTGAGAATTATGCTGATGAAATGCAAAGAAAAAGGGTGGATCACGCCAGTGGCCAGTAACGTGTCTACTCAAGGGTGCACGATTCTGCAGTACGCAGATGATACCCTACTCTTTGGGAATGGATCTAGACGTGAAACTGTCTGTTTTAAAGGAGCCCTATACTGTTTTGAGGCCTGGTCAGGTCTGAGGATTAATTTTCACAAAAGCGCGCTGACCCCAATCTCTCTATCCGATGACGATGCTGGGGAACACGCGACTATTTTGAATTGCATGACGAGTAGCTTCCCTATCAAGTATCTAGGGTTACCACTCAGGTCTGGAAAATTAACTAAAGCAGACTGGTTACCTATCATTGACAGGGTGGAGGACAAACTGTCGGGTTGGAAAGGCAAATCTTTGTCTCTCGGGGGCAGAGTGGTACTCATCAACTCAGTGTTGTCTAACCTGCCTATTTACTACATGTCATTTTTCGAGCTTCCGAAATGGGTAATCAATAGGATTGACAGGATTCGAAAACGATTCCTTTGGAAGGGGGCAGATTCGAATAAAGGAGGCTACCACCTCATCAAATGGAGTATCGCTTGTATGAAAAAAAGGCATGGAGGGCTAGGCATCATAGACCTCAGAGACATGAACCTAGCCCTACTGAGGAAATGGTGGTGGAAGGTTTTCCACAACAGCGGGGAAGGCTGGCAGGACTACATTCAACCGTATCTAAGGGGGAAAGGCACGAGACTTCGGGGATTCCGAGTAGGGGCCAAAGTCTCACGTCTCTGGGAAGGAATTGTTAAGGCTAGCGACCTCTTTAATTCGGCAGTCACGTCCTATATCGGCAATGGCCGGTCCACCAGATTCTGGTGGGATAGGTGGTGTGGTGACCATACCCTGAAGGATATATTCCCAGAGCTGTATGACAGTTCGACTCGACCGAACATGTCCGTGGCCGACGGTTGGAAAAGAGGAGGTTGGAGACATGCGCTCCGAGGAACGCTCACGCCAATTCTTCAACAGCAACTGCTAGACATGCAAGCACACATCGCAAGGGCAGGCACAAGGTGCACGCAAGGCCTAGATCAGAAGCGATGGGGACCCGAGAGTAAGGGAGCTTTTTCGGTGCGATCTCTGTATCATCGGATTCACTTTCGAGGATGCAGACCATGCTAGGCACAGGTGCTGTGGAAGGTGAAAACCCCCCTTAAAGTCAGAGTCTTCCTATGGCTGGTTCTCAATAATGCCATCCTCACTAGGCAAAACTTGGCCAAAAGGCAACCACAGGTGGCGACCAGCTGTGGATTCTGTGCCACACAGGTGGAAGATTTAAATCACCTTTTTATTCACTGCCCTAGAAGTAAGGCAACTATGGTTGAGGTTCTCCGAGCCTTTGGAACAGGTGACTACCCAGGTGTATACGAGGACTTGTGGATTGGCCCAAAATTTGCGACGATTTGCCATGATATGAAGGAGGCGTGGTACATTGCTATAGCGGCGACTACATGGGTGTTATGGCTAGACAGAAATAATTTTTATTTTCGTGCTTCTTGTAATAGTATTTCTGGTAACCTTACTCATATTATGCATCTAATCTCTTTTTGGGCTACAGCTGCGGCCACCAGGGCAATAGGGAGGATAGCCAAAGTGTTCCAGGTAGAAGAGTTCGACGATGAGGAGGTAGAGTTCGGGCCAACGTTGGATTGAAGGACTGGCTGCACTAGTCCTGACAGTGTTGGGACCAGCTGGGGTGGTGTTTCTCCCTACTGTTCATGCTGGAGGTTGAGTAGTTAGACCCACCCCCCAGGGTTTGTTGGGGGGTATGTTCTGTTTTTTTTTCCTGTTTTTTTTTCCTGCATTGTATCTTTGTTTTGTACTGTTGTTGGTTTCTCCCGGTACGTCGGGGTTGTTTTATTAATATCTTATTAATGAAACAGGGTGGCTTTATTCCACCTTTTCCCTCAAAAAAAAAAACCATAAGCACTATTCAAAAGTAATGTCCAACAAAACCTTTAGTGTTGTATAAATTGTTATTTACATATTAGTTCCTCACTTGGTCCCACAAACTAGTAATTTATACTCCTAGTAACTAGCATTGGTATCGGGTCGGGTCGGGTCGGGTCCTTCACTACCCGGACTCAGACCCGGTCCCCTACGGGTCTAAAAATTGGACCCGGACCCATAAGAACCGGACCCGGTTCCTGTTCCGGGTCCGGGTCCTATTAAAATATTCCTGCTCGTTCGGGTAGGAGCGGAAGTGTGAGCGTCGAGCGAAGACAGGGAGTGGAGGATTTAGAATAAAGGATAGAAGAAAAATGCATGAGTTTTGAGTTTGGAATATGAAGATTTAGAATTGAGGAAGGAGGGGAGGGATGAGGATAGAATATTTATTTTTATGTTGATTTTTTGGGTTTTTTTTAACGGGTCCGGGTTCGGGTCGGATCTCTTTTGAGCGGACCCAGACCCAAACCTGAAAGTACAACGGGTCCCATTTTAGGACCCGGACCCAGATAGGCCGGGTCGATTCCGGTCCAATGTCAGGTCTGGATCGGATCCGGGTTTCGGGTATTTATACCAATGCTACTAGTAACAACATGAGGTTTCTACGCTGAGAGAGTCGGAGGATATTCTGCAATATGCTACTGCAGGGTCGACCCTCCAATGGAGGCCAGGGAGGCGGCTGCTTCGGGGCCCCGATTTTTTTTTGCAACTTTAGGGGCAAAAAAAAATTCCTTATATTTATATATATACGTATGTTGGGCGTAATGTTTTTTTAGGGTCCCAAAATTTAATTTTTTTAGCTTTTGTTTTTAAAATTAGTACTTGGATCGGCTTATTTTAGTTAGGATTGGATTTGTATGAAGATTTATTTTCTCAAATCCCCAAATCTCCATATATTTTTTCATATATATCGGTTTTTAAGAATTACAGAAGAAAAAAATTCAATTTTTTTTAAACAACTTTTTTTAAAAATAAATTTTGTATGATAACCAATTTCGGGAGTTTGCCTCGCCGCACAGGGCCGGCCCTGTGCTTCTGTGACATACTCCATCGCCAATATATTACTTTCTGATTTGTTAATGAACTAGATTTGCCCGTGGGCACGTGTCTACGGCATGTCTTTGGAGCGATACAGCATACGAAAGTCTTGTAAACAGTAAAACAACAATTATGTAGCTTAAGTTTGAATAGTAAAACAATAATTAGTTGTAAATAAAAGTCCATGTTTCCATTAGTATATGTTGAAAAATAATTATAAATGGGGGTGTAAAAGCCAACTTCTTAGAATTTTCAGTGTGGAAAATGATGAAACTTAACTGTTGATGAGATATTTGTTATTTTCAATATATCATGAGCAGTAAAAAATGCATAAAAAATCTGAAAATTTACAATTCCGAAATCCAAAAATATAAATTTATGAGTAAATAGAGAGAGATTCTGAAATCTGAAAATATAAATTTATGATTAAATAGAGAGAGAGGGGAATCAATAAATAAATAAATAAATAAATGGGTTGTTTTGGGATTTGAATTTGAGTTTTGGGGAAAACTTTTTGGACGGAAAAATATGTTTTGTGAGGTTAGATCTTGAGTATTGATTTCAACCATATTGAATGATAGCCACCTAATAGATTTCTTTGTGTTTTATTATATAGATGATGGGCACATTTATGGTCAGGTGAATTGAGCGAATTTACGTGAGAGACTTCAATCACAAAATATGAGGTTGTTCATACTATATGAACTAATTGAGCTCAACTGGAAGAGTCAAAACGCACTCTTAGATATGATCGATATATGTCATATGCAAGACTAAACCCCCCTTAAAATGTTAGGGCTTTCAGTTGGTTATCACTGGATGAGTCAAAATGCACTCTCAGATATGATCGAGAGATGCAATCCGAAAAGAGTCAAAATACTTAAATATCTCTGGTATCCGAAAAGACTGTTATCCATTTGTTTCTGCATCCCTATTTAATTATTATAGTTACATTACAATTATTTTAACTAAAAATACATGTATACATGTACATGTCTTTTCATGTTTTATTTTTTAAAGTATTAGTTAATGACTTAATCTTTATCATCTCTGATCTCTAATCTCTAATACTATAATGCGAGAGTTGGGACTGTATAATTTGTAAACAAACTATAATTTGTAGACGATCAACCATCTAATCTGAATCTTCTATTTTTAAGTGAGAGTTATATTAACCATTCATTTATTCAAATATTGTTAGTTACCATAATACCCTCAAAGTTCAAAATTATTGACAACATAATTAATTACAAAAGTGACACTCATATAAAATAACAGTTGGTGGCACTATGGATAATTTATAAAGAGTATGTAATTAGTAAATGAATGTCTTAAGTTCGAGGTCAGATTATGTCTTAGTGTTTACTTTAAATACATAAAATAATATTAGTACGAACATCGCATGTGCAGAATACTAGTAAAAATATAAATTAAGAAAAAGATTACAATTGTTTTTTTACAAAATATAAATATATACCAATTATGGTGGGATCTTATAGTAAGTCCAACTGATTTTTTTCCCGAAATATGTCCCTTTTTGGAACTAATTCCCAAAATAGAGCTCTTTCGAAACTAATACCAGAGATAGAGCAGTCCTCATAGGCCGCAAGACAATAAGATATTGGAACATCCATTTGGAATATCAAATTTATGGTTTTCATTGGTGCAAATCTATCTGAATTGTGGTCTCTTCGATAACGAGGCCGCAGTTCACAACTGCAATCTCCGTATATATCATAGCTAATAAGTTTCGAGACTTGGGAAAAAAATTCTTGAGTGTAAAATGTGAAAACTATGAGCGACTGTTACCGCTTAATCTGGTGTGGGAGCAAACAGATGGTATTTGTGGATTCTTAAGGAAAACTGAATAACAACACTTAACCTTTTCCACCGGAATTTGACCGTTGACTCTCGCCGTTCACCTGCAAAAAGTGCAAGACACCGGAGTTGATCCCGGTGACGCACCCTCCGACGCTCAAGTCAGTAATCAGAGAAGATTATGAAAGAGCGTAAATTGGCAAAAGATTGATTACCTCTTAATGGTGGTGGATGGGGGGTATTTATAGCTGCCTTTGGGATCAGATTAGGAATGTGATCCCCATGATCAGATTAGGAATGTAATCCCTAATTCCCAGTGAAAATATAGATACAAATCAGGGTCGTTGATTAGGATTAATCAGAAACCTTAATTCTATCATGTTGGACCGGGTTAGCTGCGGGTCGAGACCCGTACCCAGTTGAGGTGGATCCGTTCGTGGGTTATTGGGTCTTTGTGAAAAAGATCCAATACCCATTTCAGACCCGTTTGTAGGTGAAATTACCATTTTACCCCTGGGCTTTAAGATTCGCGCCCACTTTGGACGGTTCCGATTTAACACTATTTTTAGCCATATCACGAGCCCCCACTCCCGAAGACTGAGCTTGATCAGCCTTTGAGGAGTAGTTTTTCTATTTTAATGGCTTGCGGAGTTGTATCGGAGTCCAAATAGGAGGTTTCGAATCTTCGTATGAGGCAGTATGGTGATTTTCCGAGTTAGTTGCGCGCTCTAAGTTGTTCTTGAGCTCTCCTGAGTTTCTGGCGTGTTTTCTTAATTTTTATCTATTTTTCGAATTACTTATTTAATTTTGTGAGGTGTTGATTCGTCGTTCGGGGGTCTTAATAAACCACTCTAGACAATAATTACTTACTTAGGGGCTCAAAAATATTTCCCCGAATTTATAATTATTTTTTAGAATTTTTAATTAATTTTCCCGAATTTTTAATCATTTTTCGCAATTTTTTAACAAATAAGTCGATTTTAATAAATAAAAATTAATTTTTTAATATCGAATTATGGCGTGGCGCAATCTGGACCCTCCATCAGCGTCGAGCGCAATTTTCTGGAGGATCGGACGGTCCAAGTAGCTCGGCGAGCTTTTTCCCCGTATGTGAGGGTCGGTGCCTCGGCACTTCGGCTCGGATCCTCGGAAGCTCGGTGGGTCAACACGTAGCGATCTGTCGTGCTACGTGACACGATCCGGAGTGTCCATTATGGCGCAGATCCCAAAAAAACACTATATTGTCGTTTTGTGGACGTAGCGTAATCTGAGCCGTTCATCATGTTCTAGCACGTTTTTTGACAAGATCCAATGGCTAAGGTAGGTCAGCGTCATTTTTCTTCAAATGTGAGGGTCAGTACCTCGTCACTTCGGCTCGGTGACTTGGTAGCTCGGTAGCTCAGCCAAGCTATTTGGTAGCTCGCCTAGGCACTTCGGTGGCTCGGCAGCTCGTCCCCTACCACCAGTAGCTCAGTAGCTCAGCCAAGCTGTTCGGTAGCTCGACTAGGCACTTCGGTGGATCGGGAGCTCGTCCTCTGCCACCAGTAGCTCAGTCAAGCTATTCGGTGGCTCAGCTACGCACTCCGGTGGCTCAGCAGCTTGTCCTCTGCCACCAGTAGCTCGGTATCTCAGTCAAGTTGTTCGGTAGCTCGGCTAGGCACTCCGGTGGCTCAGCAGCTCGTCCTCTGCCACCAGTAGCTCGGTAGCTCAGTCAAGATGTTCGGTAGCTCGGCTAGGCACTTCGGTGGCTCGGGATGAACCGTTGGGGTACGTGGCTTAATCTGGAATGTTCATCACGGCGCGAATCACGAGGATGTGGTTCAGATCCCAAAAAAATGCTATATTGTCGTTTTGTGGGCGTGGCGGGATCTGAGCCGCTCATCAGATTCGAGCACGATTTTTGAGGCAATCCGACAGTAAAACTGGCTCGGCGGAATTTTTCTCCATATGTGGAGGTCGGTACCTCGTCACCCCGGCTCGGTGAGGACAGTGGCTCGGTGGCTCGACCGAGCAACCCGGTGAACCGGCGGCTCGGATCGAGTCTTCGAACCACGTGGTGAGATCTGAGACGTCCATCAAGGCGCGTATCACGAAGTCGGAGGTTCAGATCACGAGAAAACGTTATCTTGTCATTTTGTGGGCGTGGTGCGATCTGAGCCGCTCATCAACTTCGAGCACGATTTTTGAGACAATCCGACGGTGGAACTGGCTCGACGGAATTTTTCTCCATATGTGGAGGTCGGTACCTCCTGTAGCGTCCCGAATTTCTAATATAATATCTTAGAAAATACGTGGCACAATTTCCAGCATCAACTTCAATGTAATGTTAAACACAACCAAACACCAATAAAATTTTTCTAACTTTCATTACAATGATCATTTACATAGCACAGCGGAATACAATACATCTTAAATCACAATTCTCTTTTCTTTACAACACTTTACAAATTACATAAGTCATTATATCAATTGAACTCAAGCATCCAAATCCAATCCTTAAGAAATCACTTGTAAAATATGAGGCTAGAGATAACCCTAACCCCCAAAACTAAAGGGGTCAGCCATAAAGGTGTGAGTGACATAAAAATAAACAACATAAGTAAACATTAAGCATGGATTCCTAAACAACATGTAATAAACAGGAATATATAAAATATGACGTAGCAAGGAAACATGTAAACATCAAGTGAAACTAAACTAAGTGTCAAGTGTAGAAAACAGGAAAACCACATACATAAAACAGTATCAAGAAAACACAAGTCTATATGATGACTCTCTAATGCGTACTTGTCGAAGTCTATGCATTCCATAGTACATAGGTCCGGTGCAAGCTCTTAACGTCTCCACATTGTAGGGTTTCATCCCCACTATGCAACTAATCCTAACACGATGACTACTACGAGATAAAGATAAACTGTGAGTATTAGCCCATGCCCCGATAATTCCGGAGGTCAATCTCTATCCACAGATAATTTCGGAGACTATTTCACTCACACCTGGGAATCTTCGAGAATACCCCACACCGCAAGCAATGGTACCTCATCACACGAATACCACATGTGTGTCGGCTCGACCCCGATAATTCCGGAGATCAATCCCACACCACAGGTAATTCCGGAGACTATTTCACTCACACCTGGATAATTCCGGGGATTATCTCACACCGCAAGCCATAATGAGGTCCATAACTCATGTTCCCGTTCATCATATCACCACTAGTGTCTGTCCTTATCATTTAGGTTATTTAGTTACTTAACGAACCTTCTAGAGTTGGTGTACCCTACCGGACTTAACTCAATAACTGATCAACTAAAATGCCTCAACAGGCCCAAACATAAACAAATCAACTGCCGGTATACTAGAGTCACACACACCCTCTAGAGACTCACACTCAATTATCTAAACCAACCTTCCAACATAAATTGCTCAACTTAACATCTTGAAACATATGTTCAATAGGAGGTAAAGTATAAAATAATAAGTTATAGATTAAAGCATTTAGAGAATAGATCATTTGAAAGAACATTCGGAAATATGAAGGTACATCAGTATCAGTCGACTAATAACAAACGTAAGTCGACTGTCCAGAAGGAGAATTTCATGGTTTTAAGAAAAAATAAGCTAAGTGTTATAAGTCGACTTATAAAAGTCATAGGTCGACTGTCCAGAAGAGAAAATCCAATAATCTTTAAGAAAATATTCTAAGTATAGCAATCGACTGAAAAGGAAATAGGTCGACTGTCCATAGAGAAAATTACAATAACTTTGAAAATTAATTCTAAGTGTACCAGTCGACTGTAAAAGGTATAGGTCGACTGTCCAGAAGAAAATTTCAAGAAAACTAAAGAACATAGCAGTCGGGTCGTGTCGGTCGACTAAGAAGTCATACTAGTCGACTGTCGACCTACAGACTGTATACTTTTGGTTGTGCACAATTCAACCGATACGTAGTTCTACTTTATGAAAACGATTTCTACAAAAGGCATATTCCTTATTTGATCAAATACAACTGGTAGAATACATAATAGTCCATAAAACTAAATCAAACTACTTGAATTTATGAAAATAAAGATTTGGTTAATTTCTTTCGATTAAAACATGGATTGAGCATATAATCAAATAGGTTTTCCTTAAAAATTCATTTATCACTGAAATAGTTCGTATTCAGATCCAAAACATATAAATATCAAATCTCAAGAGAATCCCCAATTTTGGTATATTTCCTCAAATCAACTAATTTCTCAAATTTTGATTTTAATGCTCTTGATTCATATCTTTTCCATTCAAATTTCTCAAAAACTGAATCTCTACCACAACTCACAACCATAATCAATTGATACATCACCATATCAAATTTGTATTCACATACCACTAGGATTTCATAAGATCCAATTTTTCATCCATCCAATCCATCATTTTTATAGTCATACTCAAACCCTAAACATGCTTTCTAGTAAATAAAATTCGACATCCAAGATCCATTAAAACATTCATATCATTTGCATACCACATTCACAAAAATAAAAGAAGACAACAAATCATTCACATACATAAAACAAACAACAAAACAATTTACATCACTCACATGCAAAATACACAAAGCAAAACAAACAAGTCACTCACCTCAAACGAAGAAATCCAACAAGAAAGTCTTTCTTTTGCGAAATCCGAGATCCTCTTCTTAATCCTCCAAAAAATAATAAATCTTTGTGTTGTGCAGCGAATGACGGCTGCACTCCTCTTTTAAATAGGCCGGAAATTGAGGATTTAGGGTTTTTTAAAACACATTTGCAAAATAACCCCTTGAAAATATAACTTTACATAAATAGGTTCCTATACTTGGAAACTTGATAAAATCAATTAAATTGAGATTTAAAAGAAAATAAACACCTCACTTTCCAGTCGGCACTATTCAAAAGTCCATAAAATAGTTTTTACATTTTCACCCCTCAAAATGACAATTTTACAAAAAGATCATTCTTTTTCTTAATATTTGCAAATAGATCTAATAAATATCAGAAAAATCTAGAAAAATTACAGATAAATCCCAAATAATAAATAATGATTTTCCATGAAGAAATTTTGGCTTTTGAACTTATCAAGAAAATATTTGCACGTGTTTTTGCACGTGAAAAAGATAGATTTCCAGAAAAATATTTATTAAATTCCCAAAAATCATTTTAATTTGTTTATAAATCTTTAAAAATAATATTTAAAAATACGGGGTACTATACCTCGTCACCCCGGCTCGGTGAGGACAGTGGCTCGGTAGCTCGACCGAGCAACCCGGTGAACCAGCGGCTCGGATCGAGTTTTCGAACCACGTGGTGAGATCTGAGACGTCCATAAAGGCGTGTATCACGAAGTCGGAGGTTCAGATCACGAGAAAATGTTATCTTGTCGTTTTGTGGGCGTGGTGCGATCTGAGCCGCTCATCAACTTCGAGCACGATTTTTGAGACAATCCGACGGTGGAACTGACTCGGCAGAATTTTTCTCCATATGTGGAGGTCGGTACCTCGTCACCCCGACTCGGTGAGGACAGTGGCTCGGTGAACTACGAGTCGTTGAGCGGTGGTGTTAAGCGAACTGACGAGTCTTTCCCCTGAAGCATCGCAGTTTTCCCTGTTTTGTCATTTTACCTTCCCTTAGTGGGCCCTTAAACATTTCGAAAGCCCAACATTCTCTTTTTGCCTATAAGTTCTTACCCCCCTCACCCTTTTGCTCATTTCTCACTTTCACTCCCAAGTTTTTTACTCTTGCTCTCAGTTTGCTCTGCTAGCGGTGATTTGTGCTCCAAGGTGGTTGCGCTAGCTGTTGCGAGGGCCAGGCGATTTCCGGCGAACTATTTCCGACCGTGAACGTCACTTCAAGTTTACGTCACATCAAGTTCAGTGTTCTTTGCCTTAGTTGCTTATTAGAGATTTCAAGAGTTAACTCGGGAAGTGAGGCATCGTCCTCGGGAGATCGGCATGCCGAAGAGGGGAGAGAAGTAGTGAGCCGTAGGAAGGGGAAGGAAGTAGTGGGGTCGTCTGCGACCAAGGAGAAGGAGAAGGTAGTGGTCCGGTCTTTGATAGTCGAAGAGATTGTGGAGCCTGAGAGAGAAGCTCCAGAGTCGGGTCGGATGCCTGGTCCATTGTCCGGTCATGCCGGGATACGTCAGTACGAGGGCGATCTGCTGAAGAAGGCGATCGTTGGTCGCTCGGCGACCTATGAGGAGAACGCCCCGAGAGAGGTCACCGAGGTGGATGACCTCGCTTCGGTATTATCCAAGCAGGATCTCCTCCGGATCAGAAGGGGGTTTGCCATCCCTCCAGAGTATAGGCTGATCCTCCCCGGCCCCGGGATGCGAGCGAACACTGTCCTGTCACCGGACACGTGCATTTTCGACTTTGACTCCCTGAACGTGGGTCTGCGCTTCCCTCTCCACCCCTTCGTGTTGAAGGTCCTTCACTGGTACTGTCTGGCTCCTATGCAATTCATGCCGAACACTTGGCGCCATGTGCTTGCTTTTTTGCTTCAGTGTCGTAATGCCGAAGTCGAGCCAGACATGGTCATCCCTCGAAGTTTATATCGAATCAACCGGATGTCCAAGTTCGAGCCTCGTTATTACTTGTCACCCCGGAGAGGCGTTAAGTTAATAGAGAATCCGGATTCGATAAAACATTGGAAGGAGAAGTTTTTTCTGTTAAAAGGGCCTTCGACATTGGACTTCCCGACTCGGTGGAAGGCGGAGGTGCCGAAGTTTGCAAGGGTCGACCCGGTGTTGACCATTGCCGAAAAAGAGGTGGCAGACAAGCTGATTACTCTCCCGACGTTGAATTGGAGAGAGATGACCGAGGAGGTGCTACACGGGTCGGGCCTTAGTCCGATCGACCCGAGTACGCTCCTGACATCTCAATGCAATTCTTTTCTAGTGTCTCGTACGTTCTTCTAACTGTTTTTTCTTTCTTTTGTTGTTTTGAACAGAGGCTCCGAAGATGGACTTCATGGGCATGTTGACTGAGCAAAGCAAAGTCGCCGACGGCAGGAAGAGGAAGAGGACGAGCACGGGCCCTACGTCCAGCCGACCCACCAAGGCACCCTCAGTCGTTGTCGCCCTTCCCCTCAGGCTCTGCCTTCGGTGGTGGCCGCCCTTCCTGACCCGTCTTCCCCTGCCCCATCTGCCTTTGCGGGCGAGGGCTTCTCCGTATCGGCGGCGCTAGCGCTCGAGGCCCCGGCCTTGACTCCTCAAGCCGAGGAGATCTTGACCGAGGCCAATAAGAAGTTGTTCGTCCCCGACTGGCGAGTGAAGAACCATGACGGCTTCTTGGGTGATTTGCAGATGTGCATGCAGGCGGTCAAACATCTTGCAACTCCGAAGGACCGAGCCACCTTGAAGGCAGGGACGAACGACGACGACACCTACGAAATCGCTCGGTCTCTTATGTCGGTAAGTCTTGACTCTCTCTTTAAAAAGTTTCTAAGTCCATATCTCGGTTTTCGCTACGTCCTAATCACTTCTTTTGCAGGCCACTTGCCACTTTGGCCACCTCATCCAAGAATTTGCCGAGCAGGAGAGGAAGCTGAAGGCCCTCTGTGACAAGGACCGGGCGGAATGGGCGAGGGCCGTGAAGTAGCTCGACGTGGAGCAGCGTCACGCGGATGCCTTGGCGGTTCGGGTCGCCGACCTCGAGGCGGCCTTGGAGCGAGCGAAGGAGAAGCTTGCTGCGGAGGTCGTCAAGGCTGCCGAGGAGAGGGCGGCGGCAGCGAAGGCCTTGGAGGCGGAACAAGCCGAGGCGGTGGAGAGGGAAAGGAGGAAGATTGAGGCCGAGGCGAAGGACCACATGGCCAAGAACATGGAGTTGTCTTACGCAAGAGCGCTCGACCATGTCGAGGCTCGAGTCCCTGGCTTCGAGAGGGTGGGGTACCGCCTGTGGCCCGGCGGCGAGGAAGAAGGCGAAGAAGAGGAAGAAGGCGAAGAGGAGGAGGAAGGAGAGAAGGAGGGCGAGCAGCGGGACGGTGAGGTGCCTGCCGACCCCAAGACCGTGGCGGCCGACCCCAAGCCGGGGCGACGGGGGGCGAGGGACCATCCACCGAACCTGTGTCCGAGCTGTCGCCCCAGGTGGATCCTTGATCTCCTCGTCTTTGTAATTTTTTTTCTCTTTCAATGTATTGCCTTGTAGCGGACTGGCCACCGCTTTTTTGACATGAATGAAATTTTCTTTGTCGAATGTTGTCCAAGTGTTGGGTTTTCTTTTTGAGATTTAGCTAAGTGTTTGGCTCGGAACTTCTTTAAAGTTCGGCAAGTGTTGGGCACTGGATTTTGTCTTTTTGTGTTGATATGCTTCCGTCTTTCAGATCGTCGAACTTAGTTCGGACACCGAAGCAGCCCGCCTTCGTGCAAAACTACGGAAGCGGTCTCACGAAGCTCGTCTTGAAGGCGAGGTAGAGTTGCTCAGGAGGGTTTTATTTGGCGTGGAGAAGGAGAAAAGCGAGTTACTGGCTGAGGTTCGCCATATGCAAATAGCTGAAGAAGAACTCTCGGCAAAGGAGGATGAGTTATCCTTGGCGTTGGCCGAGCGCGACGAGCTTGCTTCGAAGGTTGAGCAGTTGAGGAGGGTTACAGTCGACAAAAGCATCGAAGTGACCAACCTTCGTCGCATCATAGCTGACAGTGCTGGTGATGCCGGCTCGGCAAAACTTCCTCGGTTCAAGATATCGGTGAAGGACGATACTTTGAAGGATAGGATCGTCGAACTTGAGGAGGAAGTCGCTCGCCTTAAACCTCAGCCTGTGAGAATTAACGTCCGAAGCACTTCGTGTACTCGAGAGGAGAGCGAAAGGGGGATCTCCTTCTACGAGCTCGCGACTCGTCCCCCTGCCATTAGGTGGAGTCCGGCCGATGCTCAAAGCGGCGTGGTTGTTTCGTCTAGTGGAGCCTCAGTCAGAGCCACAGTTAGGGGCAGTGCCGAAGAGGCGTCTCGGTTCGTCGGTCTAGAGACGAGCTCGGAGGTTAAGCAGCGCCGCCCTTGTGTTTCCCTGAACCGAAACGTCCCCGTCCCGAAGAAGGGTTGAAAAAGTTGTATTATGCTTTTTGAGTTTTTGTAGCACCTTGTTGTAGTAGCTTGGTCTTGTAATAACATTAAAGTTCTTTAATAAAATTAGAGTTTGTGTGCTCGAGATGTACTACAGTTACTCCAATTTTGAAACGAATCATAAGAACCGAACGTTAGCTCCTTTAAGCGCTCTAGTTGTAGAAATTTCGCTCTTCTCGCATGTTTCGTCTAATTGTAGAGACATTGCATGCGACGAAGATGCGAGGGTGTCTTTCAATGGTTGTGGGAGCAATTCCGAATGATGAGCCACTTCTAGCTCGCTTAAGAGCGAGCTTGCGAAGCGGAGTCGAGCCAAGTGTTGGACTCCGATCTCGTCGCTTTGTTTCAACGGTTGTGGGAGCAATTCCGAATGGCGAACCACTTCTAGCTCGCTTAAGAGCGAGCTTGCGAGGCGGAATCGAGCCAAGTGTTGGACTCCGAACTCGTCGTTTGAGTTTGTTTCAACGGTTGTGGGAGCAATTCCGAATGGCAAACCACTTCTAGCTCGCTTAAGAGCGAGCTTGCGAAGCGGAATCGAGCCAAGTGTTGGAATCTGAACTCGTCGTTTGAGTTTGTTTCAACGGTTGTGGGAGCAATTCCGAATGGCAAAGCACTTCTAGCTCGCTTAAGAGCGAGCTTGCGAAGCGGAGTCGAGCCAAGTGTTGGACTCCGAACTCATCGTTAGAGTTTGTTTCAACGGTTGTGGGAGAAATTTCGAATGGCGAACCACTTCTAGCTCGCTTAAGAGCGAGCTTGCGAAGCGGAGTCGAGCCAAGTGTTGGACTCCGAACTTGTCGTTAGAGTTTGTTTCAACGGTTGTTGGAGCAATTCCGAATGGCGAACCACTTCTAGCTCGCTTAAGAGCGAGCATGCGAAGCAGAGTCGAGCCAAGTGTTGGACTCCGAACTCGTCGTTAGAGTTTTTTTCAACGGTTGTGGGAGCAATTCCGAATGGCGAACCACTTCTAGCTCGCTTAAGAGTGAGCTTGCGAAGCGGAGTCGAGCCAAGTGTTGGACTCCGAACTCGTCGTGGGGGTATAGAGAAGATAAAAACAGAGAGATACAAGCAATTCACAAGTAAAATATGGAAAAATGTTCTTTATTGAAAACTAATAGTCGGCTGCTTCTAAGTTGTGAGCCGTTATTACATTGGGAAAATAGAGAAGCAAAAGTAAAATACAAGTGACGGGAAAGGAACGGTTCGACATCTGAAGGTACTTAGAGAGGCGTTCAGGCGCTCTCTTGGTACTTTAAGAGATGGTCGGCATTCCAAGTCCTGGGAATCTCTCTGCCTTCAAGGTCTTCTAGACGATAGGTCCTGGGCCGAACCACCTTGGTACCTAGTAGGGTCCTTCCCAATTTGGAGCTAGCTTACTCTTCTGACTGGGGAATGAGATAGCTAACTTTCTGAGGACCAAGTCCCCTTCTTTGAGGTCGGTGGGACGGACTTTCTTGTTGTAGGCCAACTCAATCCTCCTTCGATAGTTTTGTTGGCGAATTGACGCTCTTTCCCGTAGCTCATTAATCAAGTCCAAGTTTGCCCGAAGCTCTCTAGCATTCTGTTCTTCTTCATAAGCAATAAGGCGAGGAGAGGGTACACCGACTTCGAGGGGGATCACAGCTTCGGACCCATAAGTGAGATTGAACAACGACTCTCCTGTAGGGGTCCATTTCGTAGTGCGGTAATTCCACAGTACGTTGGGGAGCTGATCAACCTATAAGCCTTTGGCGGACTTATCCAGCCTCTTCTTGATACCGGAAAGGATCTGCCGATTGGCATTTTCCACTTGGCCGTTTGATTGAGGATGGGAGACAGAGGAGAAGCGTTGCTGAATGGCGAGGTCTTCACACAAAGCTCGGAATGCGGCCCCTGTAAATTGTGTTCCATTGTCGGTTATGAGGACTCGAGGGACGCCGAACCTGCAGATGACGCTCTTCTAGAAGAACTGGAGCACTTTGTTCTCGGTGATCGTAGCCAAGGGTTCGGCTTCTATCCACTTTGAGAAGTAGTCGATTGCCATTACTAAGAATTTAAGTTGGCCGGGAGCTGGTGGAAATGGCCTGATGTGTCTAATTTATATACAAATATTTGTACTCATTTACCTACTAAAAATGACTTGTTTTCGCTGATATTGTCTATAATTCATCTTATTTCTATATGATTTCATTTAATTAATTAATTTTGAAGAAATAATATTTTTGATGCAAAAAGTAAAGAATTGTGGAAAAAATCAACAAAAGAAGTAAAATAATTGATTTATCGATTTTATTGTTTTGTTGAGTTAAAATTGCGACAAAAAAATGTTAAAAGGATTTTTATAAGCTAATATGATTTGTAGTTAGTTTAATTAATTTTAAACTAATTAATTTTATTTAAAAATCCTAATTTCTAGTATTATTTTGTGTATGCAGCAGCACGTGGTGGGCAGAAAAGGAAGAAAAGAAAGAAAGGGAAATAAATAAAATTCTGGGTTATAAAAGGAAGGAAATAAAGGAAGAATGTGGACTTTTATGCAAAAAGCGCAACCCTAATTCTCCTTCCCGTTCTCTATAAGAAGAAGCAAAGAAGAGAGAGATGACCAGGAGGTGACGGCTGTACAATAACACAAAAGAAAAAAAAAAGAAAAAGCAAGAGAGAGAAAGCGTGTGCAAGTTCCAAGGAGACTACAACACGTGTGGGCAGTAGGGCTGCTCTTCATCGGCGCAGTTTTCGAAGTGCACCCAACGAAGCTGTGTGACCAAGACAACTGGCGAATTCCTCTCTCTCTTTGGCGTGTGAATCGAAGCAGCACGTGATTTGACTGGCTTCTTTTTACTCGGGTTGCACTCCAAGACACAATGGAATATTTCATTTATTGCGCTACAGGACGAAAAGAAAAAGCTTCAAACCATCTGACTGGGCTTCTTCTTCTTTGACGTGGGCCCGGGGTGTTGGCGCGGAATTCGAAGCCAAGAAGAAGCAGCAGGCGCTGCCCTTTGGCTGACGTGACATCGACAGCGACGGCTCTGCTGAGTGCTGACCTGGCATGGTGCTGGTGGATAGACAGTATTATGCTGACAGGCAGGACCCAGCAGCTGACGTGGTGACATCTTTCGGCTCGGTTTTGGAGACAGAAGAGGGGTTTGCTTTAAATTTTGTATTATTTTTGTATCTCATCTTCTTCTCTATATTTTTTTGATGCAATCCCAAACAAACATGAACTGAATTTATTATTGTTCTAGAGGTTAAGATGTAGCTGAGTTTTGTAGAACACAAATTTTAAATCCTTATTATTACCCTATTTTTCCTGATTGTGTTTTGATTTTTATTATTTATGCGTACAACATGGTGGATAGACATTTGTATGATTTTTCAAATCACGAAGAGACCGAACAGGTGATTTGTGATTAATAAAAATTAACACCGTATATTGGAGGACATAACCGTTAAGAAATCCAATTTCTCAATTAATAATTTGATGGATAGGCGAAGAATTAGTTGAGAATAATTTTTAGACTACATTGATAGAGTGGTTAATATCTTTAGGATTTTGGTCGACAATTTGGGAAAGATAATATTTTTTATATAAGAAATTATAATTTGTGCGTGTGATAAACGAGATGAACCAAGAGCCCTAGAACAAATTTTACCATTAAACAAAGTACAAGAGCTTTATAGTTTCACAGCCCTCTCCCTCTTCACCAATTTAGTTAGTTAATCAGATTAAGGTAATTTAGTTGCTTCATTATTTATAAACTTCGATCTTCCAAATAGTGATTCATCTAGCGATATCGGTACTCAGTAAAATATCTAGTCCCTGTGGGTTCGACACTCTACTCACCTATCTATATTACTTGTGCGATTTTGTACACTTGCAAATTCAACATCAAGTTTTTGGCGCCGTTGCCGGGGACTAGTTATTCTTTTATTGATATTGAAAATTGCTAGATTGTTGCTAATTTGGATTTCTTTGTAATTATTTTTATTTTATTATTATTTTACATCTTTATTTTCTCTTAACTAACTTTTTCTTTTATTTATTTTTCTTATTTTATTTTTTTTAGTTTTTCTATTTTTTTCTTTTTCGATACTGATATTTCAGGACATACACGTACATTATCATGGGGAACGATGAGAACAGGCCTTTGAGAGACTATGCTATGCCCTCGATTTATGAATCAAGCAAAAAGAAGCCGGTTATTGAAGCTGACGATTTTGAGATTGAACCGGAGATGATTCTATTGATTCAACAGACTGTTCAATTTTGGGGACTACCGCACGAAGATCCTTATGCTCACATTGCAGATTTTCTAGAAATTTGTGACACTTTCAAGCACAACGGTGTATCAGACGATGCAATTAGACTGAGACTCTTTTCTTTTTCCCTACGAGATAAGGCGAAGGCTTGGCTACATTATCTACTACCCGGTAGTATTACTACTTGGGAGGGACTTGCACAAAAATTTCTAATCAAGTATTTTCCTCCAGCAAAGACAGCAAAACTACGGAATGATATTGTCACATTTACTCAATTGGAGACTGAGTCTTTGTATGATGCATGGGAAAGGTTTAAAGAGTTATTAAGAAAGTGTCCTAATCATGAACTACCGAAATGGCTGCAAATGCAAACATTTTATAATGGTTTGGGAGTTACACATAGATCTATGGTTGACGCAGCAGCTGGTGGTGCACTGATGAGCAAAACTTACCAAGCAGCTTATGATCTTTTAGAGGAGATGGCATCAAATCATTACCAGTGGTCTTCAGAGAGAACGATGCCAAGAAAAGTAGCTGGAGTTTTTGAACTTGATCATTTTTCTACTTTAAATGCAAAAAATGATATTTTATATAAACAAGTAGAAAATATAAATTTTAATGTTATGCAATCTAATATGATTTGTGATCTTTGTGCAGGAAATCATTCAAGTTCAGATTGTCAAGTGGGGAACCCTTTTGCTCCATCAAATGCCGAACATGAAAATTTTGTGTCAAACTTTCAAATGCAAAACAATCATTATGCAAACACATACAATCAAGAATGGAGAAACACCCCCAATTATCCATGGAACTACAATCAAGAAGCAGTTATACACCCTCAAAATTTTTCACAGGAAGAAAAGAAGCCGACACTTGAAGACATGTTTATGCACTACATGCAAAAGACAGATTTGGCAATCCAAAATGTTACAAATTCAACTTCGGCTTCCATTCACAATCTTGAGGTACAAATTAGTCAATTTTTAAATATTGTTAATGAAAAAACTGCAGGAACAGTACCGAGCGACACAGTTGTCAACCCCACGGAGGATGTCAAAGCGATAACACTAAGTAACGGGAGTACAATTGAGCAACCACAAGAAGAAAATGACGAACAAAATGTGGTTGAAAAGCAAAGTGAGATTGAACAAATTATGGAGGAACAAATTCAGCATGAACAAGTAATGTATGATGTTTTTAATTCCATAAAATTTCCTCCTGAAGAACAGTCATCTATTCAAGTAAGTGAAACTTATTTAATTGTGGGCGAGGAACATAAGGCTAAATTTGAAAAATCACCTATTGAAGTATGTCCAACAAATTCAACAAATTTTGAACCTGAAAAAGAAAATATTTTTGAACATGTTATATATTTGGATGCTGAACCTTCTATTTATTCATTTTTTCAGCATAAATTCAAAGAGGTAGGGGAGTCAAAGACATCATCATCAAGAAGAAAACGCCTCAAATTGGAGCTTGAACCAGATCCACACAAGAAGAGAAAAATTAGAAAGGATGTTTTAATGTTGTTGGATCTTGGCGTTACATAATCATATCACCCCCATGTCTGGCTGAAGACTTAAAACTTAGCGCTTCTTGGGAGGCAACCCATGTTTTATTTTATTGCATTTAGTTTTGATTTATATTTTAGTTTATTTTATTTTGATTTTTGATTTTATCTTGTAGGATTGCACAAATTTTGAAAGTCGCCAGGCGGAGCTGTTTTGAACATCCTCATTGATGGCTGTTTTTGAGCAGTATGGAGTCAGAATCTGGAAAAGTGATTCAAAGAGAAGTTGTAGACAATTGTCTTAGCTTCCCAGGAAAAAAAAAATCAGTCCGTTTGGACATCTACAGCTCCAGATATCGCCAAAATACTGAACGCTGCGCGTGCAGAAATTTAAAGACGAATCAGGGGAGATATTCTAAACTTTTTACATTCTTTTTGTTTTTCTTTTTCTTTCCGATTGAGGACAATGTGATATTCAAGTTTGGGGGGAAGGTTTACAAATTTATTATTTATTTTTGAAAAGAAAAACAAAAAAATCAAAAGGATTACAATTAGGCTCACAATTACACTTTTGAGTTCTTTATGGTGATAAGCATTGAAACAATTTTTTTGGGATAAACAATTTTTTTTTATAAAACAATATTAAGCATACTTATTTACTTTAGGATTATTGAGTTTCAAAATTCCTTACAAAATTGTATGGGTCATGCTATTATACATAAAAGACGAATGTGATGCTTTCTCTTGTGATTATCCCCTTCGATCTAGTCCTAAACAGAGTTTAAGTAAATAGAGTAATAATGAAAAAAAAAAATGTATTGTGAATAAAGTCAATCTACTCCAATGTTTTGAGTTGCTTAGTAACTAGGGGTATTCATCACAAATGTTTACTTTTACGTAAAACGGCAACTTGAAATATGAGTATGCAAAGCACTTTAAGGTTGTGACTTGTTGAGTAACCGGGTGAATTTCATCACAAATGATTTGCATTCGCGTAAAAAGGCAAGTGACAACTTAAAGAAGGGACTAAAATTTATATATATATATATAACCCTCTAGTTTGCTACTCGGTTTGTAGTAGAGAGAAGGGATAATCACAGATTGAGTTGTTGCATAATATAATTACATTAATTGCATGACAAATGCGATTGGGTTGGGAGTTATGAATAAATAATTGCACTGGAGAAAATGGGTATGCTTAGTTTTACTTTATTTGCAATTGTTTATATTTTTAATTGAAATTTTGATGCTTGCATGATATGATCTCCTAGTGTGATGGGTTGAGTCTACTATTATTATTCCCTTGTTAATGATTCTACTTCTTGCTCGAGGACAAGCAAAATCTTAAGTTTGGGGGTATTTGATGTGTCTAATTTATATACAAATATTTGTACTCATTTACCTACTTAAATGACTTGTTTTCGCTGATATTGTCTATAATTCATCTTATTTCTATATGATTTCATTTAATTAATTAATTTTGAAGAAATAATATTTTTGATGCAAAAAGTAAAGAATTGTGGAAAAAATCAACAAAAGAAGTAAAATAATTGATTTATCGATTTTATTGTTTTGTTGAGTTAAAATTGCGACAAAAAAATGTTAAAAGGATTTTTATAAGCTAATATGATTTGTAGTTAGTTTAATTAATTTTAAACTAATTAATTTTATTTAAAAATCCTAATTTCTAGTATTATTTTGTGTATGCAGCAGCACGTGGTGGGCAGAAAAGGAAGAAAAGAAAGAAAGGGAAATAAATAAAATTCTGGGTTATAAAAGGAAGGAAATAAAGGAAGAATGTGGACTTTTATGCAAAAAGCGCAACCCTAATTCCTTCCCGTTCTCTATAAGAAGAAGCAAAGAAGAGAGAGATGACCAGGAGGTGGCGGCTGTACAATAACACAAAAGGAAAAAAAAAGAAAAAGTAAGAGAGAGAAAGCGTGTGCAAGTTCCAAGGAGACTACAGCACGTGTGGGCAGTAGGGCTGCTCTTCATCGGCGCAGTTTTCGAAGTGCACCCAACGAAGCTGTGTGACGAAGACAACTGGCGAATTCCTCTCTCTCTTTGGCGTGTGAATCGAAGCAGCACGTGATTTGACTGGCTTCTTTTTCCTCGGGTTGCACTCCAAGACACAAGGGAATATTTCATTTATTGCGCTACAGGACGAAAAGAAAAAGCTTCAAACCATCTGACTGGGCTTCTTCTTCTTTGACGTGGGCCCGGGGTGCTGGCGCGGAATTCGAAGCCAAGAAGAAGCAGCAGGCGCTGCCCTTTGGCTGACGTGACATCGACAGCGACGGCTCTGCTGAGTGCTGACCTGGCGTGGTGCTGGTGGATAGACAGTATTATGCTGACAGGCAGGACCCAGCAGCTGACGTGGTGACATCTTTCGGCTCAGCTTTGGAGACAGAAGAGGGGTTTGCTTTAAATTTTGTATTCTTTTTGTATCTCATCTTCTTCTCTATATTTTTTTGATGCAATCCAAAACAAACATGAACTGAATTTATTATTGTTCTAGAGGTTAAGATGTAGCCGAGTTTTGTAGAACACAAATTTTAAATCCTTATTATTATCCTATTTTTCCTGATTTTGTTTTGATTTTTATTATTTATGCGTACAACATGGTGGATAGACATTTGTATGATTTTTCAAATCACGAAGAGACCGAACAGGTGATTTGTGATTAATAAAAATTAACACCGTATATTGGAGGACGTGACCGTTAAGAAATCCAATTTCTCAATTAATAATTTGATGGATAGGCGAAGAATTAGTTGAGAATAATTTTTAGACTACGTTGATAGAGTGGTTAATATCTTTAGGATTTTGGTCGACAATGTGGGAAAGATAATATTTTTTATATAAGAAATTATAATTTGTGCGTGTGATAAACGAGGTGAACCAAGAGCCCTAGAACAAATTTTACCATTAAACAAAGTACAAGAGCTTTATAGTTTCACAGCCCTCTCCCTCTTCACCAATTTAGTTAGTTAATTAGATTAAGGTAATTTAGTTGCTTCATTATTTATAAACTTCGATCTTCCAAATAGTGATTCATCTAGCGATATCGGTACTCAGTAAAATATCTAGTCCCTGTGGGTTCGACACTCTACTCACCTATCTATATTACTTGTGCGATTTTGTACACTTGCAAATTCAACATCATGGCCCTAGTAAATCCATCCCCCACATTGCGAAAGGGATCGAACTTGATAGGGAGGTGAGCTGAGCTTGGGGCAGGCGACGAATGTTGGAATACTTTTGACAAGAGATGTATTGCCGAATGTGTCGTTCGGCATCTTGTAGGAGGGTAGGCCAGAAATATCCATAATTCAACACCTTCCGGGCGAGTGATCTGGACCCTGAATGGGCTCCGCCTATGCCTTTGTGAAGCTCTTGTAAGGCATATGTTGCTTGTTCCGGGGAAAGGCACCTCAGGTATGGTCTGCCGTCCACTTAAGTGAAGGAGGGTTTGTACAGGACCCCCTCGACAAGGGTGTACCGCTCTGCTCAGGTTCTGACTCGACGAGCTTCCTTAGGGTCTTCGGGAAGGATCCCATCCCTTAGGAATTCTATCAGGGGTTTTATCCAATTGTCTTGAAGTTGGACAAGCAGCGACTCCATCGAGTCGGGAGTTTCTTCTTCTATGCTTGGTCTCAAGAGCACTTCAATCAGGACGGTCTGCTCGAGACCCTGAAGGGAGGAGGAGGCTAACTTGGAGAGGGCATCGGCTTGGGAATTTTTCTCTCTGGGAATTTGCTCAATAAGTGCCTCTTCGAATAGAGCCATGAGATTTTGGACCTTGGCTAGATACTTAGCCATTCGGTCATCTCGCGCCTCGTACTCTCCTAGAACTTGATTCACGACCAGCTGAGAGTCGCTAAAGATCCGGAGGCATTGTGCCCCTGCCTTACGAGTCATACCGAGGCCGGCTATAAGTGCTTCATACTCCGCTTCATTGTTAGAGGCTTTGAAGTTGATGCGGAGGGAGTATTGGAGGACGAAGTCATCTGGGCCTGCCAGAATGACCCCGACTCCACTTCCCTCGTTGCAAGAGGATCCATCTACATATACCGACTAGATAGGAGGTTCGTTTGTTGCTTGGCTGACCTCGGGGATGGTGCTCTCAACAATGAATTCAGCTAAGGCCTGGGCCTTGATCGCGGTCCGAGGCTGGTATGATATATCATGCTGGCTTAGCTCGATCGACCACTTATGAGGCGACCAGAGGTCTCTGGTTTGTGAAGGACTTGCTTCAGCGGTTGGTCGGTAAGAACGACCACCGAGTGAGACTGAAAATATGGGCGAAGCTTCCTAGCTGCCATGACCAAGGTGTATGCCATCTTTTCTAACCTCGGGTAGTGGAGCTCGGCATCCCGAAGTACCTTGCTCACATAATAGATGGGCTTTTGAGCCCTGTCTTCTTCCATCACGATGACAGCGCTGAGGGTCTGCTCGGAGGCAGCTAAGTAGAGGTAGAGGGTTTCCCCGGGGATAGGTTTGCTGAGGAGAGGGGGGTTGACTAGATAAGTTTTTAGCTGGTCGAATGATTCTTGTTGCTACTAACCCCACTTGAAGCCTTTAGCCCCCCTGAGAGCCTTGAAGAAGGGAATACTCTTCTCCCCTGACTTAGAAAGGAAGCGCCCTATGGCAGCGAGGCGTCCTGTCAACTTCTGAACCTCTTTCACATTCTTGGGAGGAGCCATGTCCAGTATGGATTTGATCTTCTCGGGGTTGGCTTCGATTTCTCTTTGGCTGACTATGAAGCCTAGGAATTTCCCCGACGAGACTCCGAACGCACACTTGTTCAGATTGAGCCTCATATCATGCTTCCTGAGTACATCGAACGCCTCTTGCAGATCGGTTACATGATCGGCCCCATGGATGCTCTTCACAAGCATATCATCAACATATACTTCCATATTTCGGCCGATCTGTTCTTGAAAGACTTTGTTGACGAGGCGTTGATAGGTGGCACCTGCATTCTTCAACCCGAAAGGCATAACCCTATAGCAGTAGAGGCTCTGATCGGTAACAAAGGAGGTCTTCGAAATATCCGGGGGAAACATGCGGATTTGATTGTACCCGAAAAAAGCATCCATGAAGCTGAGAAGCTCATGGCCCGAAGTGGCGTCGATTAGGGTGTCGATGCTTGGAAGAGGGAATGGATCTTTAGGACATGCTTTATTCAGGTCGGTAAAGTCAATGCAGATTCTCCAGCTCCCGTTGGCCTTCTTTACCATCACAACATTCGAGAGCCATTCGGGGTAATTGACCTCTTGTATGAACCGAGCCTTAAAGAGCTTGTCCACTTCTTCTTTTATATCTTGTTGGTGCTCGGGAGCAAACTTGCGCCTCTTCTGTTGGACCGGTTTGGACCCCGGAGCAACGCTGAGGTGGTGGACTAAGAGCTCTTCGGAGATTCCTGGCATGTCGGCTGCCGACCATGCAAAGAGGTCGTGGTTCTTTCTAATACATTGGACTATGCCGGAGCATAGGGCAGATGGAAGGGTCTTGCTGATAAAGAACTTACGGTTCAGATCTTGCTCAGAGAAGAGCACTTCCTCCAATTCATCCACCGGCTCTGACATTGGTCGGACACTTTCTTGGGGGAGTTCTAGAGTTTCGAGGGAGAGGACTGGACCCCAGTAGAAGTCATGTAGCATTTGCGGGACATCTCTTGACTGCCCCTTACTTCCCCTACTCCTGCCCGGGTGGGGAACTTCATCTTGAGGTGATAAGCCGAAAGCACGGCTTCTAGAGCAGCTAGGCTGGGTCGGCCTAAGATGACATTATAAGCAGCGGGGACATCAACGACCATGAAGTCCATCGGCTCCGTTCGAGTAGTAGGAGTTTTGCCAGCGGTTATGTCGAGGGTGATTACCCCTTCGATAGTCACTGGCACTCCCGTGAACCCGTGGAGTGTGTAGCCGGTGGGCTTGAGTCTGTTCCAAGATAGCTTGAGCCCTTGGAAAGCTGCGAGGAAGAGGATGTTAACGGAGCTCCCGTTGTCCACTAGGATCCTCTTCACCTTAAAGTTCGCCATATGGAGGTTGATCACAAGTGCGTCACAATGGGGGGTTCGGACCCTTTCGAGATCTTCATCAAAAAAAGTGACCGGTACCCCGAGACCTTTGGGAGGAGGCATGCCGTGTACGGAGTTAACTTCTCGGATGAAAGCCTTTCGGGAGGAGTTGGAGGAAACTCCCATGGGGCCTCCATGAATAAGATGCAGGATACGCTCCTCTTCGAATTCGGGAGTCTCATCGCGTTGTTTAGGACGCTTGTTAGCCCCCCGAGGCGGAGGAGGAGGGAGATCAGTTCGGTCTTTTCCTCTCACAAATTTGGCCAGTAGCCCCCTCTGGATGAGGGCCTTTATTTCGTTCTTCAAGACCCGGCAATCATTGGTGTCGTGACCATGGTCCCGGTGGTAACGACACTACTTTTCTTTGTCCCTCTTCTTTCCAGGGGTGTTCATCTTCAGAGCATGAGGTATAACCCCTTCTTTCTCAACCTCCATGAGAATGGTGGAAATATTAGCGTTAAGAGGAGTGAATTTCTCGAACCTGGGGGGAGGGCGGCGCTGACCACCATTGTCCTTCTGGAGCTTCTTGGCTCCCTCTTCTTCAGATGCCTTTCTCTTGGTTCCGGAGGTAGACCCCTCAAAGCTCGAGAGATATTCAGCTTCTTCAGCCCGAATGTATTTCTCACTTCTAAGAAGAAGGTCGGAGAAATTTTGCGGGGGCTTCTTGGCAAGGGAGGATCAAAGGCTAGAATTGAGGACGTTTGATTGGAAGGCGGCTGCAGTAACCGACTGGTCGAGGGAAGCAATGGACCTAGCTTCCGCGGTGAACCTTTTCACATAATCCCACAGCTTCTCGCCCTTCTTCTGCTTGAGGTAGAGTAGCGAGATACTGGTATTCTCAGTGTGACGGTTGCTCACAAAGTGGGTGACAAAGAGGGTTTCAAACTGGTCAAAGGAGAAGATAGAGGATGGGGCGAGACGAGAGTACCATTCCTAAGCCGGACCCTTGAGAGTGGCGGGGAAGGTTTTACACAGCAGAGCATCGGAAGCTTGGTGGATTAGCATGAGGGTCTTGAAGCTTTCGATGTGGTCCACGGGGTCCGACTCCCCCGAGTAGGTCTCAAACTGAGGGGGCTTGAAGCCTATCGGGACAGGCGCTTCCATAATTGTTCGAGAGAAGGAAGGTCGGCTCGGACGGAGTGTCCTTCCTCTGAGCTCCTCTTCCTTGTCTAGCTGACCCAAGCGCCTCTCCATCTCGTGGAGACGGCGGTAGACAGCATCATCCCTCCGATGGTAGCCGAACGGGCTTCTGGACTCGTCTTCGTATGAAAGGGAGCGGGGACTACGACGACGATAGCTCTGGGAGTGGAAAGGACTAGGAATGTGCTGGTGGTTGCTAGGAGCTGGGGGAGGAGTTAGGGACCGATGGCGAGGGCTCTGGACCGGAGGAGGAGTGGGACCCTTTGAGCATTGTTGTTGTTGGATCGGAGATTGAGGGCTTGCAAGATAGTTCCTTGGAATTGCTGGAACTCGGCACGAGTGATGGGTGCCTCATTGTTCCTCGGAGGTTGCCGCCAGCAGGAGAATGAGGTCTTCTCCTATGGTGCCCGGGGGACTCTCTCCGCCCTTTGCGAGGAGGGGACCTTCGGTAGTCTCGGCGAGGAGATCGCTCATTTGGACGTTGCTGGCGGGAGGCTCCCTCTCGGCCCCGCCTTTCATCCAAACGGCGGCAAAGATCCTCTTCCTTCTGCCAATTGAGGATGTTATTGCGAAGGTCATCAGAAGCTCGGGGATTGTGGGATGCCATGGAATCGGTAGAGGGGTTATGCACGGAGACGTGATCATGTTGGAGAGGTTGTTTCTGAGGATTGGCACGGGAGCCCCTCGCACCGGCATTCTGGGGACCGGTTTGACCGCGAGGGGGTTGATGATTCTGAGGAGGAGGCTGGTTCTGCTGAGGGGCCTGATTAGGTTGAGGAGTAGGTCCCGTCGGCTGGATGGTTTGAAGGGGAATCTCTTGTTGTGGTTGAGGAGGAGTAGGTCCACGGTTGGACCCCCTGGATCTGAGTTTACTTGGAGGCATGGCGGGAGAGGATCTGACCAATGGGAAAAGGAAGGAAGGGTCGTTATTCATGGTTTCCCACAGACGGCGCCAATCTGTTACCGCTTAATCTGGTGTGGGGGCAAACAGATGGTATTTGTGGATTCTTAAGGAAAACTGAATAACAACACTTAACCTTTTCCGCCGGAGTTTGACCGTTGACTCCCGACGTTCACCTGCAAAAAGTGCGAGACACTGGGGTTGATCCCGGCGATGCACCCTCCGACGCTCAAGTCAGTAATCAGAGAAGATTATGAAAGAGCGTAAATTGGCAAAAGATTGATTACCTCTTAATGGTGGTAAATGGGGGGTATTTATAGCCGCCTTTGGGATCATATTAGGAATGTGATCTCCATGATCAGATTAGGAATGTAATCTCTAATTCCCAGTGAAAAGATAGATACGAACCAGGGTCGTTAATTAGGATTAATCAGAAACCCTAATTCTATCCTGTTGGACCGGGTTAGCTGCGGGTCCAGACCCGTACCCAGTTGAGGTAGATCCGTTCGTGGGTTATTATGTCTTTGTGGAAAAAATCCAATACCCATTTCAAATCCGTTTGTAGGTGAAATTACCATTTTACCCCTGGGCTTTAAAATTCGTGCCCAATTTGGACAGTTCCGATTTAACCCTATTTAGCCATATCAGCGGCCTCAATATGTAACACCTCGAATTCCAAAACAGACTGAATCCGGAGTTCCACATGATCTTTACACTTCTCTTCGTATAATTTTACAAGAAATTAAAAACTTTTGTTACATTAGAGTTTATATTTACATTACATATTTACAGCGGAAGCAATTTACAACAAATTATATGAATAAAAATGTACAACACTTGAATCGTTTTTTAAGCAGCATGCAAACTTTAGTCTTGTTAATCACTTTATCTTGCATAGAAACTGTGGGCATGTCAGTTGCTTACAACCGACGAAATATTATACACGACTATCCTCTCTATGCCGAACAGTACAACGATTTTCAAATACTTAAACAAACCACAAACTTGATCACAAATAAAACTACAAGAGACTATCCTATTGATGTCGTGTTGTGCGGTGCACTTATTTCTTAATGCAGTTACGTTTGTTACATGACACTAATGCGCACTTGTTAAGATTCTATGCATCCCATACTACATAGGTCTGAGGGCAAGCCCTTAACCGTTCTTCATCTTGCAGGGTTCAATCCCTCGTCATGACTTAAACTACTATTGTAACTACGATAAGTATCCTAGATGTTCTCTGAGTTACGCGCTCATGTCCAGACAGCGTGGAGGGGAATCCCACATCATGTCACGACGCATCGTGAAGAACCTATGGATAATTCAGCCTCCGTCATGGGACATGACACCACCCGCAGTCACCAAACACCCCACAAGCGTCGCCTGCGGTACGGACTCCTAGAGACATATCCACGTCATGACACGATGAATCTTGTAGACAGCCTGTGAAATACTCTCACACCGTAGCTCTGAGGCCCTCATACTCGTGTTTTTCTTTTATTTTTTATCACATCTTCACTATGTATCTAGTCCTTAGTTATTTGAATCATGAACAAAATCAATTCTCTAGAGTTAGCCCTTCCACTATACCGGTCTTAACTATTTATATAACATGACCCAAATCTTGGTTTTTTCATTTCAAATCTCATTTCAACAATCTATTTTTCAATGCCGGTATGAGGCTTAGCTATACTCTAGTTCTCAATTTCGATTCAAAATCACAAAAACTGAGTTTTCATACCCATATAGTCTTTTTCATAGTTCAAATAAATTTCCATCTCTTTTATATAATTCAACTTCATACATAAATTCAATTTCAATTTATAACATTCTCATTAGTATCAATAATTCCATTTAATTTCCGTACTATTTTTTCCCCTCCAAAATCAATATCATATTTCATTTATCTTTCAAATGCGTACATTACCCAAATAAAGAACACAATCCATAAATGAATACATTACAAGTTCTTCTTATACAAGATTATCTTTTATAATTTGGTATAACTCCTCATGGATAAAAATTCATTTTTTATACTTATGCAAATATCAATTATATAGGGTTCTACTCAATTTTTACTTCTCACGCACTTTAATTTAAGTCAAAATAGTGTGCAAATATTTTTCATGAGGTCCATATATTTTTATAATAATTATAATATTTTTTTCCGAATTTTAAAAGTCAAAAATCACAAAAAATCAATAAAAGCGAAAAGGGGTTTTAAAACGTCGATTTCAGAAATCAAACCAGCGACCAAAGCCAAGCCCAACACTACAGTGCAATGCACTGTGGCGCACGCGCTAACCAGAAAGGACAGGGCGCAACCACGTCACGGAGATGGTTTAAATCCCTATAAAACCGTTTTTCTGAATTCGGATTTTACCAAAAAAATAAAACAAAAGGGCTATGTTCAGTTTCGAACCCGAGACCAAGACCAGACCCACGCTACAGTAAGCGCACCCGTTAACCAAATAGTCCAAGTGGCTAATCTGATATGAGTGGGGTTTTTAGGGGTTTGATTCGAGTTTCGGTTCATTCGAATTTTTATAAAAATAATTATTTTCAAATTCGTTTCTTCTCCACTTTCATTCAAAATTTCTAGAATAAAACTTTTATGCATTTCTAATATATCAGTAACTTAAAACTTAATTTTTACATAAAAAATGTAATTTTTCTCTTTGAATATAATTTTGTCTACAATTTCGAAAATGTACATACAAATGTTGTTTCTTTTATAAGTTTGCATTCAAACTTCTCATGGATCTCTTTCATTATTTTTATTACTATTAACCAAACATTTCGGTTACAATCATCCCTTTTTCATATTATTAACAAGTGAATTAGCAAAAATCCCCTTTATGCATGGTTTGTGAAAGTCCCTGCCACTATGCTAAAACTTTGAAGTTGTAGAAGGGTTAAGGAAAATGACACTTGTATTCTAACACGTCCCCTCAGGTCGAGCGCCCATTTTTTTTATGGGCCAAAGAAATAAGATAAATACTCAAAAAATTGTGGGCCGAGACCTGGACAATACACAGCGGTAATTTTTTAATCCGTATTTAAATTGCATAGGCAGTGGGATTCGAACCTGGGCTGCTCTGATACCATGTGAAAGTCCTTGCCACCATGCTAAAACTTCGAAGTTGTAGAAGGGTTAAGGGAAATTGCACTTGTATTCTAACATGGTTATCATTTCGACCAACTAAACATTCAATAATGTCTCCTTCGTTAGCACAATCAATCAATTAAAGCATGGTATCATGGTCAATTCTAAACTAACAATCACTATTTGCAACTAATTTACATTCTTTTCACATACAATCAACCCTTGCAATTTTGTCTCATTTTCACAACATATGGCTAAATTAACTAAAGTTTCTTCTCAATTTTATCAACCATACCCTAGCATGATATCTAATTAGAAGTTTCAGAAAATCACCCACCTTTAATGGAGAGAAAACCAAACAAAACTCATAAGGATCTCCTACGAAAACCAAACAAAACTCATAAGGATCTCCTCCAACGAACAAGTGAAGCCTTATCTTCCTAGATCGAGCCACCAAAAGCCACCTCCTCCTTGTGCTAGATAGAACCCGAGCCTCCCCTTCTTGTTCCTTGGTGTAGTCCGGCCTCCCCTCCTTGAGTTGAAGAAACACACACTAGCACTCAATCTTTTAATCTCACAAACTACTCAATCTGTTGTCTCACCAAATTGTCTCTCTTTCTTTCTTTCTATTCTTTTCATTTCAAAATTTTAAGTATGAGAATGAAGAGTGTAGGGAGGGGTATTTATACATATTTTGAGGGTGAATGGAGGGCTAAGATGAAATCAAATGGTTAGGGATCAAGGGTCTAGATGAACTAGGGACTTATAGAAACTACCCATGATGAAGCAACCAACTCTCCACCACTCCCATCTCTCCCACGCTCCCAACCCCATATGGCCTAGGTACAAAAATGTGCAATGCACACTCTAGTGCATGCATGTGCCAACTAGTACCCCTCCTTTACAAGTTTGTTCATGTGAATAAAATTAATTGTTCACTAAACTTGTATACACTACAAGTTTGATTAATAAAAAGAGAAATTAATTTAAATAAGCTCACTAATGGGCCAATAACCATGAGCTCTCCTAATTAGATTAATTAATTAAATAAAAATGGATTAAAAGAGACAAATAGGCCTGAGATTTAATTAGGCTTTTGGAATAGTCTTTTTGGAAAATAAAGAGAACAATAAATATTTTTATAAAATAAATTATACATATGAAATTATACGTGCAAAACACATAAAATCACAAACTCTACATAAATAGATTTTAGGGTGTTACACAATATAACATAGGTCGCAGTCCACAACTGCGGCCTCAGTTATATGCTAAAATCCGTTCTCCCGCTATGATGGGACCTTGGGTTCTCGCTCGGCGGGCAGTGGTTTTTTTGCGCGTAATCAATGGGGTGTTAGAACATGAATTTCATAAAACAGAAAAATGGTAACAATAATTGTGAAGAATTACAATTACAGGAAATAAAAGAACAAACCATACAGTACAATACAGAGTCGAGATTTAATATCTCTGTCCTTAAAGTAAAATTCGTCCCGTAGTGTGACGGTGTTTGAAGAATTGCCTCCCAGAATACAACTATATTACCTTTCTCTGAATAGCAGCACCGTAACTTCAGAGATTTCAGCTAACCGGAGCTGTGTTGTATTCTCATACTGCAACTCAGAGAAAGAAGAAAAAGGAGATTTATAATGTTTTTGAAACTGTGTCCACTGGCAGACAAAAGTTGCTGGTTTTATATATAGGAGAATGAAAGTAACTGAAGGGTCCATTACTCTCTAACAGCAAAGTGATGACCCATCACTCTGTAACAGTAGAGTAATGGTTCAAAAACGTAACTGATGAGCCATTACTCTGCTATTACAGAGTCATGTACCATCAGTTACAGAATTTGAAAAGCCTCAACAACAATTGGGGAAAAATTTGGAGCAGGGCAAAAAAAAAAGAAAGAAAAAAGTATGTCTTCTTCCTCTGAGTAATTGGGGGAAAAATTGGAGTCGGAGCCGGGCCGGGCGCGCGCGTGTGTTTGTTATTTTGGCTAGGTCCTCTCCCCACTACACGTTAGTGGCAACCCTAGCGCTACGCCCTTCAGTCCATTTTTTTAGCTGATATACTAGAGAAAATCTTTTCTATCTTCCGATGTGAGATTATTCATTCCAATTGTCCAAGTTAGTACATTTCGAGTACCCAATTTTGGACCTGCATTTCTCATTCATACGGAAAATCGTTTTTGGCAAGTAAGTACATTACGGAATAGTACTCGATGAGAGGAACATGATCCAATCAATTTTTGACGCCGCTGGTGACCGAAGCCCACCAGATCATCCGGCCCGAAAAATATGCAAAAACTTTTTCGAACAAGGGGTAGAGTGTTGCTTGCTAAAGGTGGCCAAGCTGCGACAAGTTACAATTAATGTGGCAGAGAGATGAGGTATTTGGATGGCCTTGAAATCTCTCAACTTGATAATGCATGATAGGGTATTCTGTATTAAGAGAGATTCACAGGTTGTTGTGAATCAAATTGTGCAGCGAATGGATGTGGACCTAATCCATCAAGATGTGCTCAAATTACTTGATTAAATCACAATTTCTTTTTTGGAGCATATTTATCGTGTGCAGAATTTTTGAATTGACTACTTAGCAAAGCAGGAAAAAACCTAAAGTAATAATTTTATTATTATTTTAAATAATGATGCAGAACTTGCTAGTTTAAATTGAGGCTGACATGCATGACGTACATGTGTGACAGCAAATTTTTTCCCCCATTCTTTTGCTCATATAAAAAAAACAAGGAAAAAAACACACGGCAACTACAGCCCACCAGAATGGCTAAATGAAGGTAACTACAGCACGAATGGAAGGTATACACATGAATTAGAGGATGTCAAAAGTAGGATTTTGGAGCCCACTAAAGCATTTTCAGTGAATTCGATGTACAAATGGCTAAATGATGGAGGGCTTAGATGTAAGGTAGCCAACATAATCTGGAACATCAAAGCACCTTTGAAAGTCAAAGTGTTTATTCGGCTAGTGAACAACGATGCAATCCTTTCAAACAGGAATATCATAAAATGAAATATACAAGTCGGCATTAGATGATCCATATATAACGACGATGATGAAGATACAAATTACTTATTATTTATTTTCCCAAAATCACGACTAGCTTGGGAGGTGGTGTGTTTAGGGTTTGGGTGTGTCAGCCGCCCTAGCTCGAGTTCAGATGTTTGGAGGCATTTTAGGGTAGATAGTGTCAGGAAAGAGGATATGTTAGCATGGGATATCGCTGCGACTGCTACTCTGTAAGGTCCGTGGCTACATCGAAATTACATGTGTTTTCGAAACATAAACAATAGATTTTCTGTTTTGGTGCATAAAATTTTCTCATGTATTCATGCTTGGGCAGGTTAGACAGGGGTTAAGAAGAGGTTACGCATGGAGGAGGAGTAGAGCACAACAGTATCCGAGGGAGCACAAGATCTCAAGCAATCTGTACTCCTAGTATCTGTATCTTTATTTTCTGTTGTCCATTGGAGATTGGAGCTTGTATCTTATTTTGTTGTTGCTAGATGTTAGATTTGGACTATTAGTGATGTAACGCGTACTACTCTGTTTCATTAATTTTTCATCAATGAAGCGATGACGTTATCGCCTTTTATCAAAATAATAATAATAATAACAACCCACCACAACCACAAGCCCTTACTAATAACCTTAATCAACCCGCTAAAATGAGAAGCAATTCCCAAACTGACCCACTTTTGAAAGTTTTTTCCCAAACTGACCCACTTTTTAAAAAAATTCTCAAACCGTCACACTCGCTATCTCAAATAGCGAGTTTAGTCAAAATAAACTCGCTATCTGAGATAGCGAGTGTTGGTTTTGGATTTTTTTTGGTTTCTTCCATGGCCAAGACTCGTTGTCTCAAACAACGAGCTTGCTTGTTTTAACCAAACTCGCTGTTTGAGGGAGCGAGTGTTGATTGGAGTTTTTAACTTTCTCAACCCAGTCTCGCTGAGAACTATGAGAATTCGCAACGACATGGCTGTAAGGGATAGGTCTAGCACGGGTACGAAAATGAAATGTTCGAAATGTGGGTTGCATGGACACAATATGCGGCGATGTAGTGCTAAAGGATCTCAAAACAGTTCAACCATGTAAAATTCCGATGTGTTTGTATATGTTTGTCTTTGTTTTGTGGACTTTATAGTAGTTTGTATTTGTTTTATTATGTGATGTGGACTTTCTAGTAATTTGTATGTGTTTCATTTTGAACTATGATAATCCCCATTTGTTTCAACATCATTTTGAACTATCTTTGGAGGCTGATATTGCTAAGAGCATCAGACTCGAGACTCGGTATATCAGATAGCGAGTTTGGGTCAAATGCCTCGCTATCTCAGATAGCGAGGCATTAGCGAGGCATTTGACCCAAACTCGCTATCTGATATACCGAGTCTCGAGTCTGATGCTCTCAGCAATATCCAGCCTCCAAACTCGCTTTCTCAGAAAGCGAGGAAGTTTGAACCACACTGGCTTTCTGAGATAGCGAGTTTAGGCCAAATATTTTCAAGACAAAACTGCAGTTGTAGTCTGACCTTTATATTCATATAAACACAACATACAACTCAAACCATCACCAATTCAACGACAACTCAACTTCATCACCAATTTCACAACACTCCTTTTTGCAAAATCACGAATTCACGATTATCAAAGATCGATTTTGGGGGTTGGGGTTTATGGGTTATCGAAGAGGGAGAGTTAAGAGAAAGAGATAGAGGGAGAAAAGAATCAATGAGCCTGGGGTTCATTAAACCCCAATTGATATTTTTATCTCAAACAGCGAGTTTGGTTAAAACAAACTCGTAGTTTGAGATAGCGAGTCTTGGCAAAGGAAGGAACCAAAAAATCCAAAACCAACACTCACTATCTTATATAGCGAGTTGTTTTTGACTAAACTCGGATAGCAAGTGGGTCAGTTTAGGAATTTTTTAAAAAAGTAGATCAGTTTGGGAAAAACTTTAAAAAAGTGGATCAGTTTGGGAAAAAACTCCTAAAATGACGAGACGACAGCGAAATCGTGCGCATAGCATGTGCAATTCGGGAACGCAATTTGGCGCCACTTTCCCTCACTCCCAAATCCCAACGTCGATTCCTTTCCCCCTTTGCCTAATCAATTTAGGGTTAGTTAGGGTTTTCATCCCCTCTTCTTTGAATTCCCCAAATTTCTCTCCCGATCTCTGTAATTAATCAAGGTTAGGGTTAGGGTTAGGGTTTCGGTTTCCCGTACGTTCCGTCGATTTTCCGCCTTTTTTTCGATTTAGGATTAGGTTATCGGCAAAGCAAGTAGATTAGTTAAAAATCTCACCACTTTAGGTTTCTCCCATTAATTAGTTATAATTAGTTGAATTTTGCTAATTCGGGTTTTGTTTGTGCAGGAATGGATGAGGGTTTGCTTGAAACGGGAACCCAACTGGCAAGTGGTGATAACCGAGGAAATTTTACGAGCAGGTTCGAGTTTTTTCGTCTTTCTGATTGTTGGGTGAGATCTGATTTGTATTTGAATTTATTGCTAGTTTTAATTAGATGGTGTTTAATAAGTTTAATGAATTGGTGATGGTAAAACTGAGGACAGCATTCAATTTTGGTGGCTTGATTCATTTGAATAAGTTGCGTGGTCGAAGTTACTTGAGTGATCTATTATGTTGTTGTATGATGCAATTCGATTTTACTCTTGACATAATTGCGGGAATTTGGGTAGGTGGAGAATGTTAGTGTCTTTTCGAATTATACCCAATTTTGTTGGAGAAGTACTATTTGAAATGATAATTCTTGTTTACGTCGAGAAACTTGTTGGGGGTGACACTGAAGTTTTAATTAGTTTATTGTAGATCGTTTGATTTGAAATATTATTGTCAGTTAATCAAGGGGTGAATCTCGAGGTACTTTTTCATTTCGGTTTCTATTACTTAGACATTTTTGGTATGCTTTGTGCGTAGTGGGAAGGTACTCTATTGTTATAAAATAGTTAGTAATTTATGATAATTAGTTTATGCATGTTATTGTATTTCACGCCTAGTTAATAGACTGGGTTGGTTGAGTCAGGACCGGCTCTGAGTTTCTGGGGGCCCAAGGTGAAAAGTCTAAATAATTTTTTTGGGGCCCCCTAATTACAATATAATTTTTTACGCGCAAAATACGTGCCTATATTTACAAGAGAAATATAAATTTGGGGACCCCTAAAATTGCAAAAAAATCAGAGGTCTGAGGCGGCCGCCTCACCGACCTCAAGGTGGGGGCCGGCCTTGGCTTGAGCTGAAGTAGTACTTCCTTCCATCTCCTAGGCTACCTGCATATGGACAATATAATGACACGAATGCACTACTCATTTTGAGAGTGATCGGCAGGTGGGGAGTGGTTGACCTCATGCTCGGGAATGAGGTTTTTTTTTGTGTGGATATGGTCGATGTTGTAGTGCGCCAATTTTTGTTATATATGTATATAGACTGTTACTTTTTTGGGTGGGAAACTTTCTTGTATAGTCATTTCAAAAACTCTCTTGTATAGGGTGAGTTCTCTTTTTTGTAGGGAATGAATATCATGACCCACTTGTTGGGAGACATAAACATCATACCCCATATTCTGGTTGTATATTTTGTTAAAATCTTATTAATGAAACGCGTGGGGTGTTGGACCGGTCGTTAACGATAAAAAAAAACTTTGATGGGTTCTTGGGTGCTAGCTCGGCGGCGTGTGGTTTTATTGTGCATGATTCAAAGGGTAGAATGTTGCTTGCTGGAGGTGGCCATGTTGCGACTAGATCCATTAATGTGGCAGAGTGACGAGGTATTTGGATGACCTTGAAATCTCTCCACTTGATAATACATGATGGGCTGTTCTGTATTGAGGGAGATTCACATCCACTATATCTATATCTTATACTAATAGGAGAGTACTCTCTCTCTCCTTTCTTTATTTTGAAATAGAAAAATGAGAGGAAAAGTAGGGATTCCTATTTAACTAATACGTGCACTGCCTACACTGTTATTAAAAAAATCAAAACAAAATAAAAACTTCAATCCCTCTAACACAGTTTATTCCCCTCCAACTTTTTCAATCCCACAAAATCCTCCCCCCTCCTGCCCCTCCCCCCTTATATATGTATATGAGGGGTTTGTAGGGGTGGTGGAGGAGGGGGTGATGACGGTGGTGGTTGGGGAGGGGGAGGGGGAGGGGGAGGGAGTGTTGATGAGGTGTGCGAATGTGGGGTTTTCATGGAAGGATGTCGTGTTGGGGAAGGCGAGGAAGGCGGCCAAGAATGCCGTGGGGTGGTGGATCATGTGAGAACTAGTTCCCACGATAAGTTTTTTGTGAACTTTTTACATAACCATCACATGGATGATCCGAAGCGTTCACATTATTTAGAATAACTAAATTAGTCTAAATATGTAAAATGAAGTCATTTGAAATTCATTTGTCCATTCATCATGTCATTTAAAGAAAAACAACTATATTCAGTCATACAATTTGTAACAACTGACCATGCATTGAAGTGTTAGAAAATTGTATGGCCGAATATTATAATGACATGATGGATGGACAAATGAATTTAAAATGACTTGATTTTTTAATGCACATGCATTGAAGTGTTGCAAAATTGTATGGCGGAATATCATTTTTTTTAATAATGAATAAATTTCAGATGACTTGATTTTACATATTTAGAGTAATTTAGACGTGTAGATCAATGTGAACAGTTCAGATCGTCGATATGAAGGCCAAAATGCCGAGTGCACACGGAGGCGAGTGCACGGAATGTTTCTCTCTCTCTCTCTATATATATATATATCTATATAATAAAACACAAAGAAAGCTATCAAGTGGCTCTTCTTCATTCCCCTCAATATCAAAGGCCCAAATTTAACCTCACAAAACACATTTTACCCCCAAAACTTCAAACCCCAAAACTCAAATTCAAATCCTCCCCCCCCAACACCCACAACAAAAAAAACAATTCATTTATTTATTTAATTATTTCTCTCTCTCTCTCTATATCTATCTCTCATTCTCTCTCTATTTACTCAGAAATATAGATTTTTAGATTTTTTCTTTTTTTTATTGTTCATGTTATATTGAAAATAGCAAATATCTCTTCAATAGTTAAAGTTCATCATTTTTCACCATCAAAGTTCTAAGAAGCTGGATTTTATACCCTCATTTATAATTATTTTTCAACATATACTAATAGAAACATGGACTTATATTTACAACTAATTATTGTCATACTATTCAAACTCGAGCGACATAATTGTTGTTTTACTGTTTACAAGGCTTTTCATATGCTGTATCATTCAGAAGACGTGCCATAGGCACGCGTCCACAGGCAAATCTAGTGTATATATATATATATATATATATATATATATATATATATATATATATATATATATATATATATATATATAAACCAACGAAGGCGGCCCACTACAAAAGACCCATCAAATCAAGACCTCACTAACCGTAATCAACCCACTAAAAAGACGAGACGACAACGAAATTGTGCGCATAGCACGTGCAATTCGAGCATGCAATTTAGCGCCACTTTCCATCACTCCCAAATCCCAAAGTCGATTCTTTTTCCCATTTTCCTCAATCAAATTAGGGTTAGTTAGGGTCTTCATCCCCTCTTCTTTGAATTCCCCAAATTTCTTTCCCGATCTCTGTAATTAATCAAGGTTAGGGTTAGGGTTTTGGCAAAGCAAATCGTAGATAGGGGTGTAAAATGAACATGACGGTCTGTCGTCCGTCCGAGTCCGACTCGAGAAATGGTCTGATCGTGGACTGTCTGAACTGTTATACGAACCGAACTTGAACAAATTATTAGGTCCGATGTTTTACCGAGCTCGAGCCGGACATAAGTCCATCCGAGTATTATTGCGGTCCGATGCTTTACCGAACCGAGTCCGGTCTATAAAAATTTTGTCCGACCTAGACCGAGCCGGACATAAGCCCGTCCGAGTAGAATTTTGGTCCGAGCTTGAACATATGGTTATCCAGTCCCGTCCGGTCCGATTTACAGCCCTAACTGTAGATCAGTTAAAAATCTCACCTTTTTGGGTTTCTCAGATTAATTAGTTACTAGTATAATGTTCGTGCGATGCACGTCTACAAAAGGTAAAATCATCAAATTAAATGAATATATATCGAATAAGAAAAAAATAGTTTATATTTGAATGTTTTGATTTGGGCTACACGTGCGGTGCACATTTATATTTGTTGGATATAGTTTGGACGTGTATTATATGTGTTTATATAGTTACAAAGTTAGAGTTTGTTTGTTACAAACCCCAACTCTCCCATTAAAATAGTAGAGAAGTAAATACATCATATTATAGATATATAGATGGATAGTAATTTACACATGTGATGCATGTTCAATATACAATAAAAAAATTAAGTCAAAAATCTGACATAGTGAGGACTCAAACCTGAGACCTCCTTCATATTAGTTATGCACGTGCGATGCACGTGTTAGTAGATTGACAAATGACACTAAGGCCTTTTCCCATTATAATATCAGAGATAATTAGGTGAATTTTGCTAATTTGGGTTTTGTTTGTGCAGGAATGGATGAGGGTTTGCTTGAAACGGGAACCCAACTGGTGAGTGGTGATAACCGAGGAAATTTTACGAGTAGGTTCGAGTTTTTTCGTCTTTCTCATTGTTTGGTGACATTTGATTTGTGTGTGAATTTATTGCTAGTTTTAATTAGATGGTGTTTAATAAGTTTAATGAATTGGTGATAGTAAAAATGAGGACAACATTTAATTTTGGTCGCTTGATTCATTTGAATAAGTTGCTTGGTCGAAGTTACTTGAGTGATCTATTATGTTGTATGATGCAATTTATTTTACTCTTGACATAAATGCGGGAATTCGGAGGCTGAGAATGTTAGTGTCTTTTTGACTTATACCCAATTTTGTTGGACAAGTACTATTTGAAATGATAATTCTTGTTTACGCCGAGAGACTTGTTGGGGGTGACAGTGAAGTTTTAATTAGTTTATTGTAGATCGTTTGGTTTGAAATATTCATGTCAGTGAATCAAAGGGTGAACAGTAAGGAGGTAATTTTTCATTTCTGTTTTTATTACTTAGACATTTTTGGTATGCTCTGTGCATAGTAGGAAGGTACTCTATTGATTATAGAATAGTTAGGAATATATGATAATTAGCTTTTTGGTATGCTCTGTGCCTAGTAGGAAGGTACTCTATTGATTATAGAATAGTTAGGAATATATGATAATTAGCTTATGCATGTGATGTGTTTCACACTTAGATAATAAAATGGGTTGCCCGAGCTGAAGTAGTACCTCCTTTCCATCTTCTAGGATACCTGCATATGGACAATATAGTGACAAGAATGCGCTACTCATTTTTAGAAACACACAATACTTTCTTTTTGATACAATGATACCGCAAATACAAACAAAACTTCGATCTTCACTGAGAGCCTGAGAGCGGACTTATCTTTTCCAACTGCGAAATGATGCTATATGCACTCCTTTTCAATGAACGATTCACTATTCAACATGTAGTTCCAGTTTCCACAGAGAACTAAACTCTTTTAGAACTATGCATTCATTTTGGTCACTTGTTGCAGGGGACTCAAAGATCCTTGGCAGGTAGTTGCTAGATAAGTTCACTCGGTAAGATGACTCACATTCTGAGTGAAAGTCATCTTCTCAAGGCAAACCCTTGATCCTGGCAGACACCATTTCCATTGCCTAAATTCCCATGTAAAAATCTCATCTTTTTTGATTTATTTTTCCTCTAATCTAATTAATTAGTTCTAATTAATCGGTTTTCACTAATTTGTGTTTTTTGTTTGTATAGAAATGAACGAGGGTTGTCGCCACGTATTTTGCTTGGGATGTTCTTGGTGGAAACACGAACCCAATTGCTGATAATAATATTAAGGAAATTTTACGAGCAGGTTCGAATTTCTTCATCCTTCTTCATTGTTTGCGTGGGATTTGATTTATATTAAACTTAGTGCTAGTTTTAATTATATATTTAATAAGATTAATGAAATGGCCGACAATAAAAATTTGTCCAACCTTCAATGTAAGTCACTTGATACATTTAAATAAGTTGCATGATTAAAGTTATAATCAATTACTGCTAACAAACTGATGTCCATTAATTTGGGTTTTGTTTGTGTAGAATGATGTCGCTGCTTACATGCTTGGTGTTCTTGGTGGAAACAGAAATCCATCTGCAGATGGTAATTTTAATTACATTTAAGGAGCAGGTTCGAATTTCTTCATCTTGTCTGACTATTTGGATAGTTAGTTAAGAATAGTTGTTTATATTTAAATTTAATGCTAGTTTTGATTCAATATTATTGAATAAGATTAATGAAGTGGTGACAGAAAAAATGTTTCCAACCTTCATTTTTAGTTCCTTAATATATTTAAATAAGTTGCAGGTTTGAAGTTATACGATTGATCTATTATGTTGTTACATGATGCGATTCTAGTTCACTTTTGTCAAAATTGGAAAATTCAGATGTTAGTGTCTATTTGAAATTATACCCTATTTTGCTGGGAAATTAAAGAGTAGTACGGTTGGAAATTATCATTTTTTGTTTACAAGCTGAACTTTGTTGGGCGACAGTAAATTTTTAATTAGAACACAATAGATTGTTTTGGTATGAAATATTCTTGTCCTTTCACCAGGCATGAAAGGTAAGGAGGTAATTGTTCATTTTTCTTATTGAGATGAAACCGTGAGGTAAAAAACCCTCCGATGTTCCATTAATAAGTACGTAATGGAACAACCCCTAGAAAGGGGAACAAACAAGTTTGATACAACCTCAGATACCTAACACCTCAAAATAAACTAAGCTAAATAGATCTTATACATAAAACCCTATCCTAAAAAAAGGTAAAGCTCATTCCCATTATCTTGCCCAAATGAATGCATAGACTTGTGAGCACACCAAGTGACCCGTGGTTGCATGACACCTTATCCACCATGATGCATCAATTTCCCTTAGCTTAGTGCCCTAACCATCTATGGCTGTACTAACATCGATCCAAATATCAAATTGCCCCAATTTAGTGACTTAACCCACATTAGCTACACCAACATCGTGCAATTTGATCCAACGTAGCGCCTTCGCCTCCTTGGCTGCACTGACATTGACCAAAGTACCTCGATAAAGCCTTGGTTCTGCAAACATTGAATAATTTGACTTAACTTGTGCCTTAGCCTCCTTGGCTGCACCTACATAGTGGTCAAACCCTTCTTGAGTGCACCGACGTCGCCCAATAAGACTCGTTTCAGAGCCCAAACCTCACATTTGTTGCCCTAATGCTGCCTAATTGAGGACCAACCCCAACAGATCAAGCAACGAAGCCGTACACTTTCAAAATGGAAGATTACAAGTAAATCAATTTCCAAGATTAGAACAAGAACAATTGCTAATGAAACCTCAACCCTCAAAATTGAGATATCAAACATTGTCCACCTACTCTTCTAAAAAAAAACTATGCCAAAAAGCTTTCAATGGTCAAATGAGAAAGGGACGATCCATGCCCCCTTAACATGTGAGATCAATGGTGAATACCATGATCCCTTCAAGGAAACACCTAAAACCTTTCAAATCCACTCAAATACCTAACTTCGTTGGATCCATCCACCACACGTAGAGCTGGTATCGGGTCCTATCGGATCGGGTCCTCCACTACCCGGACCAGGTACCTCGCGGGTCCAAAAATTAGACCCGGACCCGGACTTGCAAGAACCGGGTCCGGGTCCTAGTTAAAAAAAAATACTAGTCGGGTCCGGTAGTAGCGAATAAATATTTGCACTTAAGTATTTTTGCACCCGACACTCTGCGATTCTAACAATTTTTGCACTTAAGTACATGAATTAATATTATATTTACACATCTATCTTCAACAATTATTTTTATAAGTATATTCCTATAACCATATTATTCAAATTCTATATGTTTGGGGGTATTTTTTAACGGGTCCGGGTCGGTTCTATTTTGAGCGGACCCGGACCCAGACCCGAAAGTGCATCGAGTCTTATTTTAGGACCCGGACCCAGACCCGTATAGATCGGGTCGGTTCCGATCCAATGCCGGGTTCGGGTTGGGTCCGGGTATCGGGTAAATGTGACAATGCTAACCATATACATTAAATCTGGCCACCTCCACCATAGGTCTGCAGACCCTTGGTCAAACACATTGTCCCCCTCTATCTGTTCCTTTCAATTTGGGTGTGTCGAGATTCGAGAATAGGAGAAAAGGGGGAAAAAGGGCAGATAGAGCCTCCTTTCCTTGATCTTGATATTAGGATTTGCTGGATGAGTGTGAGTGAGTGAGAGAGAGAACACTCAGATATGAGAAATTAGGGAGAGAGTAGGGTTCTTTGAATAGGAGAGAGGAGGGAGGGAGAGGTAATTATTCAATTTTGTTATTCTTTAATTGACATTTTTGGTGTGCTCGTTGAGCCTCTCTTGGGAATTAGTCCATTGATTATATGATAATTAGCTTATGCATGTTATGTATTTTACACCTAGATAATTGAATAGGTTGCTTGAGCTCAAGTAATGCTTCCTTCATCACATACCTGCATAGGGACAATATAATGACAGCAATGTGCTACTAATTTCGTACAACATGAAAACGCAAAATGTTTTCTCCTTTGATGCCACACTTACAAACAGAACTTCAATCTTCTCAAATGGTTGAGAGCTTGAGACTTGGCATCTTTCTTCCAACAACGAGCTCGTACTTCCAACTTCTATAGAAAACTGACCTTTGTTGGAACTATATATGCATGTATTTTGGTCAGTTGTTGCACGTGAACTCAAAGACTGTTGCTAGTTAGTTACTAGATAATGTTTACTATGTAAGACGATTCTCACATTCTTACATGAAGTCATCTTCTCAAAGCAAACCCTAGATCGTCTTCCGAAGTATAAATCTCCTTTTTTTTGGTTTTCTACACAACCGGTCCGACACGCCTAAAGATTGTTACTAGTTAATCGTTCTCCTATGGGTGCTAAACAACCGCTCTGACACACAAAGAGCAACATTGGACACATTATATTAGTTGTGATGTAAGGAGCTTTACAACATGATGGAAGATCATTCAAGGGTCAACATTTTAGCGAGACCTCTTTTCGTCGATGGGACGTGGCTTGTTTTTGTTTGTGAACTTGAGAGTGAGGTCATATTGTGGTCATACTTCTCTTTGGTGGAAGGCTTGTCATTTTGACTTTTGGGGTTGCCTTGATAGGTGGTAAGATTTCGAGGGAGACTAATCCTTACATACGAGAGGTAGTGGATCGCTTGTCTTTGGACTTTGTGCTACAATTTAGTCATTAAGGCTAGGGTAGGACCGCTCCAGAGGCTACAGGCAAGGGTGATGCCAAGGAATCACCCAAAATGTAGGCTTAACGGCTGGGGATGGGCTAAGCTAGTTACTACGAGGCCGGTTTGATTGTTTAGGACGGAGTCACCACAAGTTGGGCTGGGGGTTACTAGTGCTTTTTTTAAAAAATCAACTAAGCATCACCCATGTATCACTAGCAAGGCTGGATAGGCTCTTATGGGAGTGGCTATTTTATTTACTGGCTTAAACGACTCAAGCATTACCCTAGGAGGCATGCCTTGATCGAAAGCTTATAGTCGAAGGTTGGCTTGATTACTTTCCATTGGATCGGTATGGCAATTGCCAAGATATATATAATCAAACACTGGTTATTTGCCTCATCTTCCCTAAGTAGTCGCTGGCCAAACAGCCATGGCTTGACAAGCAAATTGCTTACTCAGATTCTTTCTTGGTTATGTACAAACTCGTTTGAGAATATAATACTCGCATATGTGATAGGGGGCATTGCAGGTGGAGGGAACTACCTTCGAAAGTGTAGTCTACAGATGATCTTCATGAAGGGAACCTGCTTGTCACTTGTCTCTTTATATGGTTTGTTCTATGAGCATCGGGAAATGGGGATCTAGTTGCACTTTGAATCTTTTTGATGTTGGAAATGGAGGGGTGTCTATAAGAGGAGGATTACTCGGTGTTTTATGTGATCATGGAGTGCCACGTGGCCTAAGTCAGCCATGTTATAGGTATATGCGGATGGTTCTATTTGAACCATGGGTCTTAAATTTTCGCAAGTCGGTGAGATGGCTTCCATCGGTCAGCTGTCTTCTATAGTTTGGTAGAAAGGTTGGAATGACACTAGTGGTCTACTGTAAAGGTGGGAGGTTGACTTACGTCGACTATCTCGTTGAAGTTTGTTGGAGCATGGAGGTATAGGTTGATCTAATGCCATCCTAACTGTTTTCTGTTTATGGGAGCAGATACTCGAAGTTTATTGATGGAGATTTCAAAATATCTACCATCATCGGCATGGGTGAGAGATCGGATCACTTAGGTTACTTTCACCTTTCAACAACCTTAAAAATGCAGTTATGTGGAAGAACTTCGGGTTATTAATTTATTACCCTCCTTAGGCCACTGATACATGGACTTTTGCCTCCACATGATTTCCTCCCGTGTACTTGGGTATGCGCCACCTCAAATTTCAGGTGTTCCTTGTGTTGGTGGCCCCTTGCTCGTCATGTTTTTCTAGTTGATCAATTCTGTTGATGATATGTTCCTTTCTAATTCGAACACTGCCAAAGCACTCCATCGCTTTGGCTTCATTCGTATATATCATATCTTCTCAACCATAATCCCTTATGAGTCCTAACAATTGCAGACGATGTTCCAACTCTAGCAAATGACTTACCTTAGGCTTAGGCTTAGGCTGTCAGCCACATCCCCTCAAAGTGAAAGCTCCTCGACATCTCATCTTATCTCTTTGGTACTGTCCGAAGTATTTCTAACGTAAGATGAAACACCCAATAGTGGGAACATCGCCTCCCAATAGGGTGACCAAAATTCTACCAAATCTTGCTAAGAGTGGTTGCTGTCACATATTAGACCACAGGAATTGTGAATCCAACACCACCAACTCCTTAAGATCCAGGTTGGTGGTCCGATTATTGAAAATACAACAGTTCCTAGATTTTTTTTTTTAGTTTATGTCCTTTTTCGATACTATTTACAAAAAGAGGATAGTTGCCAAAGTATTTGTGCTCGGGGACTCAACAACTAAACTTGCCGTTCCCAACGGCGAGCTTAGTTATTTCGTGCTTGCTGTTGGGAACGGTGAATTTAGTTCTATTTTTTTTTGAGAAACTCGTTGTTCTCAACGACGAGTTTAGTTCAAAACTTTTAAACAATACTCGTTGTTCCCAACAACGTGGTTCTTTATACTAGACTCGTTGTTGGGAACAACGCAATTATATGAAATTTCACAGAGGGTGCAACAGATTTTTTTTTAAAATTCACCAAATCCAACAGAGAGTTTCGCTTTGTGTGAAATTTCATATAACTTCACCGTTCTCAACAACGAGTTTAGTATAAAGAACTTCACCGTTGGGAACGAGTCTTGTTTGAACTAAACTCGCCGTTGGGAACAGCGAGTTTCTCCAAAAAAATAAAACAAGCCCGCCTTTCCCAATGGTGAGCACGAAATAACTAAGCTCGTCATTGGAAACGATGAGTTTAGTTGTTGAGTCCCCAAGCGCAAATGCTTTTGCAATCGTCCTCTTTCTGCAAATAGTTTCAAAAAATGACATATATTAAAAAAAATTGCAGTTCCTACCGTACCTTCACCTCCTATTTTCTCCCGAAATTTTCTCACATTGAATCCCCCTTAATAACCATGGGAGGCTCCACCTGACTTGGACGTCCCAAATCTCTCCCCAAAAGTCCTCTCGCCTGTATGTAAACTTGACTAAGTTGATTCAACAAATGAATGGAAGTTACTGAATTTAGGATAGGGTATTTTTTCATTGGTCAGGTGAAGAGTTCGGTTATGAATATTTTATTTGCTTAAGTTGGGTTACTTGGGTATGGAACTTGTTTCATGTTACCATCCCATTTAGTTTTATGATTTCTCTACTTTATCCTTTGCATTTTATGCGAGCTTGAACTCGAATGTGGAAGTTATTTGTCAATTGGTTAAGGAATCAAGGCTGACCTCTAATCAAAATTCTTAGAAACTTTCTGCATGAAAAAATTAATAATGGTTTTTTTGTCAGTCCTTCACTTTCTTTGGAAATCTTTGATTTGCTCCTGTCTTAATTGCCTCCCTTCAGCTTTTGAAACCATTTTTTGGTAATTTGATGCCAAACTAGAATTTTCCTCCGCTATTTAGTTTACTATGAGTGAGCATTATTTCTATTAAATGAGTCAAATGACATTAAAGAAGTTTCTCTCTGCTTTTATTTCCTCAATCTATGGAACTGCTCCAACCTTTATACTAGATTCCCCCCATGTCTGAGATCAGCTGTTCTTTATTATCGCAGTTTGTTTTGACTGCAACTTGTCTTGCTGATGTAGTATCTTGGTTGTCAGGAACTAATAAGTGGCAGTTATTTCGTGCTTTAGGAAGCTGCGAGGCTCATTTGATTTGGACAAGGTGTGTTTCTCATAAAAATCTTATACATCTACTTCTATTGAAACTTCTATCCAGATGAGGGCTGGGAAAGAGCCTCTTTATGTAGATGCGTAGTGCCAGTGTTTACCAGCTCTATTTGTGTATCCAGATTAGTTGTCATAGAATTCTGTCCTTATAGATGTCTCACCTTCTCATTTCATTATTAAGAATCTGCACCTTCTTTTATACTTCTTACTTTGTGATAAGAGGTTGAAATTTTGGGGTAACCAGGAAGAGGCTTGCTAGCTGGCTCACTACAATGATCTTGGTAGAACGCGATGCTTTAAAATGGTAAGATTCTTCCTTCATCATTACGATGATTCTTGAACTTTATAATGAATGATATAGTAATCATGTTATTAACTTGTGATACTGCATTCACTTTTTGCAATTATTGTTTCTATTTTGCGCATTTTCTAATGGAAAACTAATGATTTACTGACTTATAATGTAGTATAGGAGTTGTTTTGGTTGTCTTTCAGTACGCGGTTGTTTCTACAAAACCATGTCAGTCCTACTAGAGGCCAACTTTGGTAATTCGGTGCCATATCACACATGTCCCTGAGCCATAGTAGTTCATCTTCATCCTAATTCTAAAGAAAATTTGTTGTAAGCCTCTCAATTGACCGTGATTTATCATTAGCCCTTCAACTTAATTTTCTACACTTAAGATCCTCACCATCCGAGATATTTCAAAGATCTGTTGTGTTATAAAATGGCCGAGAGAAAAATTTTTGAACCAAAATATTTCGTTGTGTACTTTCTGTTACAAGATGTAATTTTATGTTATTTTTTAATCATAGTATCAAAGTGAAGCTATTTTTGCTCAAAATAATGTACTTGTTTCCTTCCACATATCAAAGTTTGAGGCTGTTTTAACTGCTATATGTTACAGAAGGGACTACATTTTCTAAATTTGTTTGAAAATTAGGAGTTTAGAGTGTGTAAATGCTAGTCTAAAAATAAATTGTCAAAGGGGCTAATATAAGTAACAACCAAAACGGGGGTGTAAAGTAAATATTCACATTTGTCTCTTATATTATAATGGGAGAGTTGGGTTTGTCATTTGTAGACATTGAGGAAAGCGCTATATGGTCTCAAACAGTCGCCAAGAGCTTGGTTTGGGAGGTTTACAAAATCAGTGAGGACATTTGGATATTGTCAGAGTAATTCAGATCATACCCTATTCCTGAAAAGAAAAGAAGGTAAGATTACTGCTCTCATTATATATGTGGATGACATGATAGTAACTGGGAATGATCCTGAGGAGAGAATGGCATTGATGAGTTACTTGTCACAAGAATTCGAAATGAAGGATCTTGGCTCTTTGAGATATTTCCTTGGTATTGAAGTTTCTCGCTCAAGAAATGGTATATTTCTGTCTCAAAGAAAGTATGCTCTCGATTTATTGAAGGAAACTGGAATGTCTGCTTGTCAGCCGATTGGTACACCGTTGGAAGGACTGAAACTTTGTAACGAATCTGATCATGTGCCTTGTGATAAGAAAAGATATCAGAGATTAGTTGGACGACTGATGTATCTTGTGCATACACGGCCAGATTTATCATATGTTTTAAGTGTGGTAAGTCAGTTTATGCATGCACCTCAGGAACACCACATGGATACAGTGATGAGAATTCTGAGATATATTAAGTCTGCTCCAGGAAAGGGGGTCCTATTTGCGAAATATGGTTACTTGAAGGTTGAGGCATATACTGATGCTGATTGGGCAGGATCTATAATTGATAGGCGCTCCACTTCAGGATATTTCACATTTGTTGGAGGAAATCTAGTTACATGGAGAAGCAAGGTTGTAAACAGCGTTAAGCGATGGCGGTTCAGTCAAGGGGTGCCTAGCGCCTAGGGTGCATAGGCGCCGCCTAGACAGTTGAATTTAGTTTGCCGATTTAGTTAATTTCAACCCTTATAATCATGCAATCCAATTGCAAATATTCATCATGTTCTTGTGTAATATGTGTAATTAAAGGGTGTTTATGCATAAAAAAGCTTCCTCATGCAATTAAAAAAACAATTGTCCAATTGTAATATGTGCAATATGCCAATGTGTAATGTGTCACATATACTGTTGTAATGTGTAATAGGTGTAATATGTGCAATCCATTACCAATAATACAAAAAAAAGTAAAAACAATCCCACTAGTATTAAAAATCCATACATATTATATAACAGATTAATAGATTAATAGCAGTTCTCTTTTTTGTGTTATTTTATAGTATTTAAAATTTCAAAATATAGAAAACGTTTGGGCGTTGGACATCAGGCGGACGCCTGATCAGTGCCACGGACGCCTACTCAACAAGGCGGCCGCCTAATCGCCTCTAACCGCCTAGACCACTGCTTAATGCAAAGGCGGTTCGTTTTCCTCCATCTGAGCGCCTAGGCGTCCGAGGCGGACGCCATTTAGAACACTGTGGAGAAGTAAGAAGCAAAATATTGTTGCACGCTCTAGTGCAGAGGCTGAGTATCGCGGAGTAGCTCTATGTATAACTGAAGCTTTATGGCTGAAACTCTTGTTACAGGACTTAGGCTGTGGTCCGAATGAACCTATGAAAGTGTATTGTGACAGTCAAGCAGCATGTGATATTGCCGCCAATCCAGTTCAACATGATAGGACGAAATATGTAGAGGTGGATAGATTCTTCATCAAGGAGAAATTGGATGAGAAAGTTATTGAGATATCTAAAGTGAAGTTAGAAGATCAGCTCGCAGATATCCTAACCAAGCCAGTTTCGAGTCGGCTCTTCTTGAAATTTGTTGACAAGTTGGGCATGATCAATATCTATGTACCAACTTGAGGGGGAGTGTTGAAATGTAGTAAGTATTAATATGTATATTCTGTTTCCAAATCTATAGGAAACAGATTTTCCAAATCTCTCACCCCTCAATCTTCTCTCAATCTCCTTTCTTCTCCTCCAAAAATGTAATCCTTATATATATAGATGTATACAGAAAAGAATAATAGAATAACAAGAATAAGAATCATTTTTCCCCAAATCTGTTTTCTTCACCAAATCTGTTTTCTTCACAATATTCCTTGGCAAAATGTCCTAAAAAATGCCTTTTAATGCTAATCAGTTGAAGCCTCACTTTGTTTTCCGTTGATGGCACAAGGCCATACGATCCTCCCCATGATTGACTTGGCATGCAGCATGCTTGCTCACTAGCTCTGGTGCCACTGTCACCCTTATTACCACCCCTGTCAATGCTGCTCGTATCAGCACCACAATTAATTGTGTCGAGCAATCTGGTCTACCAATTATGTTTGTATGTTCCCGGCTACTGAGGTTGGCCTCCCTTGGGGGCGGGAGAGCATTGACATGTTACCTTCTCGTTATCTAATCAAAAACTTCTTCGATGTTTTCTGTATGCTGCTAGACCAACTTGTGCTCTGTGTTTGTGATTGTTACCTTCGTCTCACTTGTATAATCTCCGACAATATTCACTATTGGACTCAAGATGTAGCACAACAGTTTGGTATCCCAAGACTCGTGTTTCATGGGTTGGGATATTTCCTCCTCCGTTGTATTCATAACATTCGGTCCCTGTAGATCGATGAGAAGATAAAAGATGTGAATGAACCATTTCTAGTTCCTGGCTTGCCAAATTGTACTATTGAAGTAACGAGGGTTCAGCTGCCTGGCTTCTTAGTGGTGCCTAGCATGGACCTGCATCGGGAGAAGCTAAGGATGGTTGAATTGGCATCTGATGGTGTGGTGGTCCATAGTTTTGATGATTTGGAACCTAGTTCAGCGAGTGGTATGGAAAGGCTATAGGGAAGAAGGTTTGGACTATTGGGCCAGTATCGCTCTCAAGTAGAGATGTCGTAATTATAGCTTCAAGAGGGAACAAGGCCGCGGTCAGTGAGAATCGGCTAGATTCGAAGCAGCCAAGCTCGGTACTTTATGTGAGTTTTGGGAGTCTTGCTGATACCCTTCCTGCACAATTTGTAGAAATAGGATTGGGCTTGGAGGCTTCAAACTCTCCTTGGGCAATTAAAGTCGGAGAAAGGCTTACTGAGAGGGAGGAGTGACTGTCTGAGTTTGAGGAGAGGACAAGGGATAGAGGGTTTATAATTAGAAGGTGGCACTGCAAATGATGATTCTGACCCACTCGTCTGTTGGAGGATTCATGACGCATTGTGGGTGGAATTCAATGTTGGAATCCTTGTTGGTGGGCTTGCCCATGATAACATGGCCTCACTTTGCCTAACAATTTTTTCAATGGAAGATTGGTTGTGGATGTATTAAGAATTGGGAAGTTTCCGACTTTATGGGGAGAGGATGGAAGTGTAGTTTTGGTGAAGAAGGATGATGTACTGAAAGCAGTGAAGAGCTTGTTTAATGAAGAGAGGGAAGTTGTAGAGAGGAAGGAGACGGCTAAGGAGTTGGCTGAAAAGGCAGAAAAGGCAGTGGAGGATGGAGGATCTTCTTTTATCCATATAACTCAGCATATAACTCAGTTGATTCAACATATGAATGCAAGTAATTGTATGGAGGCAATGAGTAGGAAGACAGAAGAGTCTGGCCGTCTATTTTTTTGCTTTACAACTTTCATGTGCCTTGTTTTGGAGATTTATGTGAAAACCGGCCAAGGAACCATATGTTCTCTTAGTTTGGTTGTTTTTTTTTGAGATAAAAGTGACCTCGGTCACCGATTTCATTAATGAACAATTAATGAAATCACAAAAGTCCAAATTACATAATATCATAATCTTCGAGGCTAACATGCCCCCCCCCCCCCCCCCCCCCCCCCCCCCCCCCCAACTAAAACGAACCAACAACAAGCTGAAATATAAAAGCATAAAGATACAACAGAGTCGGAATGAACACACATCCCTTAAAAGATCAAGCACCAATGGCACCCAGTGCCCCTCCCAGGAAGTGGCTGTCGCCCAGTCTGAGTATGGAACCTGTACTCCCTCCCCCCTGCTTTACTCGCCCCCCTCGAATCTGATCCTCTTCCTTGCCGCCGAGTTACCTGCCTAGAAATCTATTAGCGCCAGAATATTATGCAGTGCCAATTTGAAAGAACATCTATAGTTACGAAAGCAAAGATCATTCCTATCACGCCACAAGGACCATAAAACCGCCCCCGTCGTAATGTCCCACAAAAATCTATGGTCCTTACAGATGAGCCTAGATCTCCCTGTACCCCATTTGTCCTCTATACAGTTAGGAATGCAATCAATGTTAAACCCTATACCCAAGATTTCCCAGGTTAACCTCGCTTTAGGGCAAGCAAAAAAAATGTGAGACGAGTCCTCCTCTCCACCGTAACACTGCAAGCAAGTGACATCTATCGGAAGATTTCTTTTTCTAAGGTTTGTCTTCGAGAGAATAGCGTTGTGTTGTACCAACCACATGAAAGCCTTCACCTTGTTAGGGACACAAGACCTCCAAATAGTTTTCGCCATTGATCTCCTAATCCCCCCGTCATTTAATAATCCGTACATTGAAGCAACCGTGAAATCTTTCGAGGTTCCCCCAGTCCAGATTCTCTCGTCGTCTTGGCCCTTTATAGGCCGCGCAATAGAGCTCAGCAGAAGCTTAAGTTTGCCCAATTGCTCCTCAGCAAGAGGCGACAAGGAGCCTACACATCTAAAGTTTAAGCTTTGCCTCTTCCACACCTCGGCGATCGAGTCATCTTTCCCAACAATCTCGAGAGCAAGTTGAGGGAACAACGAGCGAATGGAATTATCCCCACACCACTTGTCCTTCCAAAATCTTATATCCCTGCCATTACCAAGAATGCATTTCGTATTGGCGTGGAAGAGATCCCCTACCTTAGCTATTCCTTTCCACATAGCTGAAACCTTCCCCTGTTTCTTATTCCCCCCAAATTTACAAATTTTCCTTCTCCGGTATTTCAAGAAAGAGTTACTCCACCACGCCTTACGTTTCTTATGCATCTTCCACTACCACTTCGAGAGCAGTGCCTTGTTCATATCGCGCAGATTTACCACTCCTAACCCCCCAAACTCTTTCCTCTTACACACCCGGTCCCATCTCATCAGGTGATAGCCCTTGCTATCCTCCGGCAACCTTTCCATAGAAATCACCGCCTACATCTATCAATTCTCTCAATCACCCAGTTCGGAATATCATAAATCGACATAAGGTAAGTTGGAAGACTGCTGAGAACAGAATTGATCAGAGTGATTCTCCCTCCCAGAGATAAGCACTTGCCTTTCCACCCTGCCAGTTTCCTTTCGATCTTCTCAATAAGAGGCAACCAATCGTCGCGAACCATTTTCCCTGGTCTAATCGTACTGCCAAGATAGCATAGAGGGTATGCCCCCGAGACACTCTAAGATAGACGAAGACAGCTGTAACGAGTTAACACTGTTATTACTAAGGTCCAAAACACAACTCTTATGCAGGTTAACCTGTAACCCAGACCAGAACTCGAAGCATCTAAGAAGTATCCTAATGCCCAAAAGTTCTTCAACTTGAGAGACCCCAAACAAGAGAGTGTCATCAGCATATTGTAGAATAGAAATAGGATCAACAATCCCCTTAACTTTCACCCCCTTGATAATGCCCTTCTCCATTCCTCTCCTATTCATTTCTGATAGACCATCTGCAATAAAGGTGAAGATGAGTGGTGACAGGGTATCCCCCTGTCTCAACCCTCTCTTGCACCTAATTTCTTTTCCCCTTTCCCCGTTAATTTGAATGAACGACTTCCCGTTCCTGACACACATCCTGATCCACTTCCTCCATTTAACCCCGAAACCTTTAAGAAGGAACGCCTCATCCACACAATCCCATTCGACAGTATCATACGCTTTTTGGAAGTCCAGTTTCAGAAGGAAGCCATCTAAATTGTCTTTAGCTCCTCTGAAAACCACTTCGTGGGCACAAGCAATGCTGTCCGCGATATCTCTCTCCTTAACAAAACCGCTTTGAGAATCCCCGATAATGTCGGAAAGAAAAGGCGTTAATCTATTAGCCAACACTTTGGTAATAATTTTGAACGAACCATTCAGGAGTCTAATAGGACGCAGGTCATTGATCATCGTAATGTCAGACTTTTTCGGGATAAGTACGACATTAGCATAGTTCAGTCTCTCAATCTTAGCCTCCCCATCGTAAAGTTCTTTAAAAATATCTAGGAAATCTTTTCCCACAATGTGCCAATACCTTGAATAGAAAAAAATTGGAAAGCCATCCGGTCCCGGAGCTTTATCTTGACCCAAGGACTTGATAGCTTTAGAAATTTCTTCCTCTCCGAATGGATCCTCAAGGCAATCGCTCCCCTCAATCCTCGAATCGGCCCACATTTTCGGATCCAAACTGCATCTCAGGTTTCTCCTGCTCCCCAGGAGCTCTCTGAAATTAGAATCTATATGTTCTCTAATAACCGATTCCTCCTGAATCCACTCTTCCCCTACCATTAACCCCCCTATTTTTTTGTGTCTATTCCTCCCGCTAGCCACCTTATGAAAGAAGGCCGAGTTCGTGTCCCCCTCCTTAAGCCACTGCACTCTCGATCTCTGTCTCCAATAACACTCCTCCCTAACCCCGGTGGAGAGAAGCTCTGCCCTGTTGGAGGAGAGCTCCTCGAATTCTGCTTGAAGCAGACATCGGTCTTCTTGGATCGTTCCCAGATCCTGCACCCTCCATGCAAGGAATTCTTTTCTTCTCCTAGAGTCTTTGGACTCTCCTCTGGCCCAAGATTTAAGATCTCTTCTCAGGCGTCTCAATTTGTTGGTCCAGTTAGAGATCGCGTCTTCAGAACGAGTAGGCTCCTCCCAAGATTTGACGATGACCCCTATGCATCCCGGATCGTAGCACCAATATTTCTCGAATCTAAATTGTCTAGGCGTGGTTCTTCTATCCCTCTCCCACTCCAGAATCAGAGGGATATGGTCCGATGTCGATCTAGGGATCGTTCTAACATGCGCTAACGGAGCAGCTACTTCTCACTCTGAAGGACCAAGATTCTGTCAAGTTTCGTTAGGGTAGGGACAGCCTGCATGTTCGACCATGTAAACCTTCTGTCATTCCCCTTGACCTCGATGAGACCGAGATCGTCGATAGTTCCGTTGAAACGTTGCCGATCTCTATCACTAGGCCCCCTCCCTCTGTGCTCATGACTAAACCTAGTGATGTTGAAGTCCCCCCCAACCACCCATGGGCCCAACCATCTATCTCTAATACCTCGCAACTCTGCCCAGAACTCGTCTCTACGACTGAAGTCGCAAGGTCCGTAAACAGAAGTGATCATTTGTTCCCAATTATCTCTTTTACGTTTGATCCTAATAGAAACGGAAAAGCTATCAATAAAGTCTTCAATGATACAAAATTCCTCAGGATCTACGCCAATAGCAATCCCCCCCGACATACCTGCGGATGACTTCCACCTCCATTGGAAGGTTTTTAAAGGAGCAAGTCCCTCCAAATCTCTCAAGCAAGGGTCCACAATCTTGGTTTCTTGCAGAGCGCAAATAGACGGCCTAATCCTAGCTATGGTGTCACTGACAAGATGCGCCTTAACTCTCAAGCGCATCCCTCTAACATTCCAAAAGATGAAACACATAAAAAACCTACTGGAAACCCCTACCCCCTCTACCCCTCTCCCTCCGTGGGTAACTAACTAACATGTCTGTAAGCTTCATCTCTGATGATATTGACCCTCTCTATATACTCCCTAGATGAATTTTCCATGTCTAACCCTAAAGTGCAAGCATAATAAAGCAGGATATCATCTGAAATAAATTGCAGAATAGAAAACTCACCACCGCAGGCTGATTTAGGCTCCTTAGATTTGGCCGCCGATCTAATGAGGTCCTCCTCACTCGGTCCCTTAGATCCCCATCTATCACTTTGTCTCTTGCTCTTTCTTTTAGGGTCATCCCCTCTAATCTCCGCAACCGATGCCACCGCGCTCTCCGGAATGAATGGGGTTAGTGCTTTCACCATGCTCTCGAACTCTCCCTCTGAATCCGAAGACTGAATGCCCGCCCCATCTAAGGCACCAATAATCCCATCATCTTTGCTATAACTCTCCTCGATGTACACCCCTTTACCCTTTCTATGACTCGAACTATCACCATAGTCCACCTCATCTTCGAGACCAAGCACTGCTTCCATCACACCCCCAGAAGCTACAACATCGACGCAGACCTCTACCTCGCCCAAACCCACAGCCTCTTTCGGCACACCCGGATCTAGAGTAGAAGACCCAGCAACCAATCCCCCAATGGGCCGATCGATATTCTCAAGAGGGCCCACACAACCTACCGGGCCTTGGGATTTAAAGATGAGCCCATGAGAAATTGTCTTCACAGCTGCTTCGACAGCCTCTTTGAATTCAATCGAGGAAAGAAGGTGAATGTCACGTCGCTTCTCAGAGGGCCCCTCCGCCAGCCTGGATCCACTCGAGATCCCCAGTGTATCCCTAAACCCCGCACCTCGTACGTTAACTGCCAAGCCTCCCAACAAGCCCCCATCAGTCCCAGGTCGCATCATCTCAGAAGAAGTGACAGCATCTTTCACCCTAACGGCACCCATCCCCTCCAACGAAGCTCTCGCAAGATCCCCTGTAGCACCCGGATCCCGTGTACGCTGGATTGTGCGTCCAGGATTGGAAAACCCTTCATCAAACAGCTGAGAACGCTCCCTCAACATCGACTCCCCTCTTCCGCTAGATTCAACCCTCACAGCTTTGACTTGATCCAACAATTGACGTCCATCGTCTACCTCCCTCCTGCCCACCCCGTCCAGCTCCGAATTTGAACCAGAGAACTCCGACGCCCCTGCGAAGGACACGCGCTTATTCCGCTCCACAATAACTTTCACTTCGTACCTCTCTTCTTGGAAGAGCGCGATGATAACGGAGGGGATCGAACTCAGGTCATCGACGCCGATTTGAACCCTCGCATACTCACGTCTAGCCAACGTGAGCGTGTTTCTGTCGATGTTGATGAGGTAGCCGAAATTGTGTATAAGGTTTTGAAAAGCAGACTTAACCCAACAATGAAGAGGGACGTTAAACAATCTAACCCATATAGCCGGATTCGCATCGATGGCCATGGAACCGCACTTACGAGTCCACATCGACATCGTAATATAGAAGTCGTCCCCTTCAAGGCTCCCCGTTGGCAAGACCTCCCTGGTGATGACATCCGATTGACAGAACACCATGGACACGTCCCCCTTCATCTTCTTGATGTCCCATTCCAACCTCGATGCTGGCCGCACCGCCTCGGACAGCAACATTTTAATGTTCTCCATAGACGGACAACCAGTCAGCACCTTAAGCAAGATAGAGTTTGAGAATCTAGCTTCGAGCTCTGCCATAATGGGAGTAGGGTTAATCACCGCCGCTACCACCTTCCGTCTACAATCATTGCTCTCCTCCGAGGCCACTGCGTTAGTTTTGCTCCCCTCTCCAACGCTCTTCTTCACGACTGGGCTCGCTGAAACCCGTTGAGATTCCATCTTCCTCCTAGGGCAACTCTTCGAGATATGACCGAAGCTCTTACACGCGTAACAAAACCAATCGTTGGTGCACTTGTGAATTGTGTGGCCCTTGCCCGCACATTTGTGACACAGTGGTAGTTTTCCCGACCGGCCAGCACCCGAGGACGACGAAGAGCCAGACGCCTCCGCTCTCTTCTCCGCCTTCTTAACGCGCTTAGGTTTGTATAAAATCCACTCCTCTTCTTCATCCTCCTTCTTCTTAACCAACTCCCTCTCCGGCGATAGATCAGCTCTCACCTCCCTAACCATCTCAGGCCCATCAATCGATCTTCTCGCCGCGTCCATGTACGACCCTCTATGGGTCGCCATAGAATGCCCATAACCTCTATCCTCAGCCAGCGGAGGTCTGCTAGAAGGCTTAGCCGGGGCTCTATACCCCTTCTTGATCGAACCCCTATGCTCGACTCCTTTGAAGCTGCCCTGCTCAGACGAGAAGCGAGAGCCCAGCGCTGCTTTCTCCCCGCCCAACTCAGAGGCGCCCTTCCCCCTGAAAACCATCCTCCGCTCCCCATCCTCTTCTCTGCCCCTCTTAGATTGGAGAGGCGGATGCTGAGAGTACTTGGAGGAGGGGATGGCCTTAGTGAAGGAAGAACGACCAGGGAGGGCACGCCCTTGACCTTCGAAAGAGTCGCCTTGTCTATCGCCATCCTGAAATCGCGGAGCCCTTTTCATCTTTTTTGAGTGTTTTTTGAGTTAGTTTCAAGTTAGTCCTTAGTTTGGTTGTTAGCACTGAGGGGGTGTGAGTTCTTTGTGTTTTGAGTGTTTCTTTGTATCAACTTGTGAGGAAAAAAGAGGTTAAATTTCATCACGTTCTGTTATCAGTTGATTGATACCGGTATATTGTTTTGTCGAGGGACCATGTTTTGACAGTCTCGTTATGACCTAAAATTTCAGGTGATATTATTTTGGCTGTTTAATTTGTTGAGATTGGCTGCAGATCTAATATACCAGCCTGTTATACTCTTTTTTTATGATCATTTTTTTAATTTAAGAAAATGATTTGGTGTATTTATTATTCAAAATTTAAATTTTAGGGCGAGAAGATATGACAGGAAGCGAACAGGGTCGTTGAATGGAACGTTTCCTCGAAAGAATTAAATGTACTTTGTTGATTAGTATATCATTTGTGATATCATGTTACCTCTTGATTAAGATTTGATATGACCAAATATCATTTTCAGTGTTCTGCTAATTGGGATTCAGATTCTTTTGGGTATGACTTGTCGATTTTTTAAAGTTTTCATTTGTGATGTCATGCTACTTGGGATTAAAATTCTCTTGGTATTTTTGTTACTCTTTATTGATGTTGATAGAAATTCTTTTCATTACATCTTTATGTTATTTACTTTCTGGCTTTATTTTATATATCTATAATGCGACACTCGTGTGCAATTTAATTACTAATAAGTTAATATTCTTGCTTCACTTATTTTTTTTTATGGTTTAATATTTTCTTACAGTTGCATATCGGAGCTAATTACCTTCAAGTTTTTCTCTCATGTATTTCTTTTTAGTTCTTATCTTCATACTCCTTTTGTCTTTTTTGCAGGTAATTTTTTCTGACTCAAACTTAAAGTGATGATCTAATCTCTCTGCAAGTTTGCTTTTTCGTTCTTCGAATTCTAAGCAAATAGGTATACAATTTATCGTGCCTTTATTTATCCCTGACGAGTTATCTGTGTTTATTTAATTTTTATTCAATATCATGATTTATTTTATTATATTGCGAACATATAGCGCACAAATCATGTATTTGCATGCATCTGGTACCATTTTTCTTAGCTAGTTAAGGGGTGTTTTGAACTATCTTCCTTGCTTAGTATATCAAAGTCCTCTATCTTCGATCTTTATATAACGGACTGCTATTATTATTTCACTTTATTGAAGAAAGAGAAAGAAGAAGTTAGTGGTTGCATGAGAAGGCGAACTTGGCAAGATATTGCATCTGGTCAACAGTAGTATTATAGTCTACAAAATGAATCCAAATTGCTTATGTGGTTGCATGCGTCACATGCCTCTAAGATCAAGGATGACCTCTGATAACCCATCCTTCACATATATATAAAATCAAGGATGACCTCTAAGTTCTATCCAAATCATTTTCATTAATCTCCAATCTTTCTCTTCCAAAATGACCCTCCAAATACCCTCCAATGGTTCACACACAAAACCTCACTTTGTGTTGGTCCCCTTGATGGCTCAAGGTCACATGATACCGATGCTCGACATGGCCTGTTTGCTCGCCAGCCATGGTGTCACCATCACCTTCATCACCACCCCTGTCAATGCCGCTCGTATCAGCACTGTAATTGATCGTGTTGAGCAATCTGGCCTACCAATCACATTTGTATCCCTCAGGTTCCCTGCCATCGAGGCTGGCTTGCCCGACGGGCTAGAGAACGTTGATTTGTTACCATCTCGTGACCTAGTCAAGAACTTCTTTGACGCTATTTGTATGTTGCGGGCCCCGCTCATAGATTACCTTCGTGGCCATCACCCTCCTCCTAGTTGCATACTCTCCGACAATGTTCACTATTGGACTCGAAATGTGGCTCAAGAGTTTGGGGTCCCAAGAATTTCGTTCCACGGATTTGGATGTTTTCCCTTACTTGCTATGCATAACATCTGGTCCAAAAAGATCGATGAGAAAGTAAGAGATGAAAATGAGTCGTTTATAGTACCTGGCTTGCCAAGCAGTACAATCAAAATGACAATGGCTCAGCTGCCAAACTTCTTCGGAATGCCTAATTTGGAGAAGCACCTTGAGGAGAGGAAGAAGGCCGAGTTGGCATCCGATGGCGTGGTGGTAAATAGTTTCGATGATTTGGAGCCTTCGTATAGAGAGTGGTATGCAAAGGCTACGGGGAAGAATGTCTGGACTATTGGGCCATTGTCACTTTCAAATAGAGACGTCATAGATAGTGCTTCAAGAGGAAACAAGGCCTCTATCAACGAGGATCAATGCTTGAAGTGGCTAGATTCAAAGCAACCAAGCTCCGTACTTTATGTGAGCTTCGGGAGTCTTAACCGTACCATCCCCTCCCAACTTATTGACATAGGATTAGGCTTGGAGGCTTCTAATTCTCCTTTCATCTGGGTTGTTAAAGCCGGAGAAAGGCTCTCGGAGGTGGAGGACTGGCTCGTCAAGTTCGAGGAAAGGACGAGGGGGAGGGGGCTGATAATTAGAGGATGGGCGCCACAAGTGATGATCTTGACCCACCCAGCTGTGGGAGGATTCATGACGCATTGTGGTTGGAATTCAACTTTGGAATCTGTGTCGGCTGGTGTGCCAATGATAACATGGCCTCACTTTGCCGAGCAATTCGTGAATGAGAGATTGGTAGTGGATGTACTAAAGATTGGTGTACCTGTAGGGGTGAAGACTCCAACAATATGGGGAGTTGAGAAGAATGAAGTCTTAGTGAAGAAGGATGGTGTAGAAAAGGCAGTCAAGAGTTTGTTTAATGAAGGTAAAGAAGCAGAAGAGAGGAGGAAGAGGGCTAAGGAATTGAGGGAAAAGGCAAGAAATGCAGTTGAAGGAGGATCTTCTTACGTGAACTTGACCCAGTTCATCCAGCATATGCATGCAAAGTAACTGAATGGAGGAATAGGAGAATTGCATGGGTTAGGACTAGAGTTTAATTTATCTATTGTTTGCATTAGAATATTCATGTGCTCGGTATACTTTCAGGCTCGAGCTCGGCTCGTTTACGAAACGAGACTCGAGCTTTGACCGAGTTTTGACCATATTCGAGCCGAATAGCTCGCGAGCTTAGCCTAAAAAAATAAAAAATAAAGCTCGAGCTCGGCTCGTTTACGAAACGAGTTCGGTTTTAAGCTCGAGCTCGGTTCGAGCCGAGCTTTGACCGAGCTCGAGCCGAATAGCTCGTAAATAGCTCGATTCATTTGCAGCCCTAGTAGCAACCCGAAAAATTATATGTTCCCTTACCTTGCCATGTAGGACTTAGGTCGTGAATTCATTGAATGTGATCTTTGGTATTATTTTTTTAGTAACGACCAGGAAAATTCGTCCATCTGTTTATTAAGGAATAACAATGTTAATTATACATCCAAAAGTTGCTTTTATGAGGAGTGTGTAAGATCTATATAAGAGTATTAGACAATAAAATTTGTTCCGCAAGTTTATAGATTTCTCTACTCTCTGTTCTGTTTCTTTAATTTTCTTCCTTTTCCCTCATGGTCTGACTCTGATATACGTTGGAGAATTGCTAGTTGGCAGATCCAACTAAACCAAGTTGCTGTTGCTTTGTTGAACTTGAAATCATGCTTAATATTCATTACTAAGATGTCGATAAAACATCCCTGAGTACAAGGAAGCAAAAAAAAAGTAAAACTGTGCAACCTTACAGCTTGATTCAATCTATGAGTGTATAAAGTTGAAACTTTTGTCATGTCGACGGTGGCTCTCTACAGTAATGTTTAGGGGTTGGAATCCAAAATTCTCTAGCGATTGAAGTGGTTGTCATATAACTAATGCATAGGTAGTAGCTTGTAGCCCCTAGTCCTCCATATATGATATCTCCAGTCGACCTATCAGTTTGATAAACCGTTCGGTAAAGATCAACACAAAAACAATCGCTAATTGGCTAAGAGCCCTGATCGGGGATATCATAGAGGACTATCAAACAAGGTTTATTGTGGCATGGGTACAGGAAGTGATCCAAGATTGTAAGAGACGTAACAAGCTGGGGTTTATGCTTAAATTAGACATCGAGAAAGCTTACGACAAAGTTGAATGAAAATGTTGACCGGAAATTCTCAGCAGGCGAGGGTTTGGGGACATGTGGATCGGATGGATAGAGACCTAGCTAAGAACGGCTAAGGTTATGGTACTGGTCAATGGGAAACCAGGTAAGGAAATTAGGTGCAGGCGTGGGCTTAGACAGGGGGACCCACTTTCACCACTGCTCTTCACCATGGTGGCAGACGGGCTACATAAGATGCTTCAGTCTTATAGAGAAAAGGGACTTATTAATGGGACTCAAGGAAGGGAGTTGGATGTCGAACTTGCCGTTTGAGCTCGGTAAGCTTGTAGAGGCGGCTTGAGGAGAATTGGCGCCGGACTTGCTGTTTGGACCCGACAAGCTTGTAGAGATGACTCAAGGAGGGAGTTGGCGCCAGACTTGCTGTTTCAACCCGGTAAGCTTGTAAAGGTGACTCTAGGAGAGAGTTGGCGCCGACCTTGCTGTTTGAGCCCGACGAGCTTTTAGTGGCGATTTGAAGAGAGAGTTGGCGCCAGACTTTCTGTTTGGACCCAACGAGTTTGTAGAAGTGACTAGATGAGAGAGTCAGACTCCGAATTTGTTGTTTGAACCCTACAAGTTTGTAGAAGTGGCTAGAGGAGGGAGTCGTACTCCGAACTTGCTACTTGAACCCAGCAAGTTTGTAGAAGTGACTCGAGGAAGGAGTCGGACTCCGAACTTGCTGGTTAATGCTAGTTAATGATGGTGAAAGGCTTTCTGAGGTGGAGGAATGGCTCTCTGAATTTAAGAAAAGCATTGCGCAAAAGAGACTTATAGTTAGAGGATGGGCGCCATAACCCACCTAGCCGTGGGATGATTCATGACGCACTTTGGTTGGAATTCGACATTGGAATCTGTGTCAGTGAGTGTGCCCATGACAACATGGCCTCATTATTATGAGCAATTTTTGAACGAGAGATTGGTTGTGGGTGTACTAAGGATTGGTGCATCGGTAAGGGTGAAGGCTCCAATGAAATGGGGAATAGAAAAAAGTAATGAAGTTTTAGTGAAGAAGGACGATGTAGAGAAAGTAGTTAAGAGTTAAGAGTTTGTTCAGTGAAGGGAAAGAAGGTGAAGAGAGGAGGAAGAGGGCCAAGGAGTTAGGGGAGAAGGCGAGAAAGGTATTGGAAGAAGGAGGGTCTTCATATGCCAACTTAACTCAGTTGATCCAACCTATGGATGCAAAGTAATTGAAAGCAGGATACGGAAGCATTGCAATAGTTGGAGCAGTCTTTTTTTTTCTTCAAAAAAAATAAAATAAAATAAAAATGTGGCACACTGTCACTAGTTTCATTAAATTAAGAACTTTTAATGAAATATAAGAGACAATATTACAGTCCATATCAAAATAACCCTCCTAACTGGCTAACCATCGAAGATTTTGAAATCCAAAGCCTGCTACAACAAGTACTACTACTAATAGCGTGCTAACCTATACACCATCTCGTTTCAACACCCCAATGACCACCACTGTCCCAGAGTCTACCCAACGTAGTTGATCAAACACACCCATACCTGATGCATCCTACTTCACCTCTCCTTGGGGGTCGACTACTCCGTATCATCCATATGTAGAATTTTCCTTGCCCCTACCTGACTTACCCAAGTATCAATCAAAGTAAAAAATTTATGCATAAAGACTGAAAATCTACAACAATGATTGCGAAAATAAAAATTATTTAGGTCTAGCCATAGGATCCACATGGTAGCTGCAACAGAGATATCCCAAACCACTCTCTGTTCATTCTTAATTGCATTGTCTCTCCAATCTCCACTGACCCAAAGATCGTACCAATAGGACATTCTAATAAACCAAACCCGAAGTAAACAAATTCCCAGGCTAGCTTAGACCTAGGGCAAGAAAAGAAGATATGAGTAGCCCCCTGTCCTAAATTGCATTTAGAGCAACTTACATCTACAGGGATGTTACACGTCCAAAGATTCACTTTCGAGAGAATATAATTATTCGTTGCAAGCCAAAGAAAAGTCCTCACTTTTAACTTCTAAATATTATCCCCTTCCCCGTCATCGTTCAGGCACCTATACATTGACCTCGCCGATAACTCCCCATATGATTCTCATCGCCATGTCCTTCATCTTCTTCTCCACTCCCCTTATCCAAAATCTACTACAAAGTTAACCAACGAATGAATGTGTTCGTGGCTTCCTTGTGATTGGTTGGTGCCAAGATTAAATCTTGGACGTCCCGCTCTCCATGCATCCGCCACTAAGGTGCCAGCCTGACCGACCTCGAAAGTCCGGAAAAAGTGATTGGAGAGTATTATTTCCTCATTACTTATCCTTCGAAAACCTAGTATCTTTCCTGTTATCGATCGCACAAGTAGTGTTAGCATGAAAAATATCCCCAACCTTCGTCACTCCTTTCCAAATGTATGAGACCTTTTTGTAAACTTTGCGTCCACCAACCTAAATTTCTTTTGCCTACGATACAGGGAAATGGACTTACACCACCACATATTTTGACGTTTATGCATTCTCCACCACCGCTTACTAAGAAGCGCCATATTCATGTCTCTCAGGTTCACTACACCTAACTCCCCAAACTCCTTACAGACCTTCCCCCAACTAACTAGGTGCATGCCTTTATTTTCCTCCTTTGCACCTTACCGTAGGAAATGTCTCATACACTTATCAATTGTCTTAATGACCCAGCTAGTTCATAAATCGACATCAGGTATGTAGGTAGGCTACTTAGCACCGAGTTAATTAACGTGATTCTTCCTTCAAGCGACATGAACTTTCCTTTCCAAGCCGCATCTTTTTTCTCCACCATCTCCACCAGTGGAAACCAATCTTCTCTTCGTAAATTACCTGGTCCAATAGTCGTGCCTAGATAATTAAATGAGACCTCACCTCTCTCACATCCCAAATAAGTGGAAATCATCTCCGTATGATTGGAAATCGCATCCCCAATTTTCATTGCGCAGCTCTTATGCATGTTCACATGTAACCTCGACCAGGCCTTAAAACATCTTAGAAGGACCCCAATAGACATAATTTCTTCCATGGTTGCCGCTCCATCACGGTGTTGATGGTTGCCGCTCCATCACGGTATTTTCAACATATTGAATAAAGACACCGTCCCAAGGACTCCTCTGGTTGCGATACCCTTGACCACCCCAGCTTCCGATCCCCTCTTGGTCATTTCTACAAGACTGTCTGCAAGTTCTCATGCCCATATTCCCCGTTCTGATCCCCTTTTAAGCCCTCGACGACATCGGATCTGACGCCCATATTCCCCGTTCCAATGAATGAATGATTTCCCATCTCTAACACATTTCTTGACCCACATTCTCCATTTAGACCCAAATCCCTTTAATTCAAGGGCTTCATCAACGCAATCCCATTCCACTGGGTCATATGTTTTTTTGAAGTCCAATTTCACCATAAAACCATCGATATTTTGTCATCTAAACACAATCTCATATGCCGAAGCAATACTATCCAAGATATCTCTTCATTTCACAAACCAACTTTGCGAATCTCCAACTATGTCTGGCAGATGGGGGGACAATCTATTAGCTAGTACTTTATTAACAATTTTAAAAGACCGATTGAGTAGACTAGTTGGTCTAAGATCAGCAATCCCTAACACCTCTTGTTTTTTGGGTTTCAAAATCACCTTCGCATAATTTAGTCTATCGACATCAACGACCCCTAGGTACCTCTTTGAAAATAGCAAGATCGTCCGCTTTGAAGATCGTCCAGTCGAACCTATAGAAGAAAATGGAGAAACCATTAGGCCCGGGGCCTTGTCCTGACCCAAACTCTTGATCGTTGTGTACACATCCTATTTTTTGAACATTTCTTCCAGTACTTCACTTCCATCGATTCTCGACTCACTCCACATATCCGCATTCAAAGGGCACCTTCATGTTTTCCTCTTTCCCAATAGCTTTCTAAAGTTAGCATCAATACCCTGCCTAATCTAGACCTCATCTTCAACCCAATTTTCTCCTATAAAAGCCTCGAGATGAAATTTTGTCTTCTTCTATCATTGACAATCTTATGAAAGAACGCTGTATCGGCATCTCCTTCGTTCAGCCTTAGGACCCTTGACCTCTGTCTCCAGTAACATTCGTCAATTTCACCAATGCGGTATAGTTCATTTATTGGCCAGCTCTTCATACTCCTGCCCATCAAGGTCCTTTTCTTCCTCAATTATTTTCAGCTCCTGTATCCGTTCTCATATGGATTCTTTCTTTCTCTTTAATTCACCAAACTCCTGCCTCGCCCAACTCTTGAGACGCGAACACAACCTCCTAATCTTTAAGCACAATTTGGTAATAGCCTCATTTGAATCAATTGGTAAGTTCCATGATTCATCGCTTATTGATCTAAGATTTTCATTGAGAGTATGTTTTCTCAAATTGGAAAGGCCGATGGTTTGTTCTTCTTCTAAACCCGCAGCCTAACATCAACGGGACGTGATCAAAAGTGGGTCTAGTGGTAGTTTGCACAAAAGCAAGAGAGAAACGGTCGTCCCACTCGGTCGAAACAAGTATCCTATCCAGTTTGGCAAGAGTCGAGTTAGCTTGCATGTTTGTCCATGTAAATCTCTTATCAGCGACCTGGTACTCCATGAGTTCTAGATCGTTAATGGTGCGGTTAAACTCATTTCTGTCTCTCAAACTAACCTCCAAATCTCTGTGTTCGACTTGAAATTTCGTCATGTTGAAGTCCCCTCCTACCACCCACGAGCCTTCCCATCTCACCCGAATCGTTCATAACCCAACCCAATGTTCGTTCCGACAATTGGACCAATATGGTTCGTACATCGACGAGATCATGTGTTCCCACCCAGCACTCATACCTCTTACTCTAATAGTGATTGAAAAATTCCCTATCCGGTCATCCATAATCTGGAAAATACTGACATCTTGATGAGGACATCTATTCTGTTTAGTTTAGTATTATATTTCAGTACCATATTTGTTTTTGGCAATTATAGCCATATGTAATCTTTCTTTTATGCATTAGAATATTTTTGAGATTTTTAGAATATTTTGAGATTTTGTATCAAGATTTGTTTTGAGCCTATTTATAGGTCTTGAGATTAATGAGAAAATATGTCATTCTTGATTAAAAATTATTGTGTCGAGTTTTGCTCTTCTTCTCTCCTTTGTGTGATACAATTGAGATCAAATTATTAGAGTTTGTGATAAATCCTAATACAATTTTAGGATTAGTGATTAACTCTAAAATTTACCCCAAATAAAAAAAATCCCCAAATAAAAACAACCCAAACCCTAATTCCCCTTCCCTCTCCCCGTCGTCTTCTTCCTTCTACCCCAACCCCGACCGAAACCCTAGTTTCTCCACGTCGCGACCTCAACACCACAGTGCCCCCCCCGCCCTTCCAAAAATCCCGTCGCCTTTACCCCTGGCCCATCCTCTCATCCTCATCCCCCCTCTCTCCCTACTCCCGCCCTCTGTCGTCTTCAACCCATACCCCCAAAACCCAAAGCCCCTGATCACCACCCCTCCTCGCTCACTTCGACGCCCCACCAGCCAACCCTAGCCCGACCACCCCCCTGGTCCCCTCTTCCTGTCGCGCCTTCGCGACGCAACCAACGCCGTCCGCCCTCGCGACCTCCCGTCGCCAGCACCCCTATCGTCACTGCCGCCCAGCACCCCCGAGGCAGACGCACCCAGCCGACGCACCACCCATCGCCAGATCCCGCGGACTGTTCTTCCAACAGTGGTTTCATCTTCGATCGTACCAATTGTTCTACGAACCTTCGATATACTCTTTCCAATTTTTTCCAAATATTTGTGTTATTTTTTTTATTATCTCTATTATATTATTCGATTTAACTGTCGACCACAAATATTGAGGGTGAGCGTTTCACTTGCCTAATTAGAGTACCAATCAGTATTGAATCTTTTACTTGCTAAGAAGCTTAAGAATTTAATTATTGATTGTTAGAATTGAATTATTAATTGGGATTGTTAAACGTGATTCAGTTCTTAAAAATCCATCAAACCGATTAACTATTTAAAATTCTAATTTTGATCCGCATTACATGTTGGTAAAATTAATCCTTTAAGATTCTTGGAAATTCTTTATTTAGGGTTAGTTTTACATCACATCTACTTCAATCGTTATCCCATCAGACAAACCAATAGTTGATTTAAATAGCCAGTTGAACGAGGTTAACGATCTGAGACATGAGAAATCCTCCACCTTAGGATTCTCAATTGTAGTCTCTTGTTAAGCTAATATTGTAGGGTTTTTTTTCTTTTTTCTTTCTCCATGATAGTCATTGATAAGTCTACCCTTAGTTTCCTGTTTCATCCCTCTTACATTCAAGATGTTTAACATGGAAAAATAATTAAGGTATTTACACCTACATCTCTCTCTCTTTATGAGACTGAGTCTATAGGCATAACCTTCAAGCTTCTCCCCTCAGCGCACTCACTCTCTCAGCTTGCTCATCTCTAGTGGATCTTATGGCTAAACCCAGTAAACTAGCACAATATAGTGGCATGTTATCGAAAATATAATTCAAAATTAATAGCTTATCATAACTCATGCCTCCACAAGTCGATGCCGGTTCCTTAGCCTTTGCCGCCGATTTGATTAGATCCTCCTCACTTGGCCTCTTCGAATCTCACCTCTCAATTTGCATCTTACTTTTTTTTTCTCATTTACTTCCCTCATCTTGTCTTCATTGATCTCCTCATTGACTTGGCCTTCTATCTTGTTTTCCCTTCTCCCATGCTAACTCTATAACCTGTGCTGCCCATTTGTGACTATCATTTGATGAAATTTGAGCTCCCTCACTGACCCCCCTCTAATGCGCCAATAACATCGTCATGAATGAGATGTCTGCCCTTATCACCTTCCATTCCCTCTTCTCCTCCATGTACCCCCTCTTCAACCTTGCCTTCCTCATCCCCGACCCCCTCCATTCCCTTCTCTGCATCATTATCTTCTTCTCCTTTATTCTCTGTATCCAACTCCTCTGATTCAATAGCATCTAGGCCCAAATGAACAAGCCCCTCTTTTTCCACATCCAACCTCTTGATGTTATCTAGTCGCTGACCACTGATAAATGGCCCACCTCCACTTCATTATTCGCAAACACCGAGTTTAACCAAGATGGATCCGAATCTTCTTCCTGGGCTTTTTTTTTGAAATGGCCCAAATAGCCAGATGCACCGATTCCTGAAACTGACTTTTAGGGGGTGTTTGGTACGCGGATTGGAGAATTCCCAGGAATTAGTGGATTCCCAGGAATATGAAGGTGGGAATGAAGATTCCCGAAAATGTTGCAATACTGTGTTTGGTATACGACATTACATGCCTGGGAATACTTTATTACCGTGTTTGGTATAAAACAATTCATTTCCATCAATCCATCTCTATAGTAGACATTACCGAAAATACCCTTTTGACTTTATTTAAAAAATAAATAAATATAAAAGTTATCTAATTTAGTAATTGATGTATATGCATGCATGTGCAAAAGCAATACTGATATATATCTTATAAAACTTTAGTAAATTAACAAATAGATTACTAAAAAAAATTACACTATGATTCAGTCACATCCTTATACTTAAGAAGCCACCTCAGGTTGTCATTCTTCTTGGCACGTTTGATCAGAGCATTGACAGGGGCCCGCCAATGCACAAGAATCTGATGTAGTAACTCAGTGGCACCCCATAAACCTTGGAGAAACTATGCACATTGGTTATAATAGTTAATATCGGAGACCACGAAGCCCACCTAGCATCACTTTGCGAACTACCCCCCTTCTTCTCACCAAGATAATCCACAACTCTCTGGAGACACTCATCAATCTTACCCACAAGCTCTATATATATATCATAAAGAGCACCAAACCACACCTCAAACCTAACCCCCCTTCTTCTTACCAAGATAATCCGCAACTCACTGGAGACACTCATTAATCTTACCCACAAGCTCTATATATATATCATAAAGAGCACCAAACCACACCTCAAACCTAGGATGCGAACTATTCAATAATGATTTTGAAATGCACCCCTTCCCCCCAATCCAATTCTTTGCCGCCAGTCTCATCACAACCAAGAAATTCTCAAACTCAACAAGCTCGCTCGCCGTAATCAACATACTCTCCAACACATCGCCGTCATCACAATCCCCCTCAACCTCCCCAACAAACGGCAAAATCTCCTTCACCACCACCAAACTCCCCCCACTCTTCGGTGACCCCTATGCCTCCACCAACAATGAGGCCAAAGTACTCCTACACGAAATGTACAACCCGTCAGTCTTCCCCACCGTCCCCCCAATTTGCTTACAGAACTCCAGCACAATCCCCCAACACTAAACCTGCATAGTCTTGTTCAAAAACTCTGCATCATTCGGGTTGAGAAAAAAATTCACCGCCCTCTCCGCCGCAATCCGGTTACTCGGAATCTCGGACAGATACAACTTGACAAGCTCCGCAGGAGCACAGCCACTAACAAAAACCTTCAGATAGTCCACCACCAGGGCGTCATGCTCCTCCTTGGTCATCACCCCCCATTTATCCTGAGTGGAGGTCAAGAACTCCGTAACAACATTCTCAATAGTAGAAACCTCCCTCGGAAGGGGTTGCTTAAGAAGGAGCGCCTCAACAGATTTAAACAGATCACCAACTAAGTGCCAGGCATGCGGGAAGTGCGTGCTTCGGAGGTGGCCGGTGAGGTGGAGGATGGAGTCAGGCTGCACAGCCGCCATAGCGAGTGTAGAATCAGGGTCCAGCTGGCGGCCGCGGTAGATGAGGTGATGATCGGTGGTGGATCGCGAAGCAGCGGGTAAGCCGGCAAGGGCGGCGATCTGATCAAGAACGGATGAGATGGTATCGAAGGGTGAGGAGTGGAGGACTAGGGTTTTGGATTCGATACGGACGAAGAATTGGAGGGAAGAAGAAAGAAGGGACGGTGAAAAAGAAGAGGAGAAGGAAGATAAGGCTTTGGATGGGGGGAGGTTGAGATCGAGGGAGAAAGGAGGGGAGGGCTGCTTGTTGCGCATGGTGGGGGATGAGTTGGCTTCGTCGTTGGAAAAAGGAAGATCGGGGGAGGTTAGTGGGGGGTTGAGGGCATAGTCGTCGAATTTGCGTTTAGAAGGGAGTCGATTGCAGAGGCGGGAGAGGAAGGAGGAGGACATGGCCGGCTGATCGGAAGTTTGAAGACAGCTATGGTGAATTTGGTTGGAGGGAACAAGAGCGGGTTATATGATAAGCCAGAAATCTGGAGGGTGTTTTGGGTATGCAATAATCTCACTCATTTTTTATGTGGAGGAATTCACAAATCCCATCATTTTCAAGAAAAATGTTTATCCTTCAAAACTAATTATTTTGATAACCCTGGGAATTTAAGATTATTTACAAAACTATACCTGTCTTACCAAACTAGGTAATCAAAAGGGTAATTCTAGATTCCCTTATACATTACCCCGTACCAAACGTCCCCTTAGTCATAATCACCACCACCTCTTAATTAATGGGTCCCACCAGCACATTATCGAATTTTTTGCCGTACTGACCCACTTTTTGAAAATATTTGGCGCTCTGACCCACTTTCAAAAATAATTAGCGAACTGACCTAGTTTTGGACACGTCAGCAACAAATGTTCTTGGGAAAAGCGGCATTGGTTATTTACATGCTGTTTTTTCCAATAACGACATCTATTTTGAAAAAAAAAACTTTCATGCCATTTTTTGGAGTAGCGGCATCTGTTAATTTTAGTTGAAGAAGTATATAGTCTCAATTGTGAGATAAAAGGCAAGTGCGAACATACCGTTTTTAAGAGAACGACATGCTTTATACTGATGCCGTTATTTTGAATAACGACATCAGTTATTGTATTTCCTTTAATCAGTGGCCCCCTCTTCTCCTTCCCCTTGATCAATCGATTTTCTTTCTCTCTCTCTTCACTTCCGCAACCCACAAACCATAGATCCCTAAATAAAAAAATCCCAACTATTGGAGTGCTCTCAAACTTCATATACCCTATGATGTAAAACCAACCCTAAAATAGAGAATTTCCAAGAATCTTAATGGGTTAATTTTACCAACATGAAAGTGCTGATCTAAGTTAGAAATTTTTAACAGTTAACGGGTTGATGGGTTTTCAAGAATTGAATCAAATGTAACAGTCCCAATTAATAATTCAATCTTAATCAATAAGTAAATCCCTACGTGTTTAAGCAAGTAAAAAGTGCAATACCGATTCGTACTCTAATCTAGCATGTGGATCACTCAATCTCAGTATTTTGTGGTCGACAGGCAAATTAGATGATATATGCTAGATAATATGGCAGTAAAACACAAATACTTAATAAAGGAAAGAGTATACCGAATGTGAAGAAAACCAACAGAGATCTCGGAGTTGGGTAGCAACTAGGATCTCAGCAACGCAGCGAGCAAAGGCAGCAACGAAGCCCACGTGGTGGGCAGATCTGATCGCCGGCGATGAGGGGAGACGGCAAACGGGGCGGCGGCGTCGTCGGCGAGGTGCAACAGCACCGGAAGAGGGAGGGCAGTCGATGCCGTTGGGTTAGGGAACCGGGAGAAGGTGAGGGAAGGAGGTAGCGGAAGAGGGTAATGGGTTGGGGACTGTGGAGAGGGGTCCGGGGAGAGGGATTTGGGGTCGGGAGTGGAGGAGGAAGGAGCGACGGCGTCGGGGTGAAGGGTTGGTCGCGGTGAGGTGGTGACGGGGCTAGGGCGACGGCGGTGGTAGGGGGAGTTGGGGGTTTGGAGATGGATTGAGTACGGGAGACGAAGAGGGAAGGAGAAGAAGATAAAGGTGAAGGTGGCGGCTGTATATGTTAGGGTTTGGATATTTGGGGACTAGGGGAAATTGTATTGGGGATTTTTAATTGGGGATAAATCTTAGAATTAATCACTAATTCTAAAACTAGATTAGGATTTATCACAAACCCTAATTTGGATCTCAATTGTATTACACAAAGGAGAAGGAGGGAGAGCAAAACTCAACACAGATTTTTTTTGATCAATAATGGCATGCCTTTCTCATTCATCTCAAGGCTTTTAAATAGGCTCAATTACATCTTGAAACACATCTCCAAAATATTCTCAGAATCTAAAAATTACAAAAAGATTACATATGGCTATAATTGCCAGAAACAAAAATGGAAATAAAATAAAAATCCTAAACTGAATAAAACAGCTGATGAGGATGACGCCTGCGCTGATAGAAGCGGCCAAATCGTCTGGAACCGATGTCCTCATCATTCTCCCCGGGTGGGAGAAGGCTCGACCCAGTCGAGTCAAAACCAGTCCTCCTATCATAGTGCTCTAAGAGGTCTGGATCCAAGCGCTGGAGCTCTCCGCGATCTATCCAAGTGTTCTCCGACTCCGGCTTGTTTTTCCAACTTACCAAATATCGATGAATACCACCATCTCTAGTAGAGATTATCTGATCATCTAAAATATTATCTAACTCTTCTGTCGATGGGTAAGTAGTATCTGGTAGTGGGGGTAATGGGGGAATCTCACCAGTAGGCTGTAGGGTAGGCTCATCTATAAGAGGATTTCTAGGGTTAAATTCTGGGCCTTCATAGGGTACTAGATCCTCAATATTGAAAGTTTTACTGATGCCAAAGCCTTCGGGGAGGTCAACAACATAGGCATTGTCATTGATTTTATGAAAAATTTTAAATGGACCTGCAGCACGTGCGTTCAATTTCTTAACGGATCCCGCTGGGAATCGTTCCGGACGAATCCGAACCATCACTTCGTCATCCACATTAAAAGTTTTAAATTTTCTTCTAATATCAGCTCTTAACTTGTAGTTAAAATTATTTTCATTAATTTTCTTGGAAATTTCTCTATGTAAGTCATGAATGCGGGATGCAAATGCAGATGCAGACTCAGAGACTCGGTGATGTTCTAACATGGGGGCAAGATCTATAGGCTGCCTAGGACGATAACCGTGTACAACTTCGTGTGGACTCATGCCAGTGGTTTTATTCCTAGATGTGTTATATGCAAATTCAGCAACCGTTAATTTTAAATCCCATGTTCCCAAGTTCTCTCCCACAAGAGTACGTAAGAGATTGCCAAGACTCCGATTGACAACCTCAGTCTGTCCATCTGTCTGTGGGTGGAATGCTGACGAAAACTTTAATTTTGTACCTAACTTGTGCCATAGGGTCTTCCAAAAATAACTCGTGAATTTCACATCCCTATCAGACACAATAGTTTTTGGCAACCCATGTAGCTTCACAATATTATCAAAGAAGATCTGAGCCACGCGGGATGCATCAAAAGTTTTCGAGCACGGGAGGAAGTGGGCCATTTTAGAAAAACGGTCAACGACAACGAGAATGGAATCGTGTTTCTTTTGTGTTTTCGGTAAGCCTAACACGAAATCCATACTTACGTCTTCCCAAGGGCGGCTGGGAACAGGTAAGGGAGTATACAGGCCTGTGTTCTGTTTTTGTTGCTTGGCAAGTTGACAGGTGTGACATCTGTTAACAAGTCTCACAACGTCTCTCTTTAGCTTCGGCCAGTAAAACCTATGTTCCACAGCATCAATGGTCTTGCTATGCCCAAAATGTCCAGCAAGGCCACCAGCGTGCAATTCCCAAACAAGATACTCTCGTAAGGATGTACTAGGAATGCACAGTTTGGAGCGATAGAAGAGATAATCATCTTTCAAGAAATAATCATCTATCACTCGAGTTATGCCTTCCTTCAAAGAGGTGTAGATCTCGTGAAAATCTGGGCAGGAGGCATACTCATCTCTCAATCTCTCAAAACCAATAATTTCAGGAGCAGATAAGATCATGTAACAACAACTTAGCGCATCCGCGGCCTTATTATCAATCCCTTTTGTATGCCTAATGGTATATGAATATTCTTGTAGGAACTCTACCCATCTAGCATGTCTCGGATTCAACTTTTGTTGAGAATTAAGGAATCTTAAGGCCTCATGGTCTGAGAAGATAACGAATTCTTGCGGCAGGAGATAATGTCGCCAATAGCGAAGTGACTGGATGACCGCATAGAACTCCTTGTCATAGGTGGAGTATTTTTGTCTTGCTTCGTTCAGCTTTTCACTGAAATAAGCAACAGGATGACTCTCTTGACTGAGGACTCCACCTATACCAATACCAGAAGCATCACATGTTACTTCGAAGACTTTAGTGAAATCAGGCAACCTCATGACAGGTGTCTGAGTCATTCTCTTCTTGATCTCTTCGAAGACATTCGTGGCTTCTTTCGACCAGACAAACTCACCTTTCTTCAAACAGTCGGTTATCGGAGCCATGATCGTGCTAAATCCTCGCACAAACCGACGATAAAAGGTGGCAAGGCCGTGAAAACTCCGCACATCACGAATATTGCGGGGCTCAGGCCACTCTGTAATAGCTCATATCTTTTCTGGGTCAGCAGATACTCCTCTGGCAGACACAATAAATCCCAGAAAGATAGTCTGATCGGAGAGGAAGGTACATTTGGTAGGATTAGCATAAAGCTGTTCCTTACTCAAAACACCGCAGACCTGTCTCAAATGGTCAAGATGTTGCCCAACGGATCGGCTGTAAATGAGAATATCATCAAAGTACACCACAAGGAACTTGCCCATAAAGGAACAGAGTACTTGCGTCATGATTCTCATAAACGTGCTCGGGGCATTTGTCATTCCAAATGGCATGACCATCCACTCGTACAGGCCATCCTTCGTCTTGAAGGCGGTCTCCCACTCATCACTAGGACGAACACGTATTTGGTGGTAGCCACTTTTAAGATCAATCTTGGAAAAGATTGTGGCACCAGACATCATGTCCAACATGTCATCCAAACGAGGAATGGGAAAACGATATTTCACCGTGATCTTGTTTATGGCACGGCTGTCCACACACATACGCCAAGTTCCATCTTTCTTTGGCGTCAATAGAGCATGAACAACACAAGGACTTAAACTTTCTCTGATGAAGCCCTTTGCCAATAACTCATCAACTTGCCGTTTCAACTCAGCATGCTCTGTCGGATTCATCCGATAATGTGGCAAGTTGGGAAGACTCGCTCCCGGAACCAGATCAATAGCGTGTTGGATGTCACGCAATGGGGGCAACTGGTTGGGGAGGTCAGCAGGAAACACATCTGCAAATTCCTGAAGGACAGGAGTAACTTGGGGCGGGATGAGTGACTTAGGATCTTTAGGGACTTCTCTCGCTGTGAGTAAAAGAATGGTAGCTCCCTTTTCAATTTCATTTGTAAGTTCCTTTTCACCCATATACGTTACCTCCTTGCCCTTTCTCGAGGGAGCCGGTGTTGTTTCAGCTGGACTAGTTCGTGGCCTCACGGGAATGAGCTTTATTTTTAGTCCATCGTGCTGGAACACACATTGGTTGGATCGACCATATATGGTCACATCGTGATCGTATAACCAAGGTCTCCCTAAAATGACTTGACCCACATCCATTTTAAGCACATCACACCAAATTTCCTCTTTGTAAGCTTTGAAGTTCACAGGGACTAAGCATCGATGTGTTACTTGGAGTACTGTTGCATCAATCCAAGATACTTTGTATGGGCGTGGATGGGGTTCAGCCTTAAGTCCGGTCTTTGCTAAGACCGCAGAAGAGACAGCGTTGATGCAGCTCCCACTGTCAACAATCACCTTGCAGTTTTTGCCACCTATAGTCGTAAAGATGTGGAATATAGCAGTGCGCTTCCAATCATCTTCTTCTTTTGGTTGGGACAAAGCACATCTAACTACATTCAAGTGGGGTGATTGGATAGACCGAATACAGTGGAGATACTGGTCATCCTCTTCTTCACCGAAGTCATCGCCTTCGATAGGCTCATAAGAAAACTCATTGTCTGAGTCGTCAGCAATGACAGCGGTACCCTCTACTATGTTTATCCTACTAGGACTGGGACAGTTACTAGCAACATGACCATAGCCCTTACATTTATAGCACTTAGTGAGAGGGTCAATCTTACTGTAATCTCTTTCAGTGTTCTTACCCTTATGTTCATCTCTATGTGAATTAAAATTTGAATTAGGTTTGTTGGGGTAAGATTTGTTGGGATGCTGAGAGGGAGGCTTAGGTCTAGGTGGGTCAGTAGAGGTCATTCTAGAGGAATGATCTCTCGAGTCGCTGGACCTAGAATGAGAACTAGCTTTAAGAGAATCCATGTCGAGGACTAGGGCGTAGGCCGCCGCTATTGAGTCTACGTTTCTATAGATTAGCTCGTTCCTAAGGTCAGCTCGTAGTCCAGCTCTGAACCTAGAGAGAGTTTGTTCTTCACTCTCTTTACCTAACGCATTGCACCGAATAAGGAAGTCATCGAATTTATCGACATATTCTTGTGTGGATTTACTTCCTTGATACAATAGGTTCCACGAATCTAGCAATCGGGTGTGGAACGATAACGGTACATACCTCTCAGTGAGCTTCTCTTTCATGGCCTCCCAAGTGGCTATGGGTGCCAAGCCTCGGCCTCTGCGGGCATGTTCAAGATTGGTCCAATGTTGTTGAGCTTTTCCCGTTAATTTCATAGTTGCAAATTTAACTTTAAGGGCTTCGCTCATGTCGAACCACACAAAATAGTGGTCCATGGCACGGACCCAATCAAGGTAAGCTTGGGGTTCCATGTGGCCTTCAAATTGGGGAACGTCAGCCTTAACGTTCTTTTTATATTGGTCGTCAGGGTCACGTTCTTGACGTCGATCGTCATGAACACCCTTGAGGGATCTGACGATGGCCATGAAGCTCAGGGACAATTGTTTGATTTAGCTCCACTTTCTCAAGCCTCTGATTGATATTGGCAAGAGTTGCTTGGATGGCAGCTAGGGTAGCGGAGATATCAGGATTGTCCATTTCAGGTCTGGGAAGTCTAGGGTTCCTAATTGGGTGATTGGGAAGGGATAGAAAAGGCTCTTCAGGGTCTGTGATGGTGCTGCGAAGACGCATTCACCAAAAGTGGAAAACTATGGGGTGTATCTTTTTTTTTTTTTTTTTTTTAAATGAATCTGAAATAAACTAAAATAAGAGAAGAAAAAGATAAAAACTACACAATCCTAAATGAATGCAAAAACGATACCTACGATGCAAGAACTAAGGTTTTAAGAACCTTTGCTCTGATACCAAAATGATGTAAAACCAACCCTAAAATAGAGAATTTCCAAGAATCTTAATGGGTTAATTTTACCAACATGAAAGTGCTGATCTAAGTTAGAAATTTTTAACAGTTAACGGGTTGATGGGTTTTCAAGAATTGAATCAAATGTAACAGTCCCAATTAATAATTCAATCTTAATCAATAAGTAAAACCCTACGTGTTTAAGCAAGTAAAAAGTGCAATACCGATTCGTATTCTAATCTAGCATGTGGATCACTCAATCTCAGTATTTTGTGGTCGACAGGCAAATTAGATAATATGCTAGATAATATGGCAGTAAAACACAAATACTTAATAAAGGAAAGAGTATACCGAATGTGAAGAAAACCAATAGAGATCTCGAAGTTGGGTAGCAACTAGGATCTCAGCAACGCAGCGAGCAAAGGCAGCAACGAAGCCCACGTGGTGGGCAGATCTGATCGCCGGCGATGAGGGGAGACGGCGAACGGGGCGGCGGCGTCGTCGGCGAGGTGCAACAGCACCGGAAGAGGGAGGGCAGTCGATGCCGTTGGGTTAGGGAACCGGGAGAAGGTGAGGGAAGGAGGTAGCGGAAGAGGGTAATGGGTTGGGGACTGTGGAGAGGGGTCCGGGGAGAGGGATTTGGGGTCGGGAGTGGAGGAGGAAGGAGCGACGGCGTCGGGGTGAAGGGTTGGTCGCGGTGAGGTGGTGACGGGGCTAGGGCGACGGCGGTGGTAGGGGGAGTTGGGGGTTTGGAGATGGATTGGGTACGGGAGACGAAGAGGGAAGGAGAAGAAGATAAAGGTGAAGGTGGCGGCTGTATATGTTAGGGTTTGGATATTTGGGGACTAAGGGAAATTGTATTGGGGATTTTTAATTGGGGATAAATCTTAGAATTAATCACTAATTCTAAAACTAGATTAGGATTTATCACAAACCCTAATTTGGATCTCAATTGTATCACACAAAGGAGAAGGAGGGAGAGCAAAACTCAACACAGATTTTTTTTGATCAATAATGGCATGCCTTTCTCATTCATCTCAGGGCCTTTAAATAGACTCAATTACATCTTGAAACATATCTCCAAAATATTCTCAGAATCTAAAAATTACAAAAAGATTACATATGGCTATAATTGCCAGAAACAAAAATGGAAATAAAATAAAAATCCTAAACTGAATAAAACAGCTGATGAGGATGACGCCTGCGCTGATAGAAGCGGCCAAATCGTCTGGAACCGATGTCCTCATCACCCTACCTCCTCACTCTCACTCTCATCTCATTCCTCATCCACAACGTATTTTCAAGCTATCCACACTACGGTCTAATTTGAAGGTATTTTTATAACCATATGTTTGATATGTATTCTCATGTTATGCTTATGAGTAGTTAATGACTTGAATATGTTTGAATCTTTATGTTTAGGTATGGAATATGATATCCCTATTTGGTTGTATTTTGGGGGTGAAATAATTAAAGATCCGAACATTGGATATTGTTTTAGCGATATTGAACCGGTCATTATTTGGGCTCCCCGCAACTTTATGTACTTAAAACTATTAGATAAGATATTTGAAGTCACTAATTGGGATAGAGGTGAAATGAGTGTCAAAATCAAAACCCGTTATGCTACTGGTAAAGGGAAAGGGCAATATTTCATGGTGGTTCCCGTAAATAATGATAATTCTCTGAGTTCCATGATTTGTAGGATACTTGATCCAAATTATAGTTGGAATGCATTGGAATTATATATTGACCCAATGAGGCTTCCAAATACCTATGAAGCACGGATACGGGTACGGGGTACGGGTATGATACGACACGGGTGCGGGAATACGTGATTTTACAAAAAAGTAGGATACGGGTGCATTGTGGGTACGTTAAATATAAAATAATTTATCTTATATTTAGAGATACAAAAATATTCTTCTTATTAAAAATGCAAACATTTAAACCATTTCATAGAACTATAAGAATACATTATAATTATGAGCATTTTAGAGAAAATAAATGATAATCTAATTATCAAATCTTTGGGTAGTCTTGTTTTGTTTTTGACCATAATTGTAAACAACAAACTTTTACAATTACTCTAGGACTCCATGCATTTATCTAAATACATTTGTGTCTAAAAGTTGTGAAAAATGCATTAAAAAATTTGGGTGCTCCTTGGGTACGCACCCGGGAGTACCCAAGGAGTATCGGCACCCGATACGCACCTGACACGGGTACGTCGACCATTTGGAAGTATCCGTACTTCCTAGCCAAATACTAGGCAAGTTGTTATTGAAAGTCCAAGGCCCGCACCGAGTTTGAGACCATCTGCCGAGTCACATGCAAGAATACCAAATACAGAAGAAGATATTAGCACAACTTCAACAGAACCTATTACCACCGAATATGAGCAGGTACATCCGTTGACCTTATCACAAAATATTGTCCGCACCGACATGGCAATGCAAGACTTTGAAAACGCCGTTGTAAATAACGATTTAGTAGAAGAGGGAGAAGATGAGGATCACGGTCTTCAAGTTGATGAGGAGGAGGATGCCGATGAAGCTCCGGTTGTTGATGTCAATGTTGATGTGTTGGTTAACAATGTGGTGTTGCCAAATAAGTCCATAAGTGCAACTGTACATGAGGTTCAATCGAGTAAATGGATGTCTCGTGCGACCATACATGAACATGGATAGTCTTCCGTCGACTCTTCCAACACGAATGAACTCTACATAGGTCAAAGATTTCCAACTAAAGATTCTATACAACATCAAGTGAAGATGTACTCTGTAAAGAACCACCGAGAATTCGTGACGGTAAAATCGACCCCCGGCCTATACTATGTCAAATGTAAATTCGCACTAATCAACCATTCAGCCAAGGACATTGCAGTAAATCTGGCACTTCTAAATGTAGTTGGTTATCCTTGGCGTTTGCGTGCAATTGTTCTAAAAAATTGTACTTATTTCGTGATAAAGAAGCTTGAAGGTCTGCACTAAGGCTGTCAACGGGTCGGGCTTGGGCCGGACTTACATAAATCTGAGCCCGAGCCCGAATTTTTTTCTAAGGCCCATACCCGGCCCAATTTTCAATCGGACTGTTAAAATGAGACCCAAGCCCGGGCCCGAATAAAACCAAAAAACCCGAGCCCGACCCGATTTTGTCACTTTAAAACTGAACATGCATGTAATTAATTTGGGGGAAATTAAACCAATCTGCTTTTAATTTGGGGAATTGAACTGTGTAATTAATTTGGGAAATTGAACTGTGCTTTTAATTTGGGGAATTGAGAACTGTGTAATCAATTAAGTCAATTGAGAATTGTGTAATCAATTTAAACGGATTAATTGAGAACTGTGTAATCAATTAAGTCTTTTGAGAAATGGGTTTCTTTAAATGGATTAATTGAGAACTGTGTAATCAATTAAGTCAATTGAGACTAATTAAGACTAATTATTTAAGTCAATTGAGAAATTAAACGGTGAATTATAAGTTTTGAGATTAACTAGTTTTGAGACTAATTAATCCGGGTCGGGTTCGGATCGGACCTATACAAGCCCGAACCCGGCCCGAAAATTAATTCGGGCTCAATTGTTGAGCCCGGGTCCGAAAATTTTCAACAAATTTAGGCCCGTATTCTACTAAAATTGGGTCGGACCTAATCGGGCTTGGCTCGGGTTCGGACCAATTGCCAGCCTTAGTCTGCACACATGTGTGAATCCTACATTGACTCAGGATCACAAGAAAATTGATTCCACGATTGTATTGACGATCATATTGAATGTTGTGAAGGCACAACTAGGAATAACACCAAAAGCCATAATTGAAATAGTGAAGGTTCAGTTCAATTACACAATTTCCTACTGGAAAGCTTGGAAGGCAAAACATAAAGCAATTGAGCGTTACTCTTCAATACATGAGCACATTTCCTTGCAATATCCCATGTATTGTCAATCTACAATACCAACCAAATAAATTAGTAATAAACCAAACTTTATTCAACAAATATAAGCGAAATGTGTAAAATAAATATAAATTTATATTTGTTAATCATAACAAAATTTTGCCATTAGTCGGTATGAGGAAGCTTTCGGTTGATACATTGGTTACAACGTGGAATGTGCCGGTGGTGGTCCCATTTGGTGCCTAGGAACCGGCATTTGGATACCCACGGGGATATCCGATCTTGGAGCAATATACAACTGTGTAATACGGCGGTACCACGCCATGTAAGCTGTCTGAATCGACCCGTCGCAAGGAGCAATCCCTTCTACAACTAAATTGTATTTTCTCTCATTCCAAGTTGCAACATGAATGCGGTGATGATCGACCCAATCCATACTTGGCAATCGACCTTGACCAGTAATATTGTGAAGTCTTCGGTCGTACGTTGTCTTTGCTGGGATGGCCTGTTGTGCATTGAATTGTCGGAGGAACCGGTCGGCGTAACAGAACTCCACAACAGAGAAATTTATATGTGGAGCTCGTGTCAACCAAAGTTGCATGTTGGCGGTGCATAGTAGGGGTAGACGTTGTAGCCTTTCGGCCGTGTACGGTGTCCAATTGACGTACTCTTCTCTAAACTGATCGAGTTCATCCCTATAATACGTCAGAACACCACATGGGTTATCTCTCCACATCAGTTTACCCATCCAATACACACCTAAAGGAGCCCTAAACACCAGATTCTCATTAAGCACCCTCCAATTATTTGATAAAACAGTTACTCGGGGCCGGCCGAGGTGTACTCGTTCCTAACACCATATTTGCAATAACCCATCGGCCCCGTCATTTGTATCGACCCCAAGGAACAATTGCACAAGACACGGTAGAGAGAGGCTAAAGCCGCACTTCTCCAACTATATCGCCCGGCTCTATGTATGTTCGCAATCAAAGGAAGGTACATTAAATGGACTACATCACCGGAAGAATTAGGAAAGAGAATACCTCCGATCATCGAAAAAAGATAAGCTCGCGTGTAACATTGAATTTCGAAGTTGGTCGGTTCATCTCCCAAACTATTGTTGAATTCTATAAAGAGCCATGAACATCGGATTGATTCCCCGACGAATACACCTTTGTCATCCTCTTCAACCTCCCTTCCAAGTTAATCTCTAACCAACATTACTTTAATAAACATAAGGTTCCCAGTCACCGCCACCCCATCGATTGGAAGACCCGATATGAAGGCTATATCTTGAAGCGTGACCGTCATCTCACCAACGGGTAGGTGGAACGTATGTCTTCGGCCTCCATCGCCCCACAAGAGCGGTAAGTAATGAATGGTCGCATTTCACTTTGGCCAATATGGACATTCCATGAAACCCGCAATTTATTAAATAGTTTTGTATTCGAGGGTGCGTCGGCAATATGGTGTGCATTCGGAAACTCATTTTCTTGACATCTCTAGTCCACACGGCCTAAGACCTATGATCTTCTTGCAAATAGAGTACGGACGGGTCTAAAGGACCCAGACCTCCTTGTTGTGCGTGCGAAGAAGATGAAACACCAACACCATGGGAAGAAGATGGTTGTGTAGGATCCATTTATCTGTGAACATAAAAAATAATGTGTCAAGAACAATATTAATAAATGATGATGTATGGCGATAATCAAATTTGTATGCAATGTTTTTTCAACAGAATTAATAATCGATGTTTGAAGATAACAACTTCTCAATACTCGTATCGAAATACTACCCACAACAATCACCACCACAACCTCTCCACTATGTATATAAACAATTCTCATAGCAATATCCATTCATACAAACCGAACTATGAATATAATGAATAGAAATATAGCAATTCAAATGTATGACCATTTATCCATCAATGTCTAATATACTACATTGTCATTTTTAGACTACATTAACAACGAGAATTCTTAGATAGCAATATAGCTCATCCACATCTCACATAAATGAATCTCATTTCACATATATAATACTTAGATGAATCTAATCTACATCTATTATACTATACTACCAATATAGCTCTCATTCATCAAACTGAACATTTCACACATCATCAACAACAATCCTTAAATACATTTCACATACCTACTACTTAGATGGATCTAATCTACATCTCTTGTACTATACTACCAATACATTCATCAAAATGAACATTGTAATTTTTTTTAGGGATTTCGAATACTTACCACAATTTCGGATTTCGGAAGAGTTTCAAAGGAAATGAACGAATCACAATTAGGGTTTATGTATGGGTGTTGAATTGTTTTATTTTGGAAGTTTGAGAGCACTCAAATAGTTGGGATTTTTTGATTTAGGGGTCTAGGATTTGTGGGTTGTGGAAGTGAAGAGAGAGAGAAAGGAGATCGATTGATCAAGGGGAAGGAGAAGAGGGGGCCACTGATTAAAGAGAATACAATAACTAATGCCGTTATTCAAAATAACGGCATCAGTATAAAGCATGCCGTTCTCTCAAAAAACGACATCTCTTATTGTATTTTCGCACTTGCCTTTTATCTCACAATTGAGGCTATATACTTCTTCAACTAAAATTAACAGATGTCGCTACTCTAAAAAACGACATGATTTTTTTTTTCAAAATAGATGCCGTTATTGGGAAAAACGGTTGTAAATAACCAATGCCATTTTTTTCCAAAAACGTTTGTTGCTGACGTGTCCAAAACTGGGTCAGTTCGCTAATTGTTTTCGAAAGTAGGTCAGAGTTCCAAATATTTTCAAAAAGTGGGTCAGTACGGCAAAAAATTCCACATTATCAGCTTAATTTACTTGGTTTTTGGGTTTAGTCAGAACTGAATTGAAGTGACTCCTATTGTCAGCGAAAAATGGCAATTACTAAATATAGAAGACGAAATTTTTTAATATTAAAAGAGGACGGATGGAAGATAAATCTTCCGTCTCGCCCAATATTTAATTTAGAAAAGTTGAGACACGGAAGATGATCTTCCGTTTCTTTTTTATTATTATTAAAAATAATTTTAAAAAAAAGTGAGATGGAAGATCATCCGTCTCACTTCTTTTATTATTATTGAGCCGGAAGAAGATCTTCTGTCTCACTTAATTTTGTTATTTTTTCGTTTACTTTTTTTAAAAATGTTTTGAAAATGTCATTCAAATAAATAAAAAAATAATTTAAAAAAAACCCTGGGACGAAGATGACCTTCCGTCCCAACTTTTCGATTTTCAAATATTTACAATATTGCCATCAAAATATTTACGAGTTTGCCATCGAATATTTACGAAACTTCCATTTTAATTGTTTAAAAAAGGAAAAATTGCTCAGACGGGATTTTTTTGGTTTTTTTCAAAATTATTGCTCAGACGGAAGAATCTAGCAAAAAAAATTTTTTTATAAAAAAAGCATATTTTGAGTCAAACGAAAGATCATCTTCCGCCGCACCATTCTTTAATATTAAATTTTAAAAAAAATTGTGAGACGGAGAATGTTCTTCCGTCTGTATATTTTATTACTTTTTTTGCCAAATTTTGCTATAAACAATAGCTGCACAACTCTTTCATTTCTATTTCTCAAAATGCGAAATACCTATTTTTTAACAACAATGATAATGGATGCTCTAACAAGTTGGGGTCGTTTTTGGTTATCTAGTACTATTTGTTTGCTTTAGAAATATATTCATATGCTTGGTGTATTTTATCTTTACCTTGGCGGGTAAGACTTCGGTTCTGAATTTATTGTATGTCATTTGTTAAAAACTTGGTAATTCCATCTTATATTCCATTAATTTAGAGAATAAAACTGCTGACATATTACATCCAAAAGTATATTTTAAATAGGAGTATAAAAGCTGTATTTGACAATAAAATTGAATTGGTTGTTGGCAAATCCAAATGCCTATTTGGTATTTGGTTGTCTTATTGTGCTTGATTATTTGTTTAAAATTTTATTAATAAGAGGTTAATAAAACATTCTTGTAGACATGGTAGCCTATGAAATAGACTAAACAATATAGCTTACGATTGATTTCTTTGTACATTTGAAGTCCAATGTTTGATGATGTTGGGAGCCCAAGCATAAACTTGAAACCTTCCACAAGTCTGCTGTGGTGTTCTTTAGGGGTCAAAATCCTCATTACTTATAGTACTTTTAATATAACCTTTGCTGCAATTTGTTGCAATTTTGCCACTCTTTTATGAAACATGTAGTATTATTCCACCTTTTCAAATAAGAAAGGAAAAAACCCTAAGGCTCCGATTTGGAAACAAAATCAAGTTATGATAACTGGAGTTATCTAACTTTAGAAGTTATCTTAACTTTGGCATGTTTGGTCCCTAATATTCAAATTACAACCGATTTACAATTAGCAGTGAAATATGTCCTAGTTGGTGTGGGCGTCTGGTGTCAGGCAAATTTATAGTTTGGGCTCCACTTTGACCATGGTTGGTCAAAGTGAGGGGTGCCTTTGGTTTCTTTCAGGTCAGAGAGCTCGCAGGGGTCAGGTGCGATGTCTATCCTTGTTGTGAGGTTGCGGTGAGAGTCAACGAGGGTGAAGCAAGGGGATGATAACAAGAACTCAATCTTGACATGGAGTTGTCAGATTGGTGGAGTGCCTGCGGTGTCTCTCATATGGTGCTTACACTTGTCGTTTGGGTCAATGCTGGGGGCGACGAGGGAGAGCATACGATAGTTGGAGAGGATAAACGGTGTACAAGCGAGGGACTGAGTGAGAGAATGAGCCCAAATTGGCACAAAAAATTTGCTCTAGCGGGGACGGCCGATCAGTAGGACTAGATTTCGCTGTATTTTTTGTTTGTTGGTTGGAGTGTATGAGTTCTAGAATCCAGCATGTTGGGATCTGAACTTCATAAGCCTTATTTTTTGTTGTATGTTTTGTTAAATTCTCTTTAATGAAACGCGAGGAGTTTTACCCACCGTTTAACGATAAAAATATAAAAAACTTTGGCATGTTTGGAATTCATTTTAGAGTTCAGATAAATAATCTTTTTTTTTTTTTTTTTAAACTATGAAGATAAGTTTAAGTTTGAGGTAAAGGTAGGATAACAAAAGTGAGCTTAAAAATCACTTTGGTTATCTTACTTTTGTTCCCAAAGAGGGCCTGAAAAGTTTGAATCCAAATCTAGACTTAGAACAATTGTAGTGCTCCTTTCACTACGCTTCTCCATTTCTTCAAGAGGTCCTTTCTAGGATACTTATTAATGGTAGATAAGGGTAATAATGGCTATAATATGGATTAAGCTTAATGGATCAAAATACCAAGTCAGTAGGAAATAATGTAAGGCATTGCTTTGTCCCAGAAGATTTCTTGTGAATCACAGGATAGAAAGATTAGGTATATCTGAGTGGACAATTAAAGTTGAAGTACCTAATCATCCACAGTTTCGATCTAAAGCCAAAATTGCTTATGTGATGGCATGCGTCACATGTTTTAAGATAGCAACAAGCCATATTATTTATTGTTATTATTACTATTGGTCTATTGCTATTAGTATTATTATTTTGATAAGTCCTAATAACAAGCCATTTTTCATTTGTCCAGTAATGTAGAATGATGGAACCTTTAAACTCCCAAAAAAGCATAAGTGTGCGTATCTCGCAATCTTTCTCAACCAAAAAAATGGCTATCCAAATACCCTCTACTGGTTCACGCCCAAATCCTCACTTTGTATTGGTTCCTTTGATGGCTCAAGGCCATACCATCCCCATGATTGACTTGGCTCACTCGCTTGCTCTGCATGGTGCCACTGTAACCCTCATCACCACCCCTGTCAATGCCGCTCGTATAAGCTCGATAATCGACCGTGTCGAGCAATCTGGCCTACCGATCACGTTTGTACCTCTGCGTTTCCCAGCTGTCGAGGTTGGCCTGCCTGAGGGGTCAGAGAACATTGACATGTTACCGTCGCGTGAACTGATAAAGAACTTCTTTGATGCTATTTGTATGTTGAATGACCAACTCATGCTTTGCCTCCATGACTGCCACCCTCGTCCCACTTGCATAATCTCAGATAAGCTTCACTATTGGACTCTAGATGTGGCCCGAGCTTTTGGCATTCCGAGAATTGTGTTCCATGGGTTTGGTTGTTTTGCCCTGCTTTGTATCCATAATGTCCTGTCCCAAAAGATTGATGAGAAGATAGAAGACGAGAATGAGCCATTTGTATTGCCCGGCTTGCCGCCAAACATTAACATTGAAATGACAAGGGCTCAGTTGCCGAACTTCTTCGCGATGCCTGGCATGGAGAAGCACCGGGCAGAGATGAGGATGGCCGAGCTAGCTTCCGATGGCGTGGTGGTCAATAGTTTCGATGATTTGGAGCCTCTGTATAGTGAATGGTATGAGAAGGCTGTAGGGAAGAAGGTTTGGACAGTCGGGCCATTGTCCCTTTCAAATAGAGATATCACAGATGTAGCTTCTAGAGGGAACAAGGCTTCACTCAACGAGGACCATTGCTTAAAGTGGCTGGATTTGAAGAAACGAAGCTCGGTACTCTATGTGAGCTTTGGCAGTCTTGCTAGTACAATTCCTTCACAACTTATCGAGATAGGATTGGGCTTGGAGGCTTCAAGTTCTCCATTTATTTGGGTGATCAAAGCAGGGGAAATGCTTTCGGAGGTGGTGGATTGGCTCTCTGAGTTTGAGGAGAGGACGAGGGATCAGGGGCTTATAATTAGAGGATGGGCACCACAAATGACCATCTTGTCACACCCAGCCGCTGGAGGATTCATGACGCACTGCGGGTGGAATTCAACTCTAGAATCCGTATCGGTAGGCGTGCCTATGGTAACGTGGCCTCACTTTGCCGATCAGTTTCTGAATGAGAGATTGGTTGTAGATGTACTAAGGATTGGTGTAGCTGTAGGGGTAAAGGTGCCAACTGCATGGGGAGCAGAGAAAAATGTAGTCTTGGTGAAGAGGGATGGTGTAGAAAAAGCAGTTAAGAGCTTGTTTGATGAAGGGAAAGAAGCTGAAGAGAGGAGGAAGAGGGCCAGAGAATTAGGGTTGAAGTCGAGAAAGGCAGTGGAAGAAGGAGGGTCTTCTTATGCCAACTTGACTCGGTTGATTCAAGATATGAATTCAAGTAATTGATTGCAAAAAACTTGGTGTCCAAAATATTGGGGGCACCAATATTTTTTTTTCTTCTTTAAATGTACATAAGCCTAATTATGATCAAGAGCCCCAGATACTCAATATAATCATTTGTCGGCGTAAAGAGATTTAATTTTTGTAGAATATCTAAACGTCCAATGCAATTAAGTATTTTTTCTAGGATATCTAAATATTTAGTCGCGGTTAAAACTGAAATCTTGTCCCCTTCCCGTCTTTCTTCGTTGAGGTCGCTCTCCATCTCCTCTACGGCTCTACCTTTATTGGATTTCCGTCACTTGCAATCTTTCTTTCCTGCCTTTATCGATCTTTCTCTTTGTTTCTTAGAGGTAATTGAACAACTTGTAGTTTTGTTCTTGAATCTAGTTATCTAGATGTCTGGGCAGCGGGGCTTTAAAGTAGTAGAGGACATCTTATATATAGATGTCTTATTTTATTTTTTTTTCATCGATTATCATATTTGATATCTCATCTGCATATGCGATTGTATACTTGTTAGTAACTAACATTATTAGCTTTTTTTCTTTTTTTTTTTATTATCATTATGAATTACCCCAAACATTATTAGCTTTTTTTAGTGCCACTGCAAAATAAATAGTCTATCCCGACGTTTCTTTGCCGGAGTTTACGTGAAACGCCACGATAGACCCCTGCAAAAATTCAAGGGATCTACTATAGCATTTTGTAATGGCGTTTTTCAAAAATGCCACTATAGATATTAGCTATCCCGACGTTTTTAATAGAAACGCCCCAATAGCTATTATCTATCCCAACGTTTTTCATAGAAACGCCGGGATAGAGTCTCCAAATTATTGAGAATCCCTCCGACCCCAAATCTCTCAATCCCTCAAAATCTAAATCCCTCGATCCAAATCTCTCAAAATCCCTCCAACCCCCAAAACTTTCAAAATTCCAAACCGAAGCTCGTAACAGTTGTCGTTGTCGTCACTGCCGTCGGTGACGTCGCCGTCTTCGTCTTATAGTGAGGCTGAAAGGAGAAGAAGGGAGAGGATTAATGGGCATCTCGCCACGCTGAGGAGCATGGTTCCTTGTGCTGATAAGGTTGTGGATCTTTCACCTTCTTTCACCTTCTTTGGTTTCTTTTGTCAAGATCATCACTATATTAGTTCTTGTCTGGTTTATACATCTTCTCATATATGTTCAATTATTTGGGTAAAATTTAGAGCTTCCTTCGTTTGGTGTTTTAGACTATTTGCCAGCTTCGTGGAGATTTGTCCATTACCTGTTCTCTTTGGTAATTTTTGAAGTGGTAAACTCTGTTTGGGATCTCTTTCATTGGAAAAAAAGAAGAGTCTAACAATCATGAAGGGAAATGGGGGACTATGGCATTTCTAACAATTCCTCCTGGGCGAGCATCCGGCTCTCATTCAGAAACCCGAGTTCAGTTTCACCAAGATCAGACCCATTTCCTCGCTGTGCATGAGTCACAGCTTGCCATGTATGAAGCTTCTAAACTGGAATGTCTAAAGCAGGTGAGCTGGTTATATACTAAGTTTTTTTGTTTGTTTGTTTTTTCTTGTTTTAAATTACTTGTGCCTTGTCCATATAGATGATTGTGAAGTTAAGCATGTTGGCGCTTCACGATTTTCGTTTTTTCCTCAAGAAAAAAGAGAAAGGATAAGTGGCTTTCTGTAGGGGAGATAGAGAGAATGGTTTTAGGGAGGATTTGAATTAAAGAAAAAGAATTAATAAACTCATTCTTGCAATCGGCGGAAACCATCAATTGTTTCACAATTATTTGTGCACTTAAGAGTGAAGCCTGGTCCCTGTAGTATAGAAATAAAGTGTGCATCAAATTACATAAGAATGAAGCATTGCTACTATATTCCTTATCACTATTCTTGATTGGTTCTTCATTTCTTCAGTTGTCTGCACTGGAAATTATTAAATGATCTTAATATTTCCGTTCATCCTAACATTGATTGCATTTACCTTTATGAGGCTTTCATTCCTTACCTTAATCCTAAATCAGTTTTGCTACACATCCAGTTCAAGCCCTCAGTTTCAACTACGTTCAAAATTGGCATTTATAAAATGGTAATCGTTATAAAGATGAATGTTAAAATTTATAAAAGTTTCATTAGTTCTTTGCCGGCTGGGTGCGTCATTGAAGCAATGGTGCTCTTCCCAGTTGAGATGCAACTCACTAGTCCTCCGCCCAATGCATTCACCCTCCACTACAATAAATTAAGTCTTCTCCGACATTTTTACTCCGGCGCTTTTCCAAAACGCCGGGGTAGAATATAAAATTTATGAAGGTAACGAAAAAGATGTATGTACCCCAGCATTTTGTGTACAACGCCGGGGTATAATTATGTAGACCGGCGTTTCTCTAAGGAACGCCGGGGAATAGCCTTAATTAAGCCTCTAGCCCTAATTTTCACTTTAAGTAGTCCCTTTTCCACATCTTCTCTCTCTCTCTCACGAAAAGGAAACGTCTTCTCTCTCTCTCTCTCTCACACACACGAACCCAACCCCCTCTCCACCGCCGTCGTCAACCTCCAGCCTTCGTCACCCTCTCACGATGCCGTCCCCCCCTCACGATGTCGTGCCCCCGACCACCACGTCCTAGGACACACAAACCCTAGCCCTCGACCACCGTGCCCCCACCTGGCCGTTGTCGTTGCCGTTGCAGTTCCCGTCGATGTTCCCACGCCATCACTTTGATCACCATCATATTCCTCCCCTTTTTCAAACCCTTGGTATGAATTTAATTTGTAGATTTGATTGGGAGAAGAATAATTAGGGTTTGAGGTTGTGGAATGATTAGGATTTGTGGTATTTGTTAATTTGTGTATTTGATCATTTTAATTTTTTTAATTGAACTTAGAACTAGTACTGGATGACAACCATTCATAGTCTTAGATCTCTCTACTCCAATAATACCAACTGATTAATTATTAGCATTCTAGATAAGTTCCCTTCAATGTTCTAATTGTCGATAATTAAGAGATCTTGATTTTTCTAGCTATATCAGAAATTAATTTTCCCAAATCATCCATGGTTGGAAGTGGTTCTAGTTCCGGTGTTCTAGTTGTGCTTTTCTTTTACTCAAAAGTGAATTATTTAGAAGACAGTGAGATCCTTATGGGAAATGTGTAAATCAACTGCCATGTATATATTACTTAATATAAGATTGATGTTGAAAACTATGTTCTTATCAGTTTAAGAAAAAGTTACCTGCATAATAATGTGAATACTCACCTGATCAAAATGAAATTAAAGTAAATTCAAAATATTAAAATTTGTGGATGTTATCCTTTCCTGAATATTCACATACTAATGTAGCTGCCTTTTATATGTATTTTCAGGCAAAAGAGGAGGCTTCTTTTCATAATAAGTGGCTAATAGTTAATCTGCAGTCAGCTAAAGAATTTGTGTCATCCATGGTAACACTCTATGAACATTTTAATATTACTTTGCCTAGTTGATGAGTAGATACTAATGGGTATCTTTTCTGCAGCTTAACAGGGATACATGGTCAAATGAAACTGTGCAACAAACAATAAGCGCTAATTTCACTTTCTGGCAGGTAATATATAGTATTATTTACTAATACATTCATATGACTTTGAAGTGTACTTTGTTTACTTCTCCTTCAAAGATGCATAGCCCTCAAAGTCACAGTAGTATTAATACAATCCACAATGTAGAGGACAACTACATCACAGATCGAGGACAATCAAATCATTCAAATACCATAAGCAGATCGAGGATTTAATGTAAGTTTCACATTGTTTCTGTGAATAGTTTTCATAATAATTCTGCAGGTCGAGAACATTTATCAGGTGCTTCTGTTGATAGAAAATTATACCTGTGTATGGAATTTTTCTTTGCTTAATACTATTTTATACTTAGTAATAATCACCTAAAGACTCATCATCATGGTAATAGTATCAATTTTGTTGCAAACTGTTATTAGTTCGCAGGCTTAATCTCTGCTATTATAGCTAGAGAGTCCGGGGAATGTGTGAAGTTATGAAGTATATACTACAAATAAGCAAAACCGAGTTTAGAAAACTCAGTTTTGGGTTTGGTATCGGGCTTCCAGTTTTGGTATTTGTTTGAACATTCTTGAAATGCCCTGCTTGTCATCTCGTTTTATCGGATTTTTTGGTATGGGCTTGTTAAGCTGTTACTGTTTAAATATCTAAATTTCTGTTATACATTTTGTTGAATTGATACAGATACATCCTTTTTATCAAAAATATCTACAAAAATTACTTTTTTAAAAATTTATTTCTTAGAAATTTTATCCTTGGACTTATTAAATTTTCAATTTTGCCACCAGATCAAATTTCTCATAAGCTTCACTCTGCAGATGACATAATCTTTTCTTTGCATCTATTCCATACCTGCAAAGTTAGCTTGCACTTCCCTGATCAGTAGTGATTACAGTATCCCTTTATGGTTTCATGATTAGTAGGGTTCTCATCAGTGTTCATGTGGAAAATTTACTTCACAACTTTAAAAAATGCAGAAAGAATACTTCCGTTATAAGCAAACCAAGGCCTGGAAACATTTGGTAGTTTACAAATCTGGCATTCATGCACTTGGTCTTTATACATCTCAGTATATATTGCGGGGAGCCATGGTAAGTTATTCCATTAAATGCAATTAAAAGAATGTCATCTTTCTTTTCAGATATGAGTCTTGAATGATAAACTTTATGATCATTATTTTATTTTTAACTGCAGGTAGTTGAATATGTGGGAGAGATTGTAGGCCAACAAGTTGCCAACAAAAGGGAAATTGAATACCAGACTGGTAGAAGACTCCAGTACAAGAGTGCTTGCTACTTCTTTAGGATTGATAAGGAACATATCATTGATGCAACTCGTAAAGGTGGAATTGCACGATTTGTCAATCACTCATGCATGGTACTTGACTGTCCCTATTCCATAAATTTAATTTTTGAAGGTCCTATATACTTAATACTTTTGTATAATTTCTAACGTCTGTAGTTCTTTTATTCTGGTGTGATCAGCCAAACTGTGTTGCAAAAGCAATATCAGTCAAGAATGAGAAGAAGGTAAGCTAAGAACATATAATAAATTGTTGTTAATTTATATTGGTAGATGGATAATGTGAAATCTTTTTCTTTATCAAAGCCATTCAATGAGTCAACCTAGCCGCCCCTTTCTGTGTTATTGGTTTACATCTTTTTACTTTTTTCTGTGTCAACTCTGCAGCTTGAGATTCCAGTTCCAACTTGAGTTACATGATCTTTGAATAACTAATTTTAGTGTTTTTTGTAAACAATGTCAGTTTTCTTATAATTTGTGTGTTATTTATTTCAGATGAAATGTTCAAATGTTCTATGATTCCATACTGTGATGTATATTACTACATGGTGATTGATTCCATAATTCAAGAATTATTGGTTGATTTTTGTGCTCTGCAGCTGTTGAGGTTCCAGTTCCAACGACAAATAAGGATGAGATTTTGTTAAAGGTGGAAGCAGCAAGCAGAAACCCATTTGATTGGAAAACTCAGAAAGGCATGCTTCAACCGGTTATGCCACCCAGGTTTCCGTTCATACCTGGTATGTTTCTCATTTTATGAAACACTTCAGAGTTTTGAGTTGTAGAGGTTGTATCAAATTAAGATCATTGTAACTTCTAAGAACTGAACACACTACAATATATGTACATATATAATTTGGAATGCACTGTACATAAATAGAGAAATTTACACTTAATCAAGTATTGTGGTAATAGGCATATACGTGAAAGTTGATACTAGCTACATGATAGACGATACCATACTCTATATTCTTCGGGCTAGTAGTTTTTGCCTTAGCTAATAGCAATTTGAGTCAACTAGACAGACTCCCTTTCGCCCTCCCTCTCTCGAATTTGCGTAAGCTTATAGTTAATAAAGACCGTTGAGGATAAGAAACTTTTCTTCTCATTGATGACACATGTTTTGGCATAACAGGTGTGGATGTAGCAGGAGAAGTCATCTCCATTAACCCTGGCCTGGAGTGACCAGCATTAAAGAAGGTGACAAAGTTGCCACGGTTAATGTCACATTAAGTGCCAACCACTCTTACTTGTTTTCTTTCATTTGTTTATTGTAATAGAACTAATCACACAGATTAAGAAAGCATACTTAACAAACAAGATTCTGCATTTAGGGTGTAAAATTCCATTCTGCATATAGAACTTAATTTGTTCTTTTACTCAAAAACACATGCATCAGACTGTTGTATCCTGGACTTCTTTGACCCTAAATTGTAAATTTGTGGATGCAATGCAATTTCCTACGTCAATTCCAAGAACTACTACAAAAATTTACTAAGAAAATGAGATTACAGGAGACGCCGATCGTCAATTCCAAGAACTACTACAAAAATTTCTCAACCAAGTCTTGTTGTTGACAAGACTTGTTCATAAGTTTATTTAGTTTATTGATTTGTGGATGAATCCCAGGGTCTATATGTCCCAGGCTCTATATGTTCACTTAGAAAGATTTTCATTGATCTCAAAATTTACTAAGAAAATGAGACTACATGAGAGCCTGATCGTCAATTCCTAGAACTACTACTTCAAAAATTTCTCAATCAAGTCTTGTTGTTGACAAGACTTGTTCATAAGTTTATTTAGTTTATTGATTTGTGGATGAATCCCAGGCTCTATATGTTCATGATGTTTAACATGGAGGCTCTCAGAGGAGTAAAACTTCGATAGGTTGACGTGGTACTTTGATCAATCATTTGTTCGATATGCTAGATTGTTTATTGGTTTACATTTCTTGCTTCCTTTTCTATTGGAATGAAATATGATTTTAAGGTATGTATATTTTTGCAGGGCCTGTAATGATGTTCTACGCTTTGTTATGGAAAGTGGTGCCAAGGGATGTTAGGTGAGTTACTGAATTACATTAACTAACATGTAGTCTTTTTTTGCCCTTTTTGTCGTTGACTATTATTATTTTTAGCAAGGAAAAATTGGTTTGACCTTAAAAAAAAATTGAGGTTCTATTTTGTGATGGTATTGGGCTTCACCATAATTAATTTTCCTGTAAAAGCTAACATGAGTAGGCTTTTCCACTTTTTATCCTACATGAGTAGGCTTTTCCTGTAAAAATTGAGGTTCTATTTTGGATCTTTAAAATTGGTAATACCATTCTAATTGAAATTTTATCCTACAATTGCTTCTACTCCTCTTTCCTAAGGCTCATATGTTGAGAAGGGAGGTCATCATTTTATAAAGAAAAATCGATTCTTGTTATATGTGAAACTAGGTTCTACTACGTATCCTGGTTTCTCCTTGGATTCTATGAAATACTACAACATTTGCGATGGCCTAGTGATGATGGTTTCATGTCCCAATGAAAATTTCGTCAAGTATTTCAAGTTAATAGTGTATGTGGTTACACCGGAAACCTAGACGAACTTGTAGTATCGGCCTTGGCTGATATTTAATACCACAGTTGTAATGTTATGGCATTAATATTTAAATTTTAATTTTAGTTTCTGAATTAATGTGTTCTTTACTTCATTTGAAATATGATGCGTAAGGCTGAAGAAAAGGCACGTGAAGAAAGTGAAAGATTACGGCAACAGGAGCGCGAACAAATTGCAGAGAAACGCAGGCGTGATTTGGTGAATTTCCTCTCTCCCTTTTCAGTTTTTTTCACTTATTTATGAAGTTTAAAGCTTAGTGTGTAAATACCAACTTGGGAATTGAAATTGATTTTCTTATGACATTTATTGGAAGAAAAAAAAGATCATTCCTGTATAGTAGTAGCAGTAGTCGTAGCATTAGTAGTTGTAGAGAAAAACCGTTTGTTTCTGTGAAGTGTTAGTACCTTTGGCTTCTCAGGCTAGCTTTAAAATGATTGCTTGATTTTTGTTGTGCTGAAAAGTGCTATCTATTTCATTGTAGTATTGGCTTTTCTTTGCCCTTTCCTTTCTTCTATGATTGTGTATGTGCATGTGACATTTTGTTTTATCAAGTCAGGTTGGTATAAATCTGCAATGAATTGAATCTTACATTATCCTTTGTTTCGCGCTTTCTTTCAGAAATATGAGTGAAGAAAATCATCCCGAGGGGACGACTCACCAAGGTTAGTGCCAACGTTCAATCTTGAATGGTAATTGTTTAAGAGTTCAATGGTCGAGCCAGTTTGATTTTGCGCTAGCTGTATATCTTTACTGATTATACAAATTGTATTATTGGAGATCAGGTTGATCGTATCTTGTATTCATCGGTGGTCTATCCTCATAATTATGGTTTTGTTCCCCGCACACTTTGTGAAGATAATGATCCAATGGATTTTTGGTCCTCATGCAGGTGAATCTTGCTACTCGCAAACTTTTGCTGCCTATTGACTATTTGTTTTTCGATGATTGATCTTTGCATTACTCATTTGCGATACTATGGATTGTGTTATAGGAACCGGTACTTCCTGGTTGCTTTCTTCGTGCCAGAGCCATTGGACTCATACCCATGATTGATCAGGTACTGTAGTTTGTGGCAACTGAATTCCAGAAACAAAAACAAAAAAAATCGTACCCTACTGCAAATATCATGCTTATTTAGTGTGTGGTAACAGGGGGGGAGAGACGATAAGATCATTGCAGTTTGTGAGGATGATCCGGAGTATTGCCATTATAGGGACATTAAAGAGCTCTCCCCTCATCGCCTCACTGAGATCAGACGCTTCTTTGAAGATTGTATCTTTAATGTCATTGATTTCTTTTATGTTTTTAACAATTAGTAGTTTATTACTATGGAACATCTGATCTTTGCCATGTGAATGTTGGAACCTTGACGGATATTTTAGTAGTAATTTTGATTTGTTTATTTACTATCGTTTCGTTAACTCATGAACATGGAAATCTTTGTAATCTTTCTACAATGGCCACATTATTTTTTTTTTTTAATTTTTAATTTTTTTAAAAATTAAATTTATTTTTTTTTGGTGCAAATTTTTTTTTAAAAAAAAATGTGCACTTACCCCGGCGTTTTTAGAAATGCCGGGGTATCTTTTTTCCAGGAAAAAATAATAAATTAAAAAAAAATTTAAAAAGTATATACCGGCGTTTTCCAAATGCCGGGGTATATTACGCTAATACCGGCGTCTTCAAAAGCGCCGGTGTAGGCCACCAATTCATCCCCGGCACGCACTCCACCGGCGCTTGTTGTGGTGCTTTTCCAAATGCCGGTAGGTTATTCACCGGCGTTTATAAACGCCGGTGAAGCCCCAAAAAAGCGCCGGGAAAGACCTTTTCTTTTGTAGTGCTCACAACTGTTCTTGCTACTTGTGCCAAGCTTGTAGACTTGGATGAAGATTGGTTCATACCTACATAGATAAAGCCAATATCAAAATGATCTTCAGATTGCTTGTTAGTCTCATGGATATGTAAAGTGTGGTGACCTAGAACTGGCTTTTCATATATATAATTAGAACTTAAATTAAGTGATGTCGATTCATGTTGTCTGTGCTATAATTAGAATATTTGAATCCGGTTTTTCATTCTTGTGAAATAGTTTTTTTTTGTTTGTTTCCAACCAGGGAGGAGGATGAATAGTAGTTTGGGGTCGAAATATATCTCAGAAATCATTGATAATATATGATACATCCCTTTATAACTGTTTTATAACATATATATGAAATTTTATTTCATGTAGGGTAATTTTTTATTAAAAAATGTTTTAAAATTCAAAAAAAATAATATATATATCCCGGCATTTTCCGTTTTTCTGACAAAAGCTCTATACCGGTGTTTTTCCAATTAAACGTCAGGATAGATATAGGCTATAGCGGCGTTGCTAAAAAACGTCCGGATAGACCTTATATCTGTTCCGGCGCTTGCTATAATAGCATTTTCAGAAATGCCGTTATGGTCTATCCCAGCGTTTATAAACGCCGGAAAAGCCTGTGCGGTTTGTATTGTGCATTGATCTGCAACATCAATTTTATTTTTTAGTTTGGAACATCTTTAGTTTTATTAGTATTTGATTATGACATTTATTATTTTATATAGTATATTTTGTCTATTTTTTATTTCTTGAAATTTGTGTTGATAATACTATTATATCATTGTTGATGAAAAAAACTTATATGAACATTAAAGCTTTATGGCACCATTTTTGGAGTTCGCCTCAGGTATTAAAATCTCTCATCCGGCACTAGATATTCTTAGTAATTGGAGTTTTATGTGACAACTCTCCAAAGTATCATATGTTCTCTTGCCTTGGCCAGTAAGGCCTAGGTTGTGAGTACATTGAATGCCATTTTTCTGCTTTACTTTGTGTAAAAACTGAAGAAAATCTATGTAATTCTACTAACTAAAGAACAAGTATTAACATATTGCATGAAAAGTATATTTTAATTGGAAAGTATGTCTGCTAGTGCTACATTAGGAAATAAAATTAATTTGTTCCTGAATGTCATCATTTTGTCTAATGCAAAACGGCTTACTTTAGAGCATCCACAGTCGTTCAATGTAAAAAATGACAAAATGCATATTTTGACAATCCATTTCGACGAAACGCTGCAGTCGTCGAATGACAAAAAAATGCATAAGTTCGTTAAAAAAGAAACACACGAAACATGATGTTTCGTCTGTCATTAAAAAATAATTTATACAGACCGAAATTTAGAAAATATTAATAAAAAACACGGAACGAAACATGATGCTTCGTCCCAAAGAGAATAATAAAAATTTCAAAATAACCGGACGTCCGGATTTTTTTGCAAAAACAAATTGCAAAAACAATTTTAAAAAATAGTTTGGAAAAAATATTTACAAAAGCAATTTAATAATTTGCAAAATCAATTTAAACAATTGCAAAAACAATTTACAAAATTTACAAAATTATTTTTAAAAATTATTTTTTTAAAAAATAAATTGGATTGGGACGAAACATCATGTTCATTCCCACCCTTAAATTCATTTAACCGGTTATTTTATTTGGTTTTTAATTTTTTTTACTTCGGACGAAACATCATGTTTCGTCTGCTATAATATGCATTTTGCTATTTCGAATGCTACTTTTTCCTTTCTACTGTAGCCGAATTACCAAAAAAATGACAAAATAGCTTACGACTGTGTGTGCTACAGTAAAAAAAAAAAAAGGCAAAAATGGCAAACAAGCAAACAACTGTGGATGCTCTAATCTGCAACTTTGGAGAGTTGGTAGTTGGTAGATCCTACAATACCAAGTTGTTAAGTTGTTACCTTATCGAGCATGCTTTATATGAATAAGAAATTAATAAAATATTTTACAAGTATGAAGCAGACAAAGAATAGTACAATAGAATTAGGGCTTAATTCCTTGTACAATAAAAAGTCCACTGTTATTGATGCTAGGAGTCCCAAGTATAAATTTGAAACCTTCGACAAATCAGGGAATTGGGCCAAGCCCGACCCAGTCCAACTTAGAATAACCCTATTTCTTTTGCTAATCAACTATGATTAGAAAAAAAATACAACAAAACTAATCCCTCTTAATTCTTGGTCAAAGATTATCTGTTATTTTTTTTATATATATACAGATCTCTCTTAACTTCTAACTAACGGTTTTTATTAATACTTTATTTCATTTCTTAAAATTATAAAGTAATCTAACTAGCTTGAAGACAAGATTGATTGTGTAAGAGAGTATGTCATAGTTAGAAGAACTACACTCAATTGTCCAATTCCGATTGTTGTCATTGATGCCGCCCAAAAATTTGTGAGGCAACAAGAAGAGCTTGATGTTAAGAAGCATCCATCTTCTGTACCTTGTGTCCTCCAAACACTGACTTGTCCTCCAATCACTGACTTTACAGCCTCAAACACTTTGCCTATAAAACTCCCCCTTCATTGCTCACCAGCCTCACCTCACTGTAGAACTAAAAAAGACTAACCAAGCCATCATGAATGGCTCCAGTGATTCTCAAAAGCCTCACTTTGTTCTGGTCCCTCTATTTGCCCAAGGCCACATGATCCCTATGGTCGATGTGGCTCGTCTCATAGCCGAGCGTGGTGCTCTAGTAAGCTTCATCACCACTCCGGTTAACACAGCACGAATCAAACCGACCATCGATAGGGTGAAGCTAGACGGGCTTCCTATTCGATTCATTGAGCTCAAATTTCCTTGTGCTGAAGCTGGATTGCCAGAAGGATGCGAGAACGTAGATCTCATTTCCTCTCCCGAGCATTACAAGCCGTTCTTTGATGCATTGAGCAAGCTTGGAGAGCCCTTAAGGCTCTACTTACAGAAAGTAAACCCTAACCCCAGTTGCATGATCATCGACTATTGCCACTCATGGACAGCTAAGATCGCGGAGGAGCTCAATATACCGCGAATCATCTTCCACGGGCCTTCATGCTTCTACATTTTGTGCATGCACAACATCCGACAACACGACATTTATCAGGGTGTCGACGAGTATGAAAACGTCGTTGTGCCTGATTTACCCCAAACAATTGAATTGACAAAAGCACAAGCTCCTGGTTGGTTCCCTAATAAGCCTGATTGGAAAGGTTTTAGTGACAAGGCATTCGAAGCAGAGGCATCCGCAGATAGTGTTATCGTGAACACATTCCGTGAGATGGAACCTGAGATTATAGAAAGCTACGAAAAGGCAATCGGGAAGAGAGTGTGGCCTATCGGGCCTTTGTCTTTGTGCAACAAAGATGCCACTAGCAGAGCGACAAGAGAAGACAAAGCATTGGTGAACGAGGACCAGATTGTGAGTTGGCTCGACTCTAAGGAGGCAAAATCTGTCATACTCGTCAGCTTTGGTAGCATCGTCCGCAGCCCACCACAGCAACTCATCGAGATAGGCTGCGGCCTAGAAGCATCAAAGAGACCGTTCATTTGGGTGATCAAGGGACTTGAAAAGTATCCTCAAATCGAGCAATGGATGTCTGAAGGGTTCTTGGAAAAGACGAAAGAGAGAGGGCTCATAATTAAAGGTTGGGCACCACAAGTAACGATTCTATCGCACCCCTCGATTGGAGGGTTCATGACACACTGTGGGTGGAATTCGACACTTGAAGCAGTAACCGGTGGAGTGCCAATGATAACGTGGCCTCACTTTTCAGACCAATTCATTAACGAGAAGTTCATAGTCGAAGTATTAAAGACTGGAATATCGATAGGGGTCAAGGTTCCAAGTTACTACCTGAAAGAGGATCAAGTGTCCGTAAAGAAAGAGGAGGTGGAGAGAGGTGTTGTATGCTTGATGGATGAAGGAGAGGAAGCAGAAAAGAGGAGGGAGAGAGCTGTAGAGTTTAGTGTGAAGGCAAAAAGGGCAATGGAGGAAGAGGGGTCATCTTATAGAAGCTTGACCCTTTTGATTGAATACATTAAGGATTATGCAAAGAAGAGGGATGTCAATGTAAAAGAGAGCTACTGTTGAGTATTGGAAGTAGACTAGATAGCGTCCTACAAATTGTTACAAATATTTAAAGTTTATTTGGAAATGTACTTTATGTACTGTTATGGAGTAGATTGGTTTTGTAATATTGGCTATTTCTTATTTCGTTAACTTTTCATTAATGAAATCGGTGACCACGGTCACTTTTTTCTTAAAAAAAAAAGGTTTATTTAGAAATGTAACCAAATAAACATACATTAACAATTATTGGAAATGTACAAATAACGGCATCAATTATAATTTTTTTTTTAAAAAAAACTTATTATTCATTCTTTCTGTTTCCAAACAACGGTAAGAGTTCATTTATATATAACTGATGTTGTTATGTCCAATAACGGCATCAGTCATTCGAATGCCGTTATTCAGGATAACGGCATTATTTATAAGTTTTTTTCACACTTAGAATTTTTTAAAGTTAGAAGATTCACACTTGTAAGAGAAATATACTGATGCCGTTATTCCAAATAATGGCATGAAAAAAAAAAAAATAGATGCCGTTATTGAAAATAACGGTATGTAAATAACCTATGCCGTTATTTCTAATAACAGTTTATGCTGACGTGTTCTAAACATTGACAGATTGCTAATTGTTTTCGGAAGTGAGGCAGAGCTCCAAATTTTTTCAAAAAAAGGGGCAGTATGGCAAAATTTTCAAGTTTTCTGATATGATTTGTTTTGGATGCGTGTTTAAGAAGTAACCTAGGAGGCCACTGACTTCATCAAACCCCATCCCCCCCGTAACTTGCTTCCTTTTTAATTGCTTTGCATAGCAGGAAAAATAAAGAACCAAGACCACAAATTTTCCTGACACTTTTTGTAAGCATGCTATAGTGCACAGGTAAACGTAGGTCATGTTTGGCTTTAGTTCCTTAAGACCACAAGTTCCCTTGCCTACCCAAAGAAGTTGTGAAACAACAACCAGGGGAATTGCAAGTTTTTTTTCATGGAGTAAGACAACCTTACAAATTAACTTGCAATTGTATCTATATGCAACTCTATTTATTTTCACGTTAAAACGAAAAAATTGTATTAGATTTTTGCTTTTCCAACGGGAGCGCTTAGTACACGGTAATGTGCAGAGGAATTCTGCATTACCTAATTTGGTAAGTATAGCTATGAAAGTGATATGGCTAAAAATATGGTTAAATTGTAACCATTCAAATCAGGCACGAATCTTAAAGTTCGGAGGTAAAATGGTAATTTCACTACAAACGGGTCTGAAATGGGAACTGTGCCTTTTTTCGAAGGCCCAATAACCCATAAACGGAGCCGCCTTACTGGATGCGGATCCCAACCCGCAAGAAACCCGGTCCAGCTAGATAGGAGAGGATTAGGGTTTATGATTGTCCTTGATCAACGGTCCTAATCACTTCTATCCATTTACACTGGGAAGTAGGGATTTGATCTTATCCCGAAACTGGTTCCTAAGGCGGCTATAAATACCCCCCATCTCCCACTGTTACCAGGTAATCAATCTTTCACCAATCAAAGCTCTTTCATAATCTTTCTGATTACTGACAAGAGCATCGGAGGGTGCGTCGCCGGAATCAACCCCGGTATTTCGCACTTTTTGAAGGTCAACGGCGGGAGAATCTCGGTCAAACTCTGGTGAAGTTGTTCACGGTTGACTATTCAGCATTCCTCGAATCCACAAATTTATCTGTTTGCCCCCACATCGATTTCAGCGGTAACAAATTGGCGCCGTCTGTGGGAACACGAATAGCAGTCCAACCTCTTCCACCGGTCAATACCACCTCCAGCCATGCCACCAAGGAAACTAAGATCTAGAGGGTCCAACCGCGGACTCACTCCTCAATCGCAACAGGAGGCTCCCCTCCAAACCGTCCAGCAGCAGGGGCAACTCCCTCCTCAGGCTGATCCGCTCTTACAGCAGGAGCAGCCTCCTCTTCAGAACCCTCAGCCCCAGCGGGCTCAACTCGGGCCCCAGAACACCGGTGTAGGGACCTCTCGTCCTCATCCTCAGAAGCAACCTCTTCACCGCGACCATATTTCTGTACATAACCCTTCCACCGACTCCATGGCATCCCACAACCCTCGGCCTTCAGAAGATCTCCGCAACATCATCATCAACCGGCAGAATGAGGGGATCTTCGCCATCGTTTGGATGAAAGGTGGGCCCGAGAGGGAGCCTCCCGTTCAGAACGTCCAAATGCGCGATCTCCTCGCCGCCACGACCACAGGAGGTCCTCTCTTCATAGGAGGCGGAGGGAGTCCCCTGAGTACCATCGAAGAAGGCATCATTCTTCCACTGGTCGACAGACCCAGAGGGACCAGAACGGACCTATCCCCCGAGCAGAATTTCAAGAGTTCCAGGCAACAATCTTGCAGGCCCTCAATATTCCACCAAACAACAACAATAATGTGCAGAGGGTTCCCACTCCTCAGCCGGTTTAAAGCCCTCGCCATCGGTCCCTAAGTCCTCCTCAAGCTTCGGGCCGCCGCCATCACATTCCTAGCCCTCACCAGTCTCCAAGCTACCGATGCCGTAGCCTACGCTCTCTTTCGTATGAAGACGAGTCCAGAGGCTCACCAGGATACCATCGAAGGAATGATGCTGTCTACTGCTGTCTCCACGAGATGGAGAGGCGCCTCGGTCAACTCGATGGAGATGAGGAGCTGAGAGGGAGGACCCTCCGGCCAAGCAGACCTCCGTTTTCTCGAACCATCATGGAGGCACCCGTTCCAGCAAACTTCAAGCCCCTGCAGTTCGAGACATATACGGGGGAGTCAGATCCCATGGATCACAACGAGAGTTTCAAGACTCTCATGATGATCCATCAAGCCTCCGATGCCCTCCTATGCAAGACCTTTCCGGCCACTCTCAAAGGCCCGGCCCGGAAATGGTACTCTCGCCTCGCCCCGTCCTCCATCTTCTCTTTCAAGCAGTTCGAGACCCTCTTCATAACCCACTTCATGAGCGGCCGCCGCTCCGAAAAATAAGTATTTCACTACTCTTCCTCAATCAGAAGAAGGGCGAGAAACTGAGAGATTATGTCAAGCAGTTTACCGCGGAAGCCAGGTCCATCGCCTCCCTCGACCAATCGGTCGCTACAGCCGCCTTCCAGTCCAATGTCCTCAACTCTAACATCCGGTCCTCCCTAGCCAAAAAGCCCCCGCAAGACTTCTCCGACCTTCTTCTCAGAAGCGAGAAGTACATCCGGGAGGAGGAAGCTAAACATCGCCCCACATTCGAAGGATCCTCTTCTAGAAATAAGAGGAAGGCCGCTAAAGACGAGGGAGCTAAAAATCTCTAGAAGGACAACGGGGGTCAGCGTCATCCACCTCCCAGATTTGAAAAGTTTATCCCTCTCAATGCCAATGTTTCAACTATTCTGATGGAGGTAGAGAAAGATGGGATCCTACCTCCTGCCCGAAAGATGAATACTCCTGGAAAGAAGAGGGATAAGGAGAAGTTGTGCTGCTATCATCGAGACCACGGCCACGACATCAATGACTGTCGGGCTCTGAAAAATGAGATCGAAGGCGTCATTCAGAGAGGGCAGCTCTCTAAGTTTGTAAGAAAGAACCGGGTTGATCTTCCTCCACCCCTAGGGGGGCTAACAAGCGGCCCGAGAGGCGAGACGAGACTTCCGAATTCAAAGAAGAACGCATCTTGCACTTTATCCACGGAGGCCCGATGGGAGGAACCTCCAACTCATCTCGAAAGGCTTTCATCAGGAATGTCAATTCAGTGCACAGCCTACGCCCTCCCAAAGGTCTTGGAGTCCCGGTTACTTTCTCGGATGAAGATCTAGAAGGTGTCCGAACCCCCCACTGTGATGCACTGGTGATTAACCTCCACATGGCTAACTTCAAAGTAGAAAGGATTCTAGTGGATAATGACAGCTCTGTCAACATCCTTGTCCTAGCGGCCTTCCGAGGGCTCAAATTATCGCGGGACAGGCTCAAGCCCACCGGCTGTACTCTCCATGGGTTCACGGGAGTGACAGTGACGATCGAAGGTGTTATAACCCTCGATGTAACCGCTGGCAAAACTCTTACTACCCGAACGAAGCCAATGGACTTCATGGTTGTCGACGTCCTAGCCGCTTACAATGTGATCCTAGGTTGACCTGGCCTAGCAGGTTTAGAAGCCGTCCCATCAGCTTATCATCTGAAAATGAAGTTTCCCACCAAGGCAGGCATAGGGGAAGTAAGGGGAAGTCAAGAGATGGTCCGCAAATGCTATATGACCTCGACCGGAGGACCCGTCCTCTCCCTCGAGTCCCTTGAGATTCCCTAGGGGAACACCTAGCCTATGTCGGAGCCGGTAGACGAGTTAGAGGAAGTGCTCTTCTCTGAAGAAGATCCGAACTACAAATTCCTCATCAGCAAAACCCTCCCTTCTGCCCTCTGCGCCGACATAGTCCCGTGCATCAAAAGAAATCAGGATCTCTTCGCACGGTCGGCTGCCGACATGCTGAGAATTTCCGAAGAGCTCCTTGTCCACCATCTAAGCGTTGCTCCGGGGTCCAAGCCGGTCCAGCAGAAGAGGCAAAAGTTCGCCCCCGAGCGCCTGCAAGCTATAAAGGAAGAAGTGGAGCTCCTCAAAGCCCGTTTCATACAAGAGGTCAACTATCCAGAATGGCTCTCCAATTTCGTAATGGTCAAAAAGGCCAATGGAAGTTGGAGGATTTGCATCGACTTCACAGATTTGAACAAGGCATGCCCTAAGGATCCTTTCCCACTCCCCAGCATCAACACCTGGATCGATGCTACTTCGGGCCATGAGCTGCTAAGCTTCATGGATGCTTTCTCCGGATACAACCAAATCAGAATGTTCTCCCTGGATATCCCGAAGACGTCCTTCGTCACAGATCAAGGCCTCTACTGCTATAGGATAATGCTCTTCGGGCTCAAAAATGCTGGGGCCACCTACCAATGCCTCGTCAATAAGGTCTTCAAAAATCAGATCGGCCGGAACATGGAGGTTTACGTCGATGATATGCTAGTGAAAAGCATCCAGGGGTCCGACCATGTCGCCGACCTCCAAGAATCCTTCGACGTGTTGAGGAAGCATAACATGAGATTAAATCCGAATAAGTGTGCATTCGGGGTCTCATCTGGTAAATTCCTGGGCTTTATGGTCAGTCAGAGAGGGATTGAGGCCAACCCCGAGAAGATAAAAGCCATACTCAATATGGCTCCTCTTACAAATGTGAAAGAAGTGCAAAAGCTTACAGGACGCCTCGCAACTATAGGGCGCTTCCTCTCCAAGTCCGGAAAAAAGTGTCTCCCTTTCTTTAAAGCCCTCAGGGGGCTAAGGGCTTCGAGTGGGGCCAGCAGCAGCAAGAGTCGTTCAACCAACTGAAAGTCTATTTGGTCAACCCCCCACTCCTCAGCAAGCCTACTCCCGGGAAAACACTCTATCTCTATCTCGCTGCCTCCGAACAAACCCTCAGCGCTGTCCTAATGAGGGAAGAAGATAAGGCACAGAAGCCTATCTATTATGTGAGCAAGGTTCTTCGAGATGCCGAGCTCCGCTATCCGAGATTGGAAAAGATAGCCTACGCCTTGGTTATGGCAGCCAGGAAGCTCTGCCCCTATTTTCAATCCCAGTCGGTGGTCGTCCTTACCCACCAGCCACTCAAGCAGGTTCTGCATAAGCCCGAGACCTCCGGACGTCTAATGAAGTGGTCAATCGAGCTGAGTCAACACAACATATCTTATCAGCCTCGGACTGCTATCAAAGCTCAGGCCCTAGCCGAGTTTATAGTGGAAAGCACAATCCCGGAAGTAAGTCAAGCAGCAAATGGGCTACCCATCTGGACAGTGTATGTAGATGGGTCTTCTTGCGCCGAAGGGAGCCGAGCCGGAGTCATTCTGGCAGGCCCAGATGACTTTGTTCTCTAATACTCCCTCCGCATTAATTTCAAAGCTTCCAACAACGAAGCTGAGTACGAAGCCCTAATAGCAGGCTTGGGCATGGCTCGTAAGGTAGGAGCGCAACGTGTCTGAATTTTCAATGACTCGCAGCTCGTGGTGAATCAGGTCTTAGGAGAATACGAGGCGCAAGACGACCGAATGGCCATGTACCTAGCCAAGGTCAAAAGTCTCATGGCTTCGTTCGAAGAGGCACTACTCCAGCAGATTCCTAGAGAGGAGAACGCCCAAGCAGATGCCCTCTCAAAACTAGCCTCCTCCTCCCTCCAAGGTCTCAAGCAGACCGTCCTAATCGAAGTTCTACTAAGGTCCAGCATCGAAGAAGAAACCCCCGACTCAATGGAATCGCTACCTGTCCAACTCGAAGATAACTGGATGAGACCCTTGATGAGTTCCTCAGGGATGGGAGCCTTCCCCAAGATCCTAAAGAAGCTCGCCGAATCCGAACGAGAGCGGAGCGGTACACCCTCGTTGAGGGAGTCTTGTACAAACGCTCTTATACCCAAGTAGATGGCAGACCCTACTTGAGATGTCTCTCTCCAGAAGAAGCCTTGTATGCCTTGAAAGAACTCCACAAAGGTATAGGCGGAGCCCATTCAGGATCAAGGTCCCTCTCCAGAAAAGTCTTGAACTACGGGTACTTCTGGCCTACCCTCCTTCGAGACGCAGAACAACATGTCTGGAAATACAGCTACTGTCAGCAATTCTCCAACATCCGCCGCCTACCGCAAGCCCAACTTATATCTCTCTCGAGTCCAATTCCCTTTGCAATATGGGGGATGGACCTACTAGGACCGTTCCCACCAGCTCCAGGCCAGCTCAAGTTCCTAGTCATGGCAATCGACTATTTCTCCAAGTGGATCGAGGCCGAACCGCTAGCGACTATTACTGAGAACAAAGTGCAGCAGTTCTTTTGGAAAAATGTGATCTACCGGTTCGGCATACCTCGAGACTTAGTAACAGATAACGGGACACAATTCACGGGGACAACATTTCGCTCCTTATGTGAAGACCTCGGCATCCAGCAGTCGTTCTTCTCCGTCTCTCATCCTCAATCCAATAGTCAGGTAGAAAATGCCAACAGGCAAATCCTCTCGGACATCAAGAAGAGACTAGATAAGTCGGCCAAAGGCTTATGGGCAGAACAACTTCCTAACGTATTGTGGAACTACCACACTACAAAAAGAACCCCCACGGGAGAGTCGTCCTTCAATCTCACCTACGGTTCCGAGGCCGTAATCCCCCTAGAAGTTGGTTTTCCATCTCCTCGCCTAGTTGCCTATAATGAAGAGCAAAACGCCAAGGAGCTCGGAGCCAATTTGGACCTCATCGATGAGCTCCGCGAAAGAGCTTCAATTCGCCAGCAAAATTATCGAAGAAGAATCGAGCAGGCCTACAACAAAAGGGTCCGTCCCACAGATCTCAAGGAGGGGGACTTAGTCCTCAGAAAGCCAGCCAAAAGAGCAAGCTAGCCCCGAATTGGGAAGGACCATACAAGGTCTCCAAGGTAGTTCGGCCAGGAGCATATCGTCTTGAAGACCTCGAAGGCAGGGAGATACCAAGAACATGGATTGCCGACCATTTACTGAAGTACTAAGGGGGTGCTTGAACGCCTCTCCGAGTACCATCAAATGTCGAGCCATTCCTATCTTCTTTTTATTTGTACTTGCTTCTTTATTCTCCCATTGTAATAACAACCTGCAACTTAGAAGCGGCCGATTAGCAATTATTAATAAAGAACTTCTTTCGCATAACCCAAAGAGATTAACACATAAATAAGAACGGAAAGTAGAATATGGGAAAGGCGAGAAAGGACCACAACAAAAAGCAAATCGGCAATAAAGATCATTGAAAGACGAAGTATAAAATTTAAAAACCCAAGAACAAGATGGGATTAATACCTTATGCTGGGATCCCTTGTCGTCGAGATCCTTATCCTCCTCCGCAAGAAGGTTATCCTGGTCCATCCAATCAGTTGCTGACTCCGAAGGAAGAGCAGATGCTTTCAGGGATCCCAAACTGGCACAGGGCTCAGTTCTCGGCGTTCTATGAACTGGTCCCAATCATGCACGAAGTTGGGATTAATATCCCACTCCGGCCATTTCGAACCATCCTCAGTAACGCTTATGCGTGGACACGATCGCCAGTCCCTTGTCAGCAGGGGAATCCCCAGGAAGAGGAGCAGAAGCAGCCATAGCTGAAGAACTATGCGTGGACGCGACTATGCACGATGAAAGAGCAGATGCTTTCAAGGATAATAGTACAAGTTGAAGAAAGGATAATAGTACATGAGATAAAATATCACAAGTTAGGAGGAAAATTGGGCTTTTTTTCTAACAAGATGTTAGCCAAAATTATAATGTGATTATATTTGTTCATTGTTAAATTATCACGTTTTCGCAGCAGTGTCAGCCAATCTTTAATGTGATTTCAATTTTTTCTTCCTTTTATATACCAAACTTCATGCAAACCTTCGCTGTCTACTTCTAGTCAGAGGTTTACAAATAGAACTGTTGCATCCAGTCACCAAATGATAAGAATTTTGTAATTTCTGAACCAAAGACAAAGTCATCTGTATATAAAGACTACGTTTGCCCGTTGAGGGCCGGTCCTGAGTTTTCGGGGGCCCGAGGTGAAAGTTCCAAATAACTTTTTTTAGGCGGCCCTAATAACAATATATATTTTTTTACGCACAAAATACATGCCTATATTAATAAGGGGAATAAAAATTGGGGGCTCCCTAAAATTGTCAAAAATTTGGAGGCCTGAGGCGGCCTCCACACCTGCCACAAGGTGGGGGCCGGCACTGCCCGTTGACATGTGCCAACGACAAGTCTTCGGAACGGTGTACCTGATTTGATTATATAAAATAGTTTTAAAGATTCAGCAAAATAATTGAAGTAGGAAATATATTATATGAGGAAGCAGCATATCTACCTTTAAGCTCAACCATCGCATTCTTGATCATTAGCTTGAACTTACCTGGAATGCATATAGTTTATCAGAAACATTGCATAGATTTTTTTTAAAACTTCAGCATCACTTTTAGATACTTGTAATAGTTATGCATATACATGATCATATAGGGTTTAATAGAGCTTACTCTAATCTCATAACCAGTATGAGCATATCTGTAGTACTCCGTATTTTTAAATATTTTTTTAAATATTGATAAATAAATTAAAATAATTTTTGGAGATTTAATAAATATTTTTCTAAAAAATTATCTTTTTACACGTGCAAATGTTTTCTTGAAAAGTTCAAAATCAAAAATTATTTTGTGGAAAATCATTATTTATTATTATATATTATTTGTGAATTTTCTGGATTTTTCTGACTTTTATTGGACCTATTTGCAAATATTTCAAAAAGAATGACTTTTGTGCAAAATTACCACTTGGAGTAAAAACTCCAGATTTTTGGATTATTGGGCTGGGTATAATGCCTATTCAACTTAGGGTTAAAAAGTTTACTTTTTTTTTTTGATGAATTTGATTTATTTTACAAGTTTTGATAAAAGAGGATCTTTTTGCAAAATTGCTATTTATAGGGATGAAAATGCAAAATCATTTTCTGGGTTTCTCAAACAGTGCCAGCTGATGCTAGTGGGGGTCTTTTTGATTTTTGAACTAGATTAAATTGGTTTTAACTAATTTCCTAGTATGGGGACTTATTTATGTAAAGGTATATTTTAAAAGGAGTATTTTGCAAATGTGTTCAAAATCCTAATTCTCTTGATTTCCGACCTATTTAAAAAGGTGGAGTGCAGCCTTCTTTTGCTGCACAATACAAAGGTTTTATTATTATTATTTTCTTTAAGTTTTAAAGAGGAGATCTTGGATTTCTTGCGAATGAGGGATTTTTCCTATTGCTTTATTATCTTCGTTTGATCTCTCTTCAATAAGGTGAGTGACATGTTTTATTTTGTTTTGTTTTGTTTAATGTATGTTGTATGTGAGTGATATAATTATTTTGTTTTGTTCTTTGAATGTTGTATGTGGTATTTTATCTATTAAAAAGATTGCTTGGGTTTGGTATGAATATATATATGATGAATTGGATGAATTGATGAATTAAAATTGGATCTTTTATGGAACCCTAAGTTATTTATGAGTAGAATTTGCATGTGGATGATTTAAGATTGTTAAATAACCTAATATAAATCATGAGTAGGCTATTTCTTTTGGATTATTGCTGATTTGATTGGATATGGTGAATGTTTTTTTTTTTTGAGTTAAAAGGTGGAATAAAGCCACCCTGTTTCATTAATAAGGAGTTAACAAAACAACCCCGTAGAACCGGGGGGATTACAAAAAGCAACAGGAAACAAAATACAGTGCAGAAAGTAAAACGTACACCCCCAACAAAGCCCTGGGGGGTGGGCAGAACAACAGAAGCCAGGAACAAAATGGTAAGGACTGCAGCACTATGGAGTCTGCCGTCTCTCAATCCAGTGTCGGGCCAAAGTCTATCTCCTCATCATCATAATCCTCAACCTGAAAGACTCTGGCGATCCTCCCTCTCGCTCCTGTGGCGGCAGCTGTAGCCCAAAAAGAAATAAGGTGCATTATATGAGTAAGGTTACCAGAAATAGAGTTACATGAAGCGTGAAAGTAAAAATTGTTTCTATCTAGCCATAACACCCATGTTGTTGCCGCAATGGCAATGTACCATGCATCCTTCATTTCGTGACGGGTCGAAGCAAATTTGGGTCCTATCCACAGCTCCTCATAGTCATTAGGATAGTCACTAGTGCCTAGTGCTCTTAGGACCTCAACCATAGTCGCCTTACTCCTAGGGCATAGGATAAAGAGGTGGTTCAGCGTCTCCACCTGCAGGTTACAGAACCCACAAGCAGTCGCGATCTGAGGCTGTCTTTTCGCCAGGTTTTCTCTCGTGAGGATGGCATTATTAAGGACTAGCCAGAGGAATACTCTGACTTTCAGTGGTGTTTTCGCCTTCCAAAGTACCCTTGCCCAGCTAGGCCGACACCCCCTGAAGTGAATCCGATGGTACAGGGATCTGACCGTAAATGCACCCTTGGGTTCTAACCCCCACCGCAGCTGGTCTGGTCCCTGGGTGCACCTCGCCTCGTACCTTGCTATGTGTGTTCGAAGTTCAATCAATTGCTGCTGCAGTGTCGGGGATAGAGCTCCCTGAAGCGTTGGTTTCCAAGTAACCCCTCTTCCAAACCTCGGCTACTGAGATATTTGGGCGATTCGTTTTTGCAAACAGGTCCGGGAATACTGCTCGAAGTGATCGAACTCCACACCACTTATCCCACCAAAATCTGGTGGACCGTCCGTTTCCAATATTCAAAGTTACCGCCGAGTTGAACGGTCCACTTGCTTTGGAAATTCCTTTCCAGAAACGGGAAACCTTAGCGCCTACACGAAAGCCCAGGTTTCTAGAACCTTTTCCACGGAGGTATGGTTGGATGAAGTCCTGCCAGCCTTCTCCACAATTGTGAAAGACCTTCCACCACCATTTCTCTAGGAGGGCAAGGTTCATGTCTCGGAGGTCAATGATACCCAACCCTCCGTGCATCCTCTTCATACAGGCAACCTCCCATTTAATCAGGTGGTAGCCGCCCCTGTTCGCCTCTGCCCCTTTCCAAAGGAATCTTTTACGGATTCGGTCGATCCTTTGGATGACCCACTTTGGGAGCTCAAAAAAGGACATGTAGTATAAAGGCAAATTTGACAGAATTGAGTTGATGAGGACCACTCTTCCCCCTAGTGACAGTGACTTTCCTTTCCAGTCAGACAATCTGTCCTCCACCCTATCTATAATAGGTAACCAGTCCAACTTTGTGAGCTTTCCCGGCCTAAGTGGGAGCCCCAAGTATTTGATAGGAAAATCATTCGTCGTACAGTTAAGGATGGTGGCATGTTCCCAGGCTTCTTCGTCCATTAGAGTAATGGGAATCAATGTACTCTTGTGGAAGTTAATCTGGAGACCTGACCATGCTTCAAAACAGTACAGGGCCCCCTTAAAGCAGACTGTTTCAGATCTGGTCCCGTTCCCAAATAGTAGGGTATCATCAGCATATTGCAGAATCATGCACCCTTGACTGGCACTGGAGTTGCCCACCGGCGTAATCCAACCCTGTCTCCGATAATTATCTAGCATTCCTCTAAGAACATCAGCCACAATAGTGAAGAGAAGTGGGGATAACGGGTCCCCTTGTCGTAGACCCTTCTTACATGGGAACGCCGGTCCTGCTTGCCCATTGACCGAGATTGCCGTTTTGCTAGTTTGTAGGCATTGATTGACCCATTTAATCCATCTGACCCCAAATCCTCTCCCTCTGAGGGCCTCCATCAAACAGTCCCAGTCGACGGAGTCGTATGCTTTTTCAAAGTCCAACTTTAGAAGGAAATTCTTAGAATTGCTAGTATAGCATTGGTGTATGACTTGTTCAGCAGTGGCCACACAGTCCAGGATACATCTGCCCTTGATGAAGCCCGTCTGGGATTTGTCGATGATGTTGTCCATAAAGTTCCCCAGCCGGATGGCCAGAACCTTTGTGATAATTTTTGCTGAGAAATTAATGAGGCTAATCGGCCTGAAGTCCCCCACACGCTTAGCATCCTCCTGTTTAGGAATCAGGACAACCTCCGCAAAATTGAACATGCCCAGTCTAAGATTGTTATTAAAAAATTCCTCCATCAAAGCCATAAAGTCATCTTTAATTTCTTCCCAGAAAATTTGGTAGAACATCATTGGAAAACCGTCTGGCCCCGGGGATTTGTCAGCGCCCATTTGGTTGATGGCCTTCTTGACTTCCATTTCCGAGAATGGTTCTTCTAAACTGGAGAGCATCTGCACAGAGTCTCCCAGGCTCTCCTGCCAGAAATCCCCCCTTAAAGGGGCCCTAAAATCATTCTTTTTACCAAAGAGACCTTTATAATAATTCTGGAAGGTTGAGGAGATATCCTTTTCATCCTGCACAGTTCCCGACTCCGTCTGAATTGATAGGATCAGATTGGATCTTCGTCTTGCGCTAGCCACCCGATGGAAGTAGGCCGTGTTCGCGTCTCCCTCTTTGAGCCACGAAATCCTAGACCTTTGTTGCCATTTGATCTCTTCCAGCCTATAGAGATTGGCGATGTTATCCCGGAGTTCTAATAGCCTGTTTCTTTCTTCCTGAGACAAATCTCTTGTCTCCTCCACCCTTTCCAGTCCATCTATTTCTTCTAGGAACGCTTCTTTGGATTGCCAGATGGTGGCGAACCTAGATCGATTCCATCTGCGTAGTCGTTTTCTCAGTCTCCGTATTTTCTCACACCACCGGGATGCCGCGTCCCTACCCGCCATTGGGAGCGCCCAGTTTTCCATAACCATGTGATGAAACCCCTGAATTTCTATCCAAGCTTTCTCGAATCTGAATCTCCGCTTCCTATGCTGCCTACAAAGGCCCACATCGAGCAGGATCGGTGTGTGGTCAGACGTTGGTCTCGGGATTGACCTGGCTGTAGCTAATGGAAATTTAGCTTCCCACTCCATCGATACAAGAACTCTGTCCAGCTTGGCCATGACCGGAGTAGTTTGCATATTGGACCAAGTGTATAGTCTGTCATTGATAGGGATATCGATCAGCTCAAGTTCCGTGATCACCCTATTGAAGTCCTCTCGATGCCTGTCACTGGACCCTCAGCCTTTATGTTCGAAGGAAAATCTAGTGATATTGAAGTCCCCTCCAACAATCCAGGGCCCAGGCCAGCGCTGTCGGATCAAGATAAGCTCTTGCCAAAAGGCTTCCCGCTCTGAGGCCACATTCAGACCGTAGACAACAGTCACCGTTTGCATCCAGTCATCGGCTTTTCGTTTCAATCGAGCACTTAAAGAGAATGTTCCGCTGTACACCTCAGCACATGAGAGAATATCCGAGTTGAACCCAATAGCAATCCCCCCAGAGGCGCCAGCTAATGGGCGTAACACCCATTCCCTAATTCTGTTGCCCCCAATCCGCCTGAGCTTGTGCCCAAATTGGAGTTTGGTCTCCTGGAACCCTACTATCTCTGCTTTGGAGCTATTGATAACATCTCTAACCATGCCTCTTTTTTCCCTGTCCCCCAATCCCCTAACATTCCAGAATAGTGTACTCATTTGGGAACCGTGTCGGGGGTGAACGTTAGTGTGGGTGTGGGACCGGCTCCATCCTCGAGGATGTCCATTGTCCCAGCACAACCTAGAGTAGTCTTGTGAACCTTAACCCTCTCAGTTTCCCAACCCCTAATCTTGTTGAGAAGTAAAGCATTGCGCTCCGTATCATACACCTCTAACCCACAAGTTCTAGCTAGGGTAAAGACATCAGAATCAGACATAAAATTCAAAATAGATGCTAAAAAAGCAGTCGTACCTCCCTTGTCGAACTTAGCGGCTTTGGCCGCCGCCGCAACCTCAAGGTAGTCATCCAAGGACTCCACATGAGCCCTTTTAGGTGACCTGTGAACTTTGAACCCAACTGTCCTCTGCAGAGATCCAGAACCAACTCTAGGTGCAGACTCTGGAAGCGTGGATAGGACCATCTCAGGAGAGATCTCTCTTTGGGTATTGGCAATAAACTCTAGGTCTTCAGACTCCTCATCTGTGAAGGAGAACTCCTCGTCCAAATTTAGTCGCCCTTCTCGGTCCTCCTCACTGTCTGAGTGTTGAGTAACTGGTCTACTAATAGTGACTGTCAAGGCAGACTGCTCATTTAGCCCGCGGCTTGATGAAGCAGGTGTAGTAGAGTTGATCTGTCCCAAAGCGGACCCCTCGATGGGCCCGCTACTAGTGTTACAGATAGACTGACAATTGGAAGATGTAGATACAGGAACATTCTCTTTGGACCCCTCTTTGGGCCCGTGGATATCTATAAAAGGGCCTCCATCTCCACTCTTACTCCGCCCACCAACCCCCTCAACAGCGGATAACACTTCCGCTCCTCCGCGATGCAGCGTACCCTGCCCTTCGAACTGCGCGCCTTCCGCAACGAAATGCGCGCCTTCCGCAACACGACAGTGGGCGGTAAGAATACCGCCCATGCCAGCTGTCACGTTGTGATTGGCTGCAGCATCGGTGGGTACAGAACGCCTCCCCATCAGTTTGACTTGTATGCCATCTGTCAAAAGGAGATTGGGAGGGTGAGCGGTTTGTGCAGAGCTCGAAATAAATGACGGAGAAACCAAGGGACGTTTACCTTCTTCGTCCCTATCCCCTTTTGCCTTCTCCCTTACTCCGTTGTTTTCATTACCGCTCTTACCCAAACACTCAGAGCCCTTTCCCTCTACCAACTCCTTCTGTGTCACTCTTGGTCGCCAGCGTGCTTCCACCCATGTCAGAGGCCAGTTCCTTGCTTTTTGCCTTCTCAGAAGCTGCCTCTGCGAGCTGCATCTCCTGGTCCTTTGTCTTTTCTGTAGCAAACCACCTCTTCTCTACCCACTCCCTAGTCGAAAGTGGTCTGTTGCTCGTCTGTGTCTCCAGAGAAGTACCTTCCAGGCTGCTTTTAGTGCTTTTGAGGCCAACTGCTCCGTTCTGAGCCAAAGGTGGCCCCTTTTCCACTGCATGCAGTGTCTCCCTCCTGTTTTGAGTAGGGTTTTTGTCGCCTCTTGCCTTGATGGTTTCAGACCCTCCCAAATCCGGAATGGCCTCAGCCCCTCTCTGGATGCGTGCTGCTGATCCCTCCGCCGCAACTCCACGGCGTCCCTCCTTCCCTCTGGTGGCGTTGAGTACCTCTCGGTGGGCTCGTTCCACTTCATGCGCTCCGTCGATAGTAAGGTCCCAACCTGGGGCAACCACCTCCCTGTAAGAACGACCGTCTCTCTGAGAGGAGGGGGATTTGGGGGAGATGATGGGATCATGCTTCGGCTCTGCTCTTTGATCCAAAATGAAGCGGATGAGATAGGCCTCCTCGAACGAGAAGACCTTCGCGAATCGAGGCATGAGAGAAATATCGCCACTTCTGATGAGAAGTCTTGCCGAGACTAAGTCTGAACGGCGAATAGTCTTCTCGTCGATGGACTCCACTGTTCCAAACTCCGATACAATCTCCTGGAGTGCCTCCTTTTTCCAAAAATGTAACGGAACATTATGGATCCAAATCCAATACTTGTCCCCTTTCGGAATTTTCGCGCCGAAGTGCGGTGACCAAGCTGTGAATTCGATCTTGAAAAAACCAAAGTCGAGAACACCCATTGATGTGACCTCCGTCATCTTCTCAGGCGACGGGAACGAAACGAGGAATTGAAGGTGGCATAGTTTCTTAACAACCCAGTCTCGATGCGCTCGCATTGGCCACTTAAGATTAAGCGCTTGTAGCAGGTGAGCTTCGGATGGGGATCCCGACCTCACCCTCGCTACCGCACACCACTGTCGAAGCCACGCTTCTTCAGTCTTGATCGTTTCGAGACTGTGGGCTAGCTTGATCACTGTTGGGCTCTCAGGGGATTTGCCTCTAACTACAATCCTCTTCTCGTCACTACTGGAGTTCGTAACATTCGTGCAAGAGTAAGACATATGTCCCCATTTCATGCACCTCAGACATCGAACCTCCTTCGTGCACTCCGTACGGTAATGACCTAAATCCCCGCAGTTGAAACATGGGACTGGCTTTCTTTTTCCTTTCCTCATTCTTTTTCTGGTATCAAGTTGCTCCGTTGGTAGTTGGTGGCAGTTAGTGTTGTTGGGAGCTTGGTGTGGCGGAGGTGTTGAGATAAGCTTCCTCTTACCCCCCTGGCCACCACAGGCCATTCTTCCACCGTCTCCACGTCCAGTGCTGCCTCCACACTCCCAAGTGTCTCATTGTTTGGGTCCCCTTGTTAGGCCCCAACAATGATAGACTTGCGGCGGTTGGTCGTAGTCACCTTAGGTCGTGGGGATGGTTGTCGAGGTGGGTGTGTGGAGGTCGGGGGTGAAGCGTGAGAGGAGGTAGGCTGAAAGAACTGTTGTCTAGCAGCACTGGGTGCACCGTGGTTTGGTTTGTCCCTCCAGTATACTGTATATGATCATGATGCCTGGGATTATCACTGTGAGTACCCTCTGAACTGCGATGGTGATGAGGATCTCTGTGACCCCTGTCCCTCTGGTCTGGCAGCAACCGCATTGGGCGACGTCGGCTGGTAGGGGGGAACTCCTCCGCTCATTGCAGCGTAGAGGGGGACCCTCTCTATGGGCCTTCTCCCTCAGCGGAATGGCCTCATGATGGCCGTGACGAGTGTTGCTTCTCCCTCACTGCGGTGGTGTGCACTACGGTGTGCCCTCGCCGGGGAAAGAGCTCGCCTGAGCCTAGGGTCATCCCCCTCCGGGGGGTGCTGTAAAGTGCTGCATTGAGGGAGTGCACTGGCCGTTTCATTCTTGAGTTGTGGATGAGTTATAGAATTGGAGGTGAAAGCAGGGGGGTTGGTTTTCGGGGGGGTGTCGAGAGGAGGATGAGTGGGGTTATGGTTGGCGAAGCGTGCCCTCTCAAAGGGCCCACAGCCGCTCAACTCAATCTCGGAGAGGGTGGTAGCCGCGTGAGTTATTCGGTAGAGGTCAGGCGATTGATACTCCGGTGGGAGGCACGTATCCAAGAGGAGAAAGAAAAAACAGAGGGGGGTGGGATGCAACAGAAAGGAAGAGGAGGGGTGGCCAAGTTCGGTCACCAGGGGGAGGATGGGGCTAAGGAGTTAAGGGAGGAGGAAGCAAGCGCCGGTGAGAGGAGGAGGGGTTGGAAGTGTGAGGGAGGGGGAGAGTTGGTAGGAGCTCATGATAAACTTAGTTGCTCAAAAGGCATGATATGGTGAATGTTATACATAAATAGATTAAAGATGAGATTTTTGACTATTGGTGAGTTGGATGAATGTGACTTGGTCATATTAATGTTAAATTTGTTGATGTTCATGAGTCAACTATTGAAAATAAATATGGTTGAGATTGAGGGAATTGTGAGATGGACTAATGAATTAAAAGATCATGTCTTGAGGATTGGAGTTGTGATAACTAGATTTCGATTTGATGCTTTATGACTAAATTAGAGATTTCGTGATTTTATGAAGTTTTTACTTGGATTTGAATTGCTCAATTATTAAAGATTTAAACCGAACATTTGTATATTCCTAAATTGATGAATTTGTAAAATTTCTTTGGTGCACAAACTTGCATGAACACTATTACATGAATATCCTATTTTGTTGTTTCGAATGAATTGATTCTTTAAGTGTTTTTGAAGATTTTGGTTATATCTCAACATATTTTGGTATACGAAGGTCTTTTGATGTATGATTGGTTCTTAAAACTTTATTTTTGATATATGCACATATTCATGTTTCAATTTGAAGGAATTCATCAAAAAGCTATTTTTATTGATTTAAAGTGATTTTGATTGGTTTTATGGACTCTTATATACTCTACAAGTCGTATTTGAACATATCAGAATTGTACCGTTTACAGATTTGGTTTTTATGAAGTAAAACTCTGTATCAGTTGAAATGTGCACAACTAAAACTGCAGTCTGGAGGACTGACAGTCGACCGACTAATGTCGACAGTTGACTGTCGGGGTCTTGGCTGAAGTATTTTCTTGAGTCTCGAAATTTCCTGCGGGACAGTCGACTGGCTTTCTTATAAAGTCGACTGTCTCTGCTGTGAATTAATGTTTTCTTTAAGTGTTGGATTTTCCTGCGGGACAGTCGACTATCCAGATTATACAGTCGACTGTCACTGCTCAGATTTGTGTTTTCTTAATATATTGAATTTTCATGCGGGACAATCGGCTGACAACTTTACACAGTTGGCTGGTCTGCTCTGATTTATGTTTTCTTAAAGTTTGGATTTTACGCGGAACAATTGACTGACTCATTTTTTACAGTCGACTGACTCTGCTCAGTTTTGATGTTTTCTCATAGTTTTGGATTTTCGCTCTGGACAGTCGACCTATGACTTTTACAGTCGACCGTCATTACTTAAAATTATTTTTTTTAAAAATGTTGGATTTTTGCTTTGGATAGTCGACCGATGACTTTTACAGTCGACTGCCATTACTTAGAATTATTTTCTTGAAGTGCTGGTTTTTCGCTCTGGATAGTCGTCCGACTTCGGTTTATAGTCGACCGTTACTGATGTTCCTTGAGTTATTCTGATGTTCTTTAAACGATTGATTCTTTAAATGTTTTGGGGATCTATAACTTACTATTCTAAATATTATCCTTTCTACAGAACATATGTTTTCAAGATGTTTTATTGTTGGGTTTGGATTCTGGAATTTCATAAAAGATTTGAGTTTTGTTGATTGGAGAAGTTTCTTCACATAATCGTTTTGACGATGGATTTGTGAGTTTTGGTCTTGATGATATCTCTAGGAGTTGAGTGGGAGTCCTGTGAACCGGCAGTTGAGATTTGTTGATTTAGACATGTTGGGTCTTGGCATTGTTGTTGAGTATTTAAGTCCAGCAGGATACACTAACTCTAGAGATGGAGATTTTGTATTTTAATAATAACCAACTTAAGGACAGGCACTAGTGGAGATGTGATGGAACTTGAAAAACGTAAGTATATGCTCTTGGTTTTGTTAGTCCAATGGATGCATTCTAGGACTGTTTGTTGTCCTGTCTCGAGAGAACATTTGTATGTTCGCGTGTCGAGGGTCTGTAGGCCTATTCACGGAGCATGCATGGTGCATTCTCGTGTCGAGGATTGACAGGCCTATTCATGGAATGTACATGGTGTACCTGCACGTCGAGGGCCTTGCAAGCCTATCGTAGGGTACACGATTGGGAGGTGATTCTCCGGTTTTTGAGCTATTCTTACATGATACTTGCGCGTCGAGGGCTGTGGTGCCTATTCGCCGAGTATTCTGGGTCTTGTTTTCCATCACCGTAGTAGGACTAGTTGCATAACGAGGGGTTTAACCCTATAAAGTGGGGATCGTTAAGGGCTTGCACTGGATCTATGTACTATGGAATGTATAGAATCCGACAAGTATGCATTAGAGAGTCAGCATATAGAGATTGTGTTTTCTTGACTTGGTTTCATGCTTGTGTTTTCCTGTTTTTCCTACACTTCACACTTAGTCTAGATTCACATGATGCTTTCATGTATTACTATTTACTATCATATATTCCTTGATGTTTTCATGTTTTACTTATTGTTATTTCTCATTTCATTTATTCTTGCTGTTAATACATGTTGTTGATGACTATATGCTCTATGTTTTATTTATGTTGTTTTCTCTTATGTCACTCACACCGTTATGGCTGACCCCTGTAGTTTTGGGGGTTAGGGTTATCTCTAGCCTCATGCTTTACAGGTAGATGCTTATAGCTTGAAATTTGGATGCTTGTGCTAGAATGTTAAAAGAGCTTATGTAAATTGTAAAAGATGTGTTGTAAAGAAAGTTTGTAATTCAAGGTGTTTTGTATTCCACTGTGTTGTAATAAAAGTTGAAATAAAAATTATGTGTTTTTGGCTATGTTTACTATTGCAATTGAAGTTGATGCTGGAAATTGTGCCACATATTTCTAAGATATCATATTGAAAATTTGGGGCGCTACAATATCTAAATACAATGGTAACCCAAGTATAGGTGTGTAGGTATCTCCAATACCAATAATATATACATTTGTTTGTCTGAGACTCAGTTTGCAATTGAAATATCTCTTATTATTATTTCAACAAAAATGTAATACATGAAGTTCTCAAAACTCTAATCCAAGCTAATCATTTCTTTTATCTCTATTTTGTCTTCTCATTGCACTTTTAAAAAAAAAACAAAGTGGATCAATAATAAATTTATTTTAGCTGTCTTTCTTGCACGGAGAGTATGCACCCTTCATTGGTAAACTCCAATCATCCCAATTCTATATATCCAAACATACACTAAAAGTTCTTACATGTTATGTTATCCATGGTTTCTAATAACCAGTGAAGGGATGATAGTATATTCTCTTGTAGCAAAGAAATTAATGTTGCATATTTGTCAAGTTATTTTAGGTTGCTGATCAGCTGACCTATCCTGATATGGTTTGGAAGACCAAATTGTGGCCACCAAATAATCCATTTCTCACTTGCGTACACCTTAAATCAAAACCATTAAAAAAACTCATCAAATAAATCACCAAATTAATTTTTTTTAAACTCAAAAATAAAACAATCATACCTCTTTGAACTTAGATCTCATGCACACACAAAATTCGAGTCAGCAAAAAACTGAGTAATCCGCTGCACACATAGAATTTAAAATTAGAATGAAAATTCGGTTAATGAGGTGAAATTAGAGTTGCCACATCGCATGTAGAGGTTCTCAATTCAGTGGAGGGGAGTTACTGATACAGAGTCGATTGATATTCATGCTCGATTTGGTGGAGGGGAGTCACCGATACGGAATCAGCAACAGATCAGATATCGGCGACATCTTCATTGGGTTCGACACTGGATTTGAATTTGGATTTGCTTTGAGATTCGTACTTGAGAGGATGATAGAGGCTTCGCCAATGAAATGGAAGCGAAGGTTTAAGAAAATGGTTTTAGAGATTTGGATTTAGTGGCTTAAAAACCCTAGCGGAGATAGATAGAGAAATTAGAGCTATCTGGTTTGGGGAATAGATGGTGTAAACTGATCTGAATTTGAGAGAAAGAGAGAGAGAGAGAAATAATTAAATAAATAAAGAAGAAGTTTTTTTTTTCTTTTTTTTTGGGGGGGGGGGAGGGGGGGGGGGGGGTTTGGGAGCTTAGATCTGGACCATTGATTTTCTTACTATTGAAGGAGAGTTACTTGATAGCTTTTCTTTGTGTTGTAAAAAATAAATAGACAAAGAGGTAATAATGATCTCAAGGTGGAGGTAATAATCTGTAATCTGTAATCTCTAATATTTCATTATAATGGAAAAGGTCTTAGTGTCATTTGTAAATCTACCAACACATATAACACACATGCATAACTATTATAATGGAGGTCTTAAATTTAAACTCATACTATTGAAGGAGAGTTACTTGATAGCTAATTAACTTCGATTCGAATCAGTTGATTTGATGACAAAGACAGTCTTTAATAAAATCCCAAATAGCTACACTGATTCATATTCAAAATGCAGTAAATTCATACTGCATTAAATTCATATCCAAAACAGCAACAACAAAAAAATTCAAAACACAAATTTTTAAGACCTTTTCAATAGTATTGTCAATTGAATTCAAAACACAAACACAAATTCATACTAATCTTTTGTGTTCAATTGATTTACTTGATACTATTGAAGGAGACCTCATACTTTGAAGTAAACACTCCAAAGTAAACACAAATTCATACTATTATTCATATCAAGTAACTCTCCTTCAATACTATTATTCATATTATTCATAGTGTTTACTTGATACTATTGAAGGAGACCTCATACTTTGGAGTTACTCCTCAACCAACATAAGATTAGTTTTGAATTGATTTACTTGATACTATTGAATTCAGAACTAATCTTTTGTTGGTTGAGGAGATTCAAACATGGTCACTGCATATTCTATATAGCAAAAAGATATAATTTGGGAGTAGAGTGCAGCGAAATTCTACACATTCTTAAAAGAGTGTAGAAATTAATCTAAATCACACACCTCACTGTTTGATGATTATGAAGCAGCCAGACCAATAAAAAAAAAGATATCAACAGCTGGTGACGTACGCAGAATAAGGTCATAATAGACAGATTTTTATCGAGATTCACCAAGTGAAATGTCGACTTCCTTGTGCAAATTAAGGTGGTTATTCTATATAGCCTTCTTGTTATTATATATAGCCTCCTTGTGTTCTAAATGGCCACTGCATATTCTATGTAGCCTCCTTGTGTTGCTTTAAACATATAGGTTGGTTTTTATGCACTTGAGATGATTCAGGTGTATCGGTATAAACATTGAATTGCAGACCATAATGGGGAGCCATGTTCTGTTAGACACTTTTGTTGGACGCACACATCAACCATGTCTTTCCATTTCAATGCAGTAAGCGTCGCAGTCCTGTCATGCCATGTCCTTGCTGGTGTACCGAAGTCCTAGTTTGTCAGGTGTAAACAAATATGAAAATGACACCCCAAATTCTAAATATCATGTCGGATACTTGTTCTGAGTTTCTATGGGTTATTGATTCCATTGGATGTTTATCCTAACTTTTCTTTGGTGTACTTTGAACATTCTTTAAGTTTCTAAATTCTGAGATGATACTTAGATCAAGAAATTGTTAACACTCATATCTGTGAAAGAAATGGCAGTTTATTACCTGTTGTCAAGTGACTCTAAGCCTCTATTATTCTGTGCCATATTCTTATTGGATGAAGCTATTGACAAGATAAGCCAGAATCCTTGAGCTCATTGTGCTTTCTGTGATGTTTCTTCATCACGTTTGAACATCTAGGAGAAGGTATAGTTACTGGAGAATTACATTCAGACTCCTTGGGACAAATAAATCCAAGACCGCCAGACATGATGTTCTCCTATAAAATCAAAACATGTAGTATTAGATGTAAATAAATAAACTTTTCCATATTGAATTTAGTCTAGTATACAATAAGAATAGTTTGTGTTATATAGTTTTGTATTAGGTACATTAAAATTAAAAACCAAAGTACTTCCTTTATGGCAACCCTTTCTTTTTTACCCGGTTTTTTGTTGATGTCTTCCATAAGATGTGAAGCATTTGGTAAGTTCAGTATGTCCGCGACTAACTTGTGCATTGAAGTTTCTTGTGCTTTCATGTTTAAGATACGGGATTGGAAGAACCATATCAATCCTGAGATGGCTCAGTGTTTAGATGAGATCACCAAGAAGAATCTATCTCCATGAGGACTCAGCTTTAATATTAAATAGTTCAGATCTCGTAATCTTATCTATTGGTGCCTGCTGTGCAGTGTATATCAGTATATGAAGGTATAGAAGATGGGAAATCCCATTCACTGCTGTGCAGTGTATATATATATATACATGTATTAGTGTAAAAGTTCTTATCTAATGTTACTTATATACCTGACATGAATTTTTTATAAATATTGTGCTTGACTAATTTCATCTTTAATGTTATTTGTTTAGTGACACTTATTGATATGGGTCAGAAATAGTGTGGCCCATCCTGGACCACTGGATCCCCTCAGAGATGCGCGCCCCATCTGATCCTTCTGATCTACCACGTAGCACCGGAAAACCGCCCGGAGCTCTGCCACGTCAGCCCGGAAACCGCTCCGGCGTCTGCCACGTCAGCCCTATACCGCCCGGCTTTTCCACCGCTTCAGCCATTCGGGTAACCGGGTCCGGCCCAGCCCCAAACGGGTCTGGACCCGATTGGCTTCCTCTATAAATACCAGACCCTCCCCCCTGTTTACAGGTAATCAATCTTTCTTCCACAAAAAGCCCTAGTTACTGTTGCTCTATCTTAAGTGACTGACTAGATCGTCAGAGGGTCTGCCACCGGAACCAACCCCGGTGTTTCTAGACCGTCTGCAGGTACACAAGACCTCGGATCCGAGTCCTCTGATCCGAGCCCAGCATCCAGCTCCACCTCACTCCAGCCTGTCACAGGTACCGCTCGGCCAGCCGAGGATCGTCTGACTAGTAGCTTCCTCCTTCCAATACAAATCGAGTAAGAACTCACACCTGGTGCATCCACACGTCTCCCAGAAACAAACCGCATCAGGTTGGCGCCATCTGTGGGAAAGCTCCTTCAGAAGCCGACCCGAGCCCAACCATCAAGGTACCTCGACAGCCGAACCCTCATGGCCTCCAAAGGCAAGGGGGCTGCTACCTCCGTCAACCGACGGGACATACCCCCGCCAAACACCAACGCCGAGCCACGCACTTCAAAGCACGGGGCTCCCCATCAGGGATCCCAGAGGAGCGTCACCCGTCAAGTCCAACCCGACCTACGTGGGGTGATCATCAACCGGCAGGTTAGTCACAGCAGGGGAAGGGCCGCTTCCAACTCGGCCCCGAACCATCCACAACCACCGCCCCAAGGGCGAAGGCTAGCGCTCAGCCGCGTCGGAAGGCAACACCCGGTCCAATCGGCCCGGGCCGAGGGAGCCCCAGTCACTCACCAGGAGTTCCAGGACTTCCGAAGGGAAATTCTGGGTGCCCTCCGGCGGACCCCCCGGGAGGAAGACCGCCGTTCTCAGACCAGGTCGGGCGCCGAGACCAGCGTGTCCTGCCCATCAACAATCCCGCCAGAGGACGACGGCGAACTCCTAAGGCGCCTCCAAGAAATGGAGGATCGCCTCGATCATATAGGCGACGGCGGCCAGGGAGCGGTTCAGGGATACAGACCTGTCTGGCCTCCCTTCTCCGCCCTCATCCTCTAAGCGGAAATACCCCGGAATTTCCGACCACCTCAATTCGAAACCTATGACGGCAAGGGAGATCCTGCTGATCACATGGAGGGTTTCAAAACCCTCATGATGATTCACAGCGCCTCGGATCCTCTGCTGTGCCGAGCCTTCCCTGCCACCCTTCAGGGTCCGGCTCGTGAATGGTTCTCGAAGCTCACCCTCGGCTCCATTTACTCCTTCGACCAACTGGAGGGCAATTTCCTTGCCCACTTTGTCACCAGCCGGAAGGCTGAAAGGACGAGCGCCTCTTTACTGGGGCTCAGGCAGATGGAGGGGGAGTCCCTTAGAGTGTTCGTTCGGAGGTTCACCGCAGAGGCAAGGTCGGTCTCCTCCCTTGATCCTGGCGTCGCCTCCGCGGCATTTCGGCACAACGTCCGTCATGGACAGCTGAAGGCCTCTCTGGCGAAGAAACCCCCCGTCGATTTTCCCGACCTCCTCAACAAGGTCGAGAAGTACATTAGGGCAGAAGAGGCCCTTAACCCCGAAGATTCCAGGGAGGCCACCGGGAAGGGAAAACGGAAGGCCGAAGAAGTCGAGCCATCAAAGAAGGCTCCGAGGGACGCGGGTGCCATGAAGAAAGTCCCGCCGGTCCCCCGCTTCGAGAGGTATACCCCACTAACCCAAAATGTGTCCTCCATACTCCTGGCGATCGAGGACAGAGACCTCGTTCAGTATCCCCCTCGGCCGTCGAACAACACTAGCAAGAAAAGGGATCAGCGGTTCTACTGCCGCTTCCACCGAGACAACGGGCACGACACGGATCACTGCCGTGCCCTAAAAGACGAGATCGATGCCCTCATTCAGCGATGGTACCTTCGGGAGTACAAGCGAGATGATGCTCGGGGGCAGAGGGACACGAGGAACAGGAGAACCCCACCTCCTCCTCGAGCTCCCCTACAACTCCTCGAGCGAGAGCGTGAGCTCGACGAGCCTGATGGCCAAGCCATATTACACTGCGTCCATGGGGGGCCCATGGGAGGGGAATCCAACACTTCCCGCAGGGCGTTCATCCGGGATGTTAACGCCGTCCAAGGACCTCCCCCCCCTCAGATTCAACTACTCCCCGTCTCCTTCTCGGGGGATGACCTGGAGGGGGTGCGGCTCCCCCATTGCGACGCCCTCGTTATCAACCTCAGCATGGCCAATTTTGACGCCCGACGGATCCTTGTAGATAACGGGAGTTCAATCAACATCCTGTTCCTCGAAGCTTTCGAGAACCTGAAGCTGCCCCGTAGCAAGCTCAAGCCGGCAGGGTACACCTTGCACGGATTTTCTGGGGTCCTGGTGACAATCGAGGGGATCGTCACGCTGGACGTCATGGCGGGTACGGCCCCAAACCGGAGAACCAAGTCCATGGACTTCATGGTTGTCAACGTCAAAGCAGCCTACAATGCAAGACTCGGTCCTCCAGGCCTCTGCTCCCTCCAGGCTGTCCCCTCGGCCTATCACCAGAAGATGAAGTTCCCTACCAGTACCGGGGTAGGGGTGGTCCGAGGGAACCAGGAGGTTGCTCGCTCATGCTACATGACAGCAATCGGGAGCGGAGTATTCCCCCTCGACGCCGTCGAGATGCAGACGCAGAGGACCCAGCCAGAGCCCGAGTCGGCTGACGAGTTGGAAGATGTCTCGTTCGAGACAGAGGATCCGACGAAGCACTTCCGTGTAAGTTGCTCCCTCACTCCTCACCTTAAGTCCGCCCTCATCAACTGCATTCGCCGCAATGTCGACCTCTTCGTCTGGAAGCCTTCTGATATGCCCGGTATCTCCGAGGATCTCATCATGCACAAACTCAGCGTGATCCCCGGGTCGAAGCCGGTTGTCCAAAAGCGACGTAAGTTCGCCCCGGAGCGACAGCAGGCGGTCAATGCGGAAGTCGACAAGCTCCTGAGCGCTCGCTTCATCCAAGAAGTCAGCTATCCCGAGTGGCTGGCGAACGTCATCATGGTCAAGAAGGCGAGCGGAAGCTGGAGAATCTGTATAGATTTTACGGATCTCAACAAAGCATGCCCCAAGGATCCATTCCCCCTCCCCAGAATCGATGCTCTTATCGATGCAACATCCGGCCACGAGCTCCTCTCCTTTATGGACGCCTTCTCAGGATACAACCAGATCCGCATGTTCCCTCCCGACATCGCAAAGACGTCCTTCGTCACGGACCAAGGGCTATACTGTTACCGGGTCATGCCCTTCGAGCTGAAGAATGCCGGCGCCACGTATCAGAGGCTCGTCAACCGGGTCTTCAAGGAGCAAATCGGGCGCTATATGGAAGTATACGTGGACGACATGCTTGTCAAGAGCCGGAGGGGGAAGGATCACGTCGCCGATCTAGAGGAGGCCTTTGGGGTACTTCGGACCCACAACATGAGACTCAATCCGGCCAAGTGCGCCTTCGATGTCTTCGCAGGAAAGTTTCTGGGCTTTATTGTCAGCCAGCGAGGCATCGAGGTGAACCCCGAGAAGATCCAGGCCATTCTAGACATGGTTTCTCCCCGGAACATCAAAGAGGTCCAGCGGCTGACGGGAAGACTAGCGGCCATCGGCCGTTTCCTCTCCAAGTCTGGAGAGAAGTCTCTTCCGTTCTTCAAAGCCCTGCGCGGCACCGGAGGGTTCGAGTGGGGTACCCAACAGCAAGAGGCCTTCGCCCAATTAGAAGAGTACCTCGCAAACCCTCCCCTCCTCAGCAAGCCTGAACCAGGAGAGCCACTCTGGCTCTACCTTTCAGCCTCGGAGAAGGTGCTGAGCGCCGTTCTCGTTTGGGAGGAAGAGGGATCACAAAAGCCTCTGTACTATGTCAGCAAGGTTCTGCTCGACGCCGAGACCAGATACTCTCGGATGGAGAAAGTTGCATACGCCCTAGTCATGGCCTCACGAAAACTCCGCCCATATTTTTAATCTCATTCGATCCAGGTACTGACGGACCAACCCCTGAAGGCCGTACTCTACAAGCCGGAAAGCTCGGGTCGACTCGTCAAATGGTCGATTGAACTCAGCCAGTATGACATTGGCTATCAACCCAGAACAGCCATCAAAGGGCAGGCACTCGCGGAATTCATTACAGAGTGTACCATCTCCGAATACCCTGCGAGCAAGGAAAGCGACTAGACGTGGGAAGTTTACGTCGATGGTTCCTCCTGCGAAGCAGGCAGCGGAGCTGGCATCATCCTGCGAGGCCCAGATGGCTTTCTTCTACAATACTGCCTCCGCCTTAACTTCCCGGCCTCCAACAACGAGGCTGAGTACGAGGCAATGATCGCCGGGCTCAACTTGGCTCATCAGGCCGGTGCCAAACAAATCAGGGCTTTTAGCGACTCTCAGCTCGTGGTCAACCAGATCATCGGGGAGTACGAGGCTCGTGACGATCGCATGATCCGGTACCGAGCGGTAGTTCAACACCTACTAACGTCCTTCGACGAGTCGGCTGTTTTGAGGATCCCCCGGGAACAGAATGTCCAGGCTGACGCCCTGTCAAAACTGGCCTCATCTTCCTTCGAAGGTCTCGACCGCACGGTCCTGATCGAAGTCATGCTAAAACCAAGCATCGACATCCCGGAGTTCCTGTGCATTGAAGAAGACGCTCCCCCGACGACTGGACCACCCTGATTAGGCGATTTCTCGTCAAAGGAAAGCTCCCCGAAGACCGAGCTGAAGCAAGAAGGGTCAGGGCCCGAGCGGAAAGATTCACAATGATCGACTCAACACTCTTCAAAAGGTCCTACACAACGACGGACGGCCGACCCTATCTCCGCTGCCTCACTCCCGATGAAGCCAAATATGCTCTCAAGGAATTACACGAGGGGATCGGCGGATGCCACATGGGAAGTCGCTCGCTCGCGCGAAAGGCTTTGAACCACGGGTACTACTGGCCCACCATGTTGCAGGACGCCCTAACCCTTGTCAAGAAGTGTGGTCCCTGTCAAAGGTTCTCGCCAATCAAGAGGGCTCCACAGGCAAACCTCCGGTCCATGGCCAGTCCGACTCCCTTCGCAATGTCGGGGATGGATCTGGTAGGTCCCTTTCCCAAGGCAACAGGGCAACGAAAATTTCTCATCGTGGCGATTGACTACTTTACAAAATGGATCGAGGCAGAGCCGTTAGCAACAATCACCGAACAACAGACTCAACAATTCTTCTGGAAGCACATTGTCTGTCGGTTCGGGATTCCTCAAGTGCTCGTCACGGACAATGGGACCCAATTCGCGGGTAAGCATTTCCACAAGTTCTGCGAAGATCTCGAGATCCAGCAGCGCTTCTCATCAGTATGTCATCCCCAGTCCAACGGGCAAGCGGAGAACGCAAACCGTCAGATCCTCGACGGACTCAAGAAGCGACTCGATAATTCCTCCAAGGGGTTATGGGTCGACGAGCTGCCGAGCATTCTCTGGGCCCACCGAACGACGAAAAGGATCCCGACGGGGGAGTCACCTTTCAATTTGACGTACGGCACAGAGGCCGTCATTCCCCTGGAAATAGGGATCCCCTCTCCCCGGATCATGGCCTTCGACGAAGCAAGTAACTCATTGCAGCTACGAGCCGACCTGGATCTCATTGACGAGGTCAGGGAGAAGTCGGCCATTAGAAGGAACATCTACCAGCAAAGAATCGAGAAGTTCTACAACAAGAAGGTGCGCCCAACCGACATTAAACACGGGGATCTTGTCCTCCGGAAACTGGCGGTGTCCAACCCCGGCCAGAAAAGAAAATTGGCACCAAACTGGGAGGGCCCTTACAAGGTTTCAGAGGTCGTGCGACCGGGCACCTATCGCCTGACCAACACCTACGGCAAGCCCATCAAGAGGCCCTGGAATGCGGAGCACTTGATTAAGTTCTTAGGAGAGTAACCTCCACGAAAAATATAATGATTGTAATCGGCACGTTGTGCCTAGTGTTTTGTAAAGTCCTGTAAACGACACGTCGTACCTAGACTTTTTGTAAAGCTCATATATTGTAACATGCCAGCTTTCTTAAAACAAGCTCATGACTCCAAAGTCTTGTAAAATAAAGAACACCTCACAGGTTCGATGCCCGGATAACAGCGCGAGCCCCACAGGCTTATCTTACAAGCTTAGGACTCGGCGCTCGGATAAAAGCGCGAGCCCAACCGGCTTATCTTACAAGCCTAGGGTTTGATGCCCGGATAACAGCGCGAGCCCCTCAAGCTTACCTTACAAGCTTCGGATTTGGCGCTCGGATAAAAGCGCGAGCCCAACCGGCTTATCTTACAAGCCTAGGGTTCGGCGCCTGGATAACAGTGCGAGCCCCACAGGCTGATCTTACAAGTTGGGACTCGGCGCCCGGATAACAGCGCGAGCCCCACAGGCTTATCTTACAAGCTTGGAACTCGGCACTCGGATAAAAGCGCGAGCCCAACCGGCTTATCTTACAAGCTTGGTGTAATACCCCAGATCTTGAGCGAACAGTCGACTGGTACTGGTAGCAGTTGAGTGGTCTGCACGGGATTTGAGAGATTTGAGATTGAGATTGAGAAATTTAGTCCCGCATGGGAAGTTTGATAGGATAATTTGAGTATAAATATTATTAGCCAATGATCAAGAGTCACCAATTCGGTTAACCACCTTTTGAGAGGCAGCCTGTGGTGGGCAGCTGTACTACATAGTATTTATAAAATTGTCTGAGTATTGGGGCGGGGCGTTACAAATGGTATCAGAGCCGACTTTCGACACCGGACGTGGTAGAGGTCAGTATGATCTGCGGTGCTGAGAGTCATTGATCTCTGAGATCGGTGTTGAGTGTGTTATCCGATCTGCGGTGTTGAGAGTGACTGATGGCCGGGATAAGGGACTATACTACATCGGCTAGAAAGGGCAGTCCTACACAAGATGTGTGCCCTGTACTCAGCGAGGACGCTGATTCCTAAGGGGGGGGTGTATGTAATACCCCAGATCTCGGCGAACAGTCGACTGGTGGGTAGATCAGTCGACTGGTATGCGCAGGATTTGAGATTGAGATTGAGAAATTTAGTCCCACATGGGAGGTTTGATGTGATAATTTGAGTATAAATACTATTAGCCAATGATCAAGAGTCACCAATCCGGTTAACCACCTTTTGAGAGACAGCCTGTGGTGGGCAGTTGTACTACATAGTATTTATAATTTGTCTGAGTATTGGGGCGGGGCGTTACAAATGGTATCGAGCCGACTTTCGACACCGGACGTGGTAGAGGTCAGTATGATCTGCGGTGCTGAGAGTCATTGATCTCCGGGGTTGGGTATACTCTGCAGTGTTGAGAATCACAGGTAGTGATTGATAGCCGGGTATCCAATCTGCGGTGTTGAGAGTGACTGATCTCCGGGATAGACGAATATACTACATCGGCTAGAAAGGGCGGTCCTACACGAGATGTGTGCCCTGTACTCAGCGAGGACGCTGATTCCTAGGGGGTGTATGTAATACCCCAGATCTTGAGCGAACAGTCGACTGGTACTGGTAGCAGTTGACTGGTCCGCACGGGATTTGAGAGATTTGAGATTGAGATTAAGAAATTTAGTCCCACATGGGAAGTTTGATAGGATAATTTGAGTATAAATATTATTAGCCAATGATCAAGAGTCACTAATTCGGTTAACCACCTTTTGAGAGGCAGCCTGTGGTGGACAGCTGTACTACATAGTATTTATAAAATTGTCTGAGTATTGGGGCGGGGCATTACACTTGGGACTCGGCGCCCGGATAACAGCGCGAGACCCACAGGCTTATCTTACAAGCCTATGACTCCGTGCCCGGATAACAGCACGAGCCCAACGGACTTACCTTCCCGAGAACATGTGCAGGAGCTCGGCGTCGACCCCGAGCAAGGCGGGTGCCTTCTCCAAGGCACCGCGACCTTGAAGATCGGCGGCGACCTTCTGCTACGCCTGCAGTTGCCTTTCTCATCGGTATGGGGGCTCGGCATCCGTCCCTCGCTCGGTTTGGGCTCCCCAGAGCCCATCAACCCAGACGCGAGGCGACATCTGCCAGCCACGCCCGCACCGTCTCTTCCCGAGAACATGTGCAGGAGCTCGGCGTCGACCCCGAGCAAGGCGGGTGCCTTCTCCAAGGCACCGCGACCTTGACGCTCGGCGGCGACCCTCTGCTACGCCTGCAGTTGCCTTTCTCATCAGTATGGGGGCTCGGCATCCGTCCCTCGCTCGGTTTGGGCTCCCCAGAGCCCATCAACCCAGACGCGAGGCGACATCCGCCAGCCACGCCCGCACCGTCTCTTCCCGAGAACATGTGCAGAAGCTCGACGTCGACCCCGAGCAAGGCGGGTGCCTTCTCCAAGGCACCGCGACCTTGATGCTCGGCGGCGACCCTCTGCTATGCCTGCAGTTGCCTTTCGCACTGGTATGGGGGCTCGGCATCCGTCCCTCGCTCGGTTTGGGCTCCTCAAAGCCCATCAACCGTGATGCGAGGAGACATCCGCCAGCCACGTCCGCACCGTCTCTCCCAGAGGACATGTGTAGGAGCACGGCGTCGAACTCGAGCAATGCGGATGCCCTCTCCGAGGGCCCCGCAATCTTGGCACTCGGCGGCGACCTCAATGCTCTCATAACTCGTTCCCTCACCATGTGTTGACAAATTTTTTATTAAGGTTTAGGGCGTCCGCCTCAGGTAGACGCCCCGAGCCTCGAATCGAGGTATTGACCACCTTCTCACCCGCGAACAACTCGGGATTTACGGCTTTCACAAGCCTAAACCCCGAACTGTTCGAGGATGGCAGGGGGGCCGTCGACCCGCTGCTCTTTCAATCCCGGAACAGGAACTCCGAGCGTTCGAACTGTTCAGCTGATCCTTCTCTCGCCCACGAACAGCTCAGGGTTTACGACACATACGAGTCCGAAACCTCGAACTGTTCGAGGATGGCAGAAGAGCCACCAAGCTTCGGATCTCTCTGTAATCCCAAACGATCGGTCGGCCCACCGCTCACCAACGAACAACCCGAGGTCTCACAGCCATGACGACCTGTACCCCGAATAGTTCGAGGGTGATCGGTGTGCCTCCGATCCGGGATGCTCGGAAAAATTATATTCTCTGGACGCCCGCCTTTGGCAGGCATCCGAGTCAGATGACTCTCTGCTTGAAAACTGACAAGGGGGGTGGTGATTATATAACCCATTGAGGCCTCATTTATTACGCCTGGGATTACAAAACGGCAGAAGGCGAAACGTCGCCATAAATATTCGTGGGAATGCTAAACATCGCAATTAACGACGCAGTCGCGTCCTTTGCGACCCTTCGTGGATTTCATACTGACCACCCTCGGCGTCCGAGGCAATCAAGGTTCCGAGAAACAAATGTTCTTATTGATTACTCATTACTTACAACTCGATGAACGTCAGTACAAATACAATACAATGAAGGCTCTCAACTCACTCGTAGTCGGCAGGGAACTCGAATTCGGGGCTCCTATTACGCCCGGTTGGGCCGACCAAGGAAGACGCTCCCACCACGGAGCTCTCCGCATCATCCGGCTGGGCCTCGACCGGCGAGAACGGCAGCGACCGTCCCGAGGTGGAGTTGCTCGCCTCTTCAACTAGGCCCGTGCCCAATATGAGCTTCAGCCGACGGACCTCCAATTCTTTCTCCATGACGGCCTCGCGAAGAACAGATTCGGAGGCCGAGCACCCACTAGAGGTACCGGAGACCGACCAGTCCGTCTCGATGACCCACCAGTCCCGGTCGGCCACAATTTTTCTCAAATGTGCCACCTCTAGGCCGAGCTCCCTTGACTTGTTCAGAAAGTAATTCATGGCGGCCTCTCGGTCCTGAGCCAACTTTCGTTGACGAGCCAACGTCTACCAAAGGAAAAATCAAGTGTCACAAAAAAGCAAGTGTTGAAGGGTCGGCACAAATAAGTATATTTCATTTCATTCCAAAATTTTGGGTACAAAAAGCTGCGGTGGCCAGTCCGCCAAAGGCATTTACATCAAAAAATAAAAACAAAAACATCTATTCTTGGGGGTCGAGTGGCACCTCTTCATGGCCTTGGTCTTCCCCGACGCCATCGCCGCCAGGGGTCGGAGGCAAGTCCGGCTTCCATCCGAAGCTGAGGTGGTCGATGCTGCACTCGGGGTAGATGTACTTGAAGTGGGACTTGGCCTGCTCATACGCCTCGTCCTGCGCCGCCACCAAGGTCTCCCCCAAGACCGCTTCCAAATCCGCCACGGCCTTCTTCGTTTTGTCCTTCTCAGCTGCCTCGACCGCGACCTTCTTCAACAGATCCTCTCGGTCCTGCTTATGGATCTTGTCGAGAGAATCTAGCTGAGCCTCGTGAATGAGCACTTGTTCCCGGGCCTCCTTCAGGTCGTCCGTCGCCTTCGTAAGCTCCCGAAGGTACTTCTCCGCCTGTCTCCGCTCATAGAGAATCTCCTTCTCGAGGCACTTATGGACGTGCTGGCCGTGGAGCATCGCCTGTTTCAAAGAAATCAAGATTAGTGATAGTTACAAGCCAAGTCAACAAACAGATCTCGATCGACTTACCGAGAGATTGGCTTGGGCCCATCGCATATAGGCCTGGTCGACCGTCTGCGCCGCTAGGGCCATTCCATCACGATCGGTGATGGACTTCGAGATGAACTCCATCGAGACGGGCCCGTCGAGGATAGAGTCCCCCTTCAGATTTGACCAGTCGGGGACGAAAGGCATCGTAGCCATCCTCCCAACCAACTCCGCGGCGCCCGGACGTACCGGGGGAAGCTGTTGCGACGGGGCTTCCACGGTCTTCCCCGAGCCGCCCGCCACGTCTCGAGCCGATCTCGACGTGTGGGAGTGGTGCTGATGGTGTTTCTTCTGCTTCTTCGCCGGCGACTGTCCCTCGGGCGCTGGGGGAGGCGCCTGAGAGGTCCCTCCGGCTTGCGGGGCTTGGGCGGAAAGTTTCCTCCTCTCGGCAGCAAGACGATCCTGCTCCTCTTTCTTTTTCTTCTCCTACCTTGTCTTCTCGGTTGTGGCGAGCAGGATCTTCTTGGCTTGCGCCTGTTGTGCCGACATCCCTGCAGCAAGATAAGAGGAGAAAGCTAACGTTAACACGAAGGCAGAAAGATGAAAAAATATGGAAAGAAACATACTAGGGTCGGCGGGACTCAGTCCGGCCCTCGCAAGGTGAATCTCGGTCACTCGGGGCCATGCGATGTTGTGGCCCCCAACTATCGTATCAACTGTCTCCCACTCCTTGGCCGACAATTCACTCCTCTTCGGAGGCTTGCGCCTCGCTTTACAAAGTTCCACTGGGTCGGAATCCCCCATAACCCTTCGGTCTTAACAACGAAGTATTTATCCCTCCAATTCTTTATCGAGTCCGGATGGCCGTGCACCACCTTCTTGTGCGGCCTCGATGAAAAACAGAAGACCCCGTCCTGATCTCCAAGCGAACCCATTCCAAAGATGGCCCGAAAGTACGACAGTCTCGGCTTCACCCCCTTCTCTTGGCATTTCAGAATGAAGCAAACAAGATGCTTCCAAGAGTTCGGGCCGTACTGCATGGGACACAGTTCCGCCCAGTTTAGGACCCTCTTCACAAAAGGGTGCAGTGGCAGCCTCAGTCCCGAGAGGAAGGCGTCCTCTGGGAACATACAGTAGCCCGGGGCCAGAACTGTGGTAGGGCGGATACCGGGGCTCGGAAGCAGGATCTCATACTCCGGTGGAATGTAGTAAGCAGCCCTGATGACGTTAAGATACTCCGATTTCAGGATGCTCGGGGTGTTATCCGCGCGAATCTTCGTCCGTGTGTTCTCGCCCGGCATGGGAGGGATCGGTTGGATATCCTTGACGTCGTCAGGATACATACGTATCGACACCGGATTTCGAAAGGTGACTGGGGGGACGTCGAGACCTCCTCTGGGCGCGTACTCATCAGACGATGAGGGACTGTGAGGAATCGCCATGGCTTTCTTCTTCCGACGAGGGCGAGGCTTTCGCTCGGGGGACGACATCGACAAAGGGGGTAAAGGAGGAAGATCTTCTCCGACCCCAGACGGACCACCGGGCACACCCTGACCGAGCTCCTGCTCTTCCGCCTCCTCATCCTCCGCACCTTCCTCGCCACCCTCGTCCTCTTTCTCATCGTCGTCCCCCTCCTCTTCATCATCATCCGACTCCTCGTCCTTATCCTCGCTGTCCTCCTCGTCCTCCCCGCCACCCTCTTCCATAGGCTCCTTCCCAAGCCTCCTAGACCTCAATGGTTACACCACAAAGACTACATCATCACCTCCGTCTGAGCCAGGGTCGGAAAGAACCTCCTCTTTCACCTTGTACTTACTCAGGGACGAGGACGTCTCCAACTCCGACTCCTGCCCTGAGCGACCGGACGAGCCAGCTTCGGATCCAGACTGAGTTCGCGACATTGCTAAAAGAAAATTACTAACCTGGAGCGTAGAAAGTTACTTTTACTGAAAAATCCGCCGACGGCGATTGAGATTCTTGCTCTTGCTGAAAAATTGGAAAGTGAGGAATGAGAATGTAAATAAAGAAATGAGAAGGGGGTGGGGGTTTTTAAAGAGGAAAACATCTCCTCGATTTTCGCAAATGAAGATCTAGCCGTTGGATCTTAACTGACAAGATCTAACGGCCACCAAGATCTAAACAAGCATTGATCTTTGCACCCTGACGTCAGCAATAAAGTATGAAATTACCCCACTACCCCTTCCCCTTTTCTAGACAGGAAAAATTTCTCCAAGTAAGAAGACTCGACACTCGGATAGAAGCTCGAGCCAGATCACCTTCTCCTTTCTCAGTGGACGCTCGGAGCTCGGATCGCAGCGCGAGCCAATTCCCCCTCTCTTCATTACAGAAGGGTCGACGCTCGGATAGGAATTCGAGCTAAGCCACCTTCTCCTTTCTCAGTAGGGGCTCGACGCTCGGATAGAAGCTCGAGCCAGACCGCCTTCTCCTCTCTCAGTGGACGCTCGGAGCTCGGATCGCAGCGCGAGCCAATTCCCCCTCTCTTCATTACAGAAGGGTCGACGCTCGGATAGGAGCTCGAGCCAAGCCACCGTCTCCTTTCTCAGTAGGGGCTCGACGCTCAGATAGAAGCTCGAGCCAGACCACCTTCTCCTCTCTCTCAGTGGATGCTCGGAGCTCGGATCGCAGCGCGAGCCAATTCCCCCTCTCTTCATTACAGAAGGGTCGACGCTCGGATAGAAGCTCGAGCCAGGCCTCCCTCTCCTCTCTCAGTAGGGGCTCGACGCTCGGATAGAAGCTCGAGCCAGACCACCTTCTCCTCTCTCAGTGGACGCTCGGAGCTCGGATCGCAGCGCGAGCCAATTCCCCCTCTCTTCATTACAGAAGGGTCGACGCTCGGATAGGAATTCGAGCTAAGCCACCTTCTCCTTTCTCAGTAGGGGCTCGACGCTCGGATAGAAGCTCGAGCCAGACCACCTTCTCCTCTCTCAGTGGACGCTCGGAGCTCGGATCGCAGCGCGAGCCAATTCCCCCTCTCTTCATTACAGAAGGGTCGACGCTCGGATAGGAGATCGAGCCAAGCCACCGTCTCCTTTGTCAGTAGGGGCTCGACACTCGGATAGAAGCTCGAGCCAGATCACCTTCTCCTTTCTCAGTGGACGCTCGGAGCTCGGATCGCAGCGCGAGCCAATTCCCCCTCTCTTCATTACAGAAGGGTCGATGCTCGGATAGAAGCTCGAGCCAGGCCTCCCTCTCCTCTTTCAGTAGGGGCTCGATGCTCGGATAGGAGCTCGAGCCAAACCACCTTCTCCTCTCTCAGTGGACGCTCGGAGCTCGGATCGCAGCGCGAGCCAATTCCCCTTCTCTTCATTACAGAAGGGTCGACGCTCGGTTCGAGGCTCGAAGCCAGGCCTCCCTCTCCTTTCTCAGTTGGGGTTCGACGCTCGGATAGAAGCTCGAGCCAGGCCTCCCTCTCCTCTCTCAGTAGGGGCTCGACGATCGGATCGAAGCACGAGCCAGGCCACCTTCTCCTTTCTCAGATTAGCACTCGGAGCTCGGATGAAATCTCGAGCCACACCACCTTCATCTTTCTCGGAGGTGGCTCGGAGCTCGGATGGAATCTCGAGCCATACCACCTTCATCCTTCTCAGAGGTGGCTCGGAGCTCGGATGGGAGATCGAGCCATACCAACCTCGTCTGTTACGATGGGGCTCGGAGCTCGGATAGAAGTGCGAGCCAAACCGCCTTCGCCTTTCTTGGTGGGGCTCGGAACTCGATGCTCGGATAGAATCCCGAATACCAAACACTCCCCTCGCTCTTCCAACTAGCGAGGGGATCGTCCCCAAGACCCAAGGAGGTCGCCCGCCGACCCCAAGAGTCCCGACCACCGACCTCTAATGCTATGTAAACGAGCCCCAACGGAAGGCCTCGACGTCTCCTCGCTCTTCCAACTAGCGAGATGGTCGTCCACCGACCCATGGGCTCGTCTGCCAAACCCTTGGCTCGTCCTCCGACCCTTGGGCTCGTCTGCCGATCCTTGGACTCGTCAGCCGATCCCCAAAGCTCGACTCAGGCGCTTCTGGCTCCCTTACCCTTTTACACCACCTCCTGCGCGAAACCCCAAACGAGGGATCCATTACTCCTAACCCCTGGCCTCTTCAAGGAAAAGCACAGATCCTACCTTCTCACCCCGACATCTGCTCTTCCCCCAGAGGCAAAGAGTCGCTCCTACACGACTGGATCACCCAGCCCTACAGGAGCGTGGGGCTTGTGATATGGGTCAGAAATAGCGTGGCCCATCTTGGACCACTAGATCCCCTCAGAGATGCGCGCTCCATCTGATCTGCCACGTCAGCACCGGAAAACCGCCCGGAGCTCTGCCACGTCAGCCCGGAAACCGCTCCGGCGTCTGCCACGTCAGCCCTATACTGCCCGGCTTTTCCACCGCTTCAGCCATTCGGGTAACCGGGTCCGGCCCAGCCCCAAACGGGTCTGGACCCGATTGGCTTCCTCTATGAATACCAAACCCTCCCCCCTGTTTACAGGTAATCAATCTTTCTTCCACAAAAAGCCCTAGTTACTGTTGCTATATCTTAAGTGACTGACTAGATCGTCGGAGGGTCTGCCACCGGAACCAACCCCGGTGTTTCTAGACCGTCTACAGGTACACAAGACCTCGGATCCGAGTCCTCTGATCCGAGCCCAGCATCCAGCTCCACCTCACTCCAGCCTGTCACAGGTACCGCTCGGCCAGCCGAGGGTCGTCTGACTAGTAGCTTCCTCCTTCCAATACAAATCGAGTAAGAACTCACACCTGGTGCATCCACACGTCTCCCAGAAACAAACCGGATCACTTATGCTCAAGAGGTAGATTGCTCCACTGGAGACAGTGAGGAGGATACTTCCGATTATATCAATTGAGGGAAGTATTTGGTTCGATGTAATTTTTTTGAGTTTTGCATCCCTTTGAATTTGTGTATAGGCAGTGATGACTATTCTAAATTGACAAGTTTTTTTTTCCTTTACCCTACCCTCATCTTCAATTCTTGGCCTCTATTCTCTCTCTCAGATATACATTTTTTGATTAGAAGAGGTTGGGGAGCATAAAAAAGGGTGGACCTAGTAGGCATGGCATTAACTGCAGCCCTAGTGACACTCCAATTTATGCAAGACATACAGTAATACTTGATTCACCTGAATGTTTTGCATCACTTATTTTGACTCAAATTTGTTCTGAGCCTACAATTTCTTACTGTTAAATATATATAAGTCCCTTTTGGGAGTATATATGTATTTTTAAATTTGTTCTGAGCCTACAATTCAATTAACATTAAGAATTCATTCAATGATATGCAGGAAAGAAACTAGTAATGAGTTTTGATGGTGAATTATGCTCAGAGATTACACTAGTGGTTCATCGGAGTTTTTTCTGAGAAAAGGCAGAGCATTATGTTTCCTCGGACATGGTATTTACACTATTGCTTCTCTGAATATGGTATAAATGCTCTTTTTATCTCTTAGACAAGTTTTGAGCAGCCTGAATGAAAATTTGTGTTGTTCTGCACATATTTTATTCTTCGTAGGATTTAGAATGTATATGCACGAGCATGCACACTAAACACACACACAACTACAAACATGCATCCATATTCATGTTATTTATTAGTAAATAAAAATTAAAACATTTATGGCTAGCCAAAATAGATAGCATGGTTGGAGTGCGAGTTTTTTTCGCTAGCCAAATTATCTATTTGTAATATATTTTGGCTATTTTAGCTAGGCAAAATAGCTAGTGTGGTTGGAGATGCTCTCTGGGGTACATTAAGTGATACCTAATATTCAAAGAGTTCACCGAATTCACAAAAAAAAAAAAAAAAAAAAAAAAAAAAAAAAAAAAAAAAAAAAAATCGATGCATTAAAAAATTTAGATATGAGTATAGTTATCTACAAATTGGTGAAATTTACTCTTTTGGTTTAGAGTAACTTACCCAACAAATCTCCATCTCAATAAACCCGACCCGGTTACTGAATCGCCCGTTAACCCGTTTCATGTTGGCTTAGAAAAACCGCAACTTGTTTAAATCGCGTGGCTGACGCGTGGCGTTGTTAGTAAGCGGATATTGGGTTATATAAACCCGACCCTACTTCCTCCATCCTCTAATAGATCAAATTAAATAAATATTATTAAATTAATCGTTTCCCTTTCCCGCTCCTCTCCTCTCATTTATATCGAAAATCGAAACCCAAATCGTCGTCGGAATTCGAATCTGGAACAGAGGATGTCTGGTCGGAACCCTAACCCTAGTTTAATGGCACTCTTAACCCTAAACCCCTCTCCGCTAGGAAACCCTAATTTCAATCGTCGGACGGCTAATCGGAACGGCCAAAGGTTTGATTGGAAACCTAACCCTAGTTTCAGGTATGCCAATCTCTCTCTCTCTCTCTCTCTCTCGTCTATTTTCAGTTAAAAAACCCCTAACCCTAGTTAGACGATCACAGATGAGAAACCCTAACCCTAGTTTTTGGCATGGCGGATATGGTGAAAGGCGAAACCCCTTTACGATCTGGTAAGTCTCTCTTTTACTTGTCTCTTATGAATCTTTGAATATACGAGTATTCAGTTTTAACTGCAAATTAAATACATTTTTGTTTGTCAGATATTGAACAACTTGAAAGGCCGGCCGCCCGCTGCTGATGCCACGTTAACGACCACTCTTCGTCATCCTCGTTACTGACGTCAGCCACTACAACTCCCCCGCTATGTTCTGAGGTAATTTATTTGTCTTAATTTTACTTTTATGCATTCATCATGTTCGATAAAATGCATGAATGAAATGAAATATGTTGTTAATTGCAGGAGCCTGCAGCTGCGTTGGGTTGAATTACGTTTGGGAAAGGCTGCATCCAAAGTTGACACCTTTACGACATGGTTAGTCTCTCTTTCTCTCGCTGTGTATTCATGTTCTCTGTTATGAATCTTTGAATACATACCATATTCAGTTTAACTGCAAAAATTATTGTCTTTTGTCAATGATTTGTAGCCTGCCTTTGAATATAGAGACTGGGGATATTCAACTTCAAACGGTGCTGCTGCTGCGGTGATGAACGTCAATGACCACTCCAACACTAGCCCCCGCTCCTCCTCGCCACCAATGTCAGCAGCGACGACTCCCTTAAGGTAAATTTATCTTACTTTTACTATATATGCACTCATCCCGTTCGATACAAAGTGCGCAGTTGAACTGAAACGTTTTAATTGTTGGAACTAAGATGGATGGGCTGAATTAGATGGATTTTTGGGTTTGGAGCAGATCGAGATCCTGTGGTTTGTTATGTGCGGCTTCATATTCCCAGGTTGAATTTCTTCAATCTTTTGTCTTTTTGTTTTTGTCGCTCAATTTCAAAAATTCTTATTGTTCTCTATATGCAACCCATCCACACAGTCACATGATGATGAGGTTATTAGGTATGAAGCATGATAGAGACCGGAAAGTTTAGGAGGAAATGCATATATACAGTAGTACATGATTCTGAACTTTAATAGCAATGCATCTCTTCACATCCATCTATGTAATCATCAAATATACATAATCAGTTAATACGGTGGAATTCATAATTATTGGTTTGGCATTATCCTATATGAAATAGATGGTCTTATTATTAGCTCGTTCAAAAGCTTAAGAGATTACCCGGCTGGTATATTTACGGTATGCCTTTTCACGTAAAAACATTCAGGTTTAGTATAATATAGTTTCACGTGTTCTCTTTGAATTCTTATTTAGTTTAACTGCAAATTTGTTATTTTGCGCTGTCCTTGGAAATTGAAATTGAAATTATTTTTGTCAGATTCTTTGCCTGCCATTGGAAATAATATAGGAAATTCAACTTGAAGGGCACTAGTGAAATGAAATCTAGTCACTTTTATGCAATTAACCATACTATTTTTTTGATGAAAAGGATAGAGTTGAGACTCTAGCCCGGACAATAGTATATATAAAAAGTCAAAACAGTACAACGCAAGGAGTAGTAATACAAGATGTAGTACAAAAAGACGCAAGGCAAGCACGTAAATAAGACATTTACTAAAAGCTCACAAACCGCTGACAAATACAACAGCCCCGGCCAAGAGCACAACAGACGCAAAACCAACAAACAGCTACAGCGCCCAAAGCAGACGAGCACCAATTAACCCGATTATATTTTGGAAATCATAATTATTATGCAGATAGCTTTGACTGTTGACATCAGCAGACATCAGCAACAACTCCCCGAAGGTAATTCTATCACTTGTACCATATGCACTCATCCTGTTCAATGAAATGCTCAAATGAACTGAAAAATTCGAAATTGTATAGTTGCAATTGGAGGGTGTTTGGAGCAGAAGTGGATGGGTCAAATGAGGAGTGGTTGGAGAATACTCATATTGTTAATTATGTGCCGCTTCATTTTCCCGGGTTGAATTCTTCGGCATTTGCTCTTTGATTTTGTCGCAAAATTTCTAATTTTTTTTATATCTAACAAATCCATACAATCACATGAGGTAATTAGGGTTGAAGCATGATAGAGATGGCAAAATTTTGGAGGAAATATATATATTTGTGCCTATAGTATACTTGACTTTGCACTTTATTGACAATGTGATATGTCATTTACAACTGTTACTCAACTAATTATCTCACGTATTATCACGTGATCAGAAAAAGATGATGGAATGCGTGGATCAGAAAAAGATAGATTCGTAAGGCATATACACTTATTGAAACTGGCATCTCTTCACATATATATATATAGTATATATAATCAGCGCTTATACATAATTAGATCATATAGTGGAATACATAATTGTTGATTTGGCATTACGCTCTATGGACAAATGGTAATAGTAACCACTTTCAAAGCTAAAAATATTAGGATGACTATAAAATAAAAATAAAATTTTACACTTGAACGGTAAATTTTTCTTACTTTTAGCTTATGCACTCTTCATGTTCGATAAAATGCAGAAATGAAATGAAATATTTTAATAGCCTCAAAAGTGAAGTGTGGATGGGTTGAATGAGATGCACAAAAGCCTTCACATTTGAGAAAGGCTGCATCAAAAGTCAAAACCTTTGCGATATGGTTAGTCTCTCTTTCTCATTTGTCTTCCTGTTATCAGTCTTTGAGTACATACTCAGTTTAAACTGCAGATTCTTTTGTTGGACTCAAGTAAATTTTTCTCAGATTCCTTCATTGTGTTTCAACTTCAAAGGTTTCTGCTAAGGTGATTAATGTAAATGACAACACGAACCTGATCCTCCTCATTGCTGATGTCAGTAACAACAACCTCTCTAAGGTAATTTTATCTTACTTTTCATTTATTCACTCATCTAGTTCGATGAAATGCACAAATGAATTGACATTTTAATTGTAGGAGCCTGCGTTGGGGGGCATCTGAAATTCAAGTGGATGGGTTAGAATCCAAATCCGATGCACAATAGGCTTCAACATCAGAATCAAAACCTTACCGATCTGGTTAGTCTCTCACTTAGTTCTCCATTATGATCTTTGAATATATTATCAGTTTAAACTGCAAATTCTTATTTTGGTATACATAATCTGTCTAATATATTATCTTCTCAGAATCCTTGCCTGGCTTTGGGTAGAGAAACTGGGATATTCAACTTCCGAGGCTACTGCGGTGATCAACCGTCAACGTCAATGATCACTCCCTTGCGTGCCCCCTCCTCATGCTGATGTCAGCAACAACACCCACTCCTAAGGTAAATTTATCTGACTTTTACTTTATGCACTCTCCTGTTTGATAAAATGCGTAAATGAGAACTGAAACACTTTAATTGGGGCTGGCATTATGGCATCTGAAGCTGAAGTGGATGGGTGGAATTGGATGGCCATTTTTGGTTTGGAGCTGAGCATGATACTGCTGTCTATGTCATCCAGCAATATCCCATCCCTCCTAGCTGCTGATGTCCGCAAGAAAGCAACATCCCGCCTTAAATTCATACACTAGACTAGAAGGAAACCACCCCGGTAAGGTACTTTCCTCTTATTTTTACTCTATGCATTCATCTTGTTCAACAAAAATTGCAAAAAAATTGAAACATATATATTGTAGGATTTGGCATTGCTGGTATCTGAAGCTGACGTGGGCGGTTGTATCAGATGGTTTTTCGGGTTTGGAGCAGATGACTCGGGTTGTTAATTAATTATGTGTGGCATCATTATCTCAGGTTGAATTCTTTAATCTTTGATTTTTTGCTTCTGTATGGTCCACTAACCGAAAAGTGAAAAGAGATAAAATCTTAAGGCATATATATAGATTATGAAGGCTAGCATCTCTCACATATATATAATCACTGATTATATTATAATATACTCACTGATTTGGAGTAGATTTTTGGATCTTTCTTCCTGCCATATCAGTGACATTAACACCCTTAAATTCTTACCTAGAAAGAAACCATCCCCCGATGTACTTTTATTGTAATTTTATTTTATGCACTCATTAGTCATTATGTTCGATGAAATGATCAAAGGAACTAAAACATTTTAAGTGTAGGAGCTTGCTTTGCTGGGGGCATCTGGAACTGATGTGGATGGGTTGAATAAGATGCACAAAAGGCTTACATTTGAGAAAGGCTGCATTAGAAGACAAGACAGTTACGGTATGGTTCTCTGTCTTTCTCTCATTCATGTTCTCTGTTATAAATATCTGAATACATCTTCTGTTAAACTGCAAGTTCCTGCTTTGGATTCAAGTATTTTGTTGTTTCTTAGATTTCTTGCCTGCCTTTCAATAAAAGAAACTGGGGATGTACAACTGCAATGGCTGCTGCGGTTGTGATCAATGTCAATGACCTCCATGTCATCCAATGCAAGTCCTCTCCTTGTCATCGCTAATGTCATTAAATCAACTTCCCTAATGTAATTTTATCTTACTTTTAATGTATAATGCGCAAATGAATTGAAACATTTTAATTGTAGCAGTTGGCATTGGGAGCATCTAAAAGCTGTAGTGGATGCGTAGAATCAGATGGAAGGTACTCTGGATGCTTATGGGCGGCTTCATTTTCCCAGGTGAATTCTTCTATCTTTGATTTGATTTGATTTTTGTCTCTAATTTTTTATATATTTGAAGTCGGTAGAATCAGAATTCAGAAATGCCAAATACCTGCTTGTTCAGTTTTGCATGTTAATCTTGCATACTTGAGCATGAACAAGTGATTTTATTTCATTTTTAGTTTCTCAGAGAGGACAATTGAGATACTTATTAATGGTAGAATAACTGTGAAGGCAAGGGGCTATACCTTAAGCTTCATGGGTTGAAATATTATTTCTTAGTTGAATTGGAATATCTTTGAGAATCACATGTTAGAAAGATCAGAAATATGTGTATCTAATTCAGTTGCGTATACAATCCATGTATCTAGGAATTAGAAAACATTGAAGAAAGAAATATTTTTGCATTTATTAATGAATATATATGTTAAAGAAAAAATTCCAAGATCTTAATTAAAAGGTCAACATAAGTATCATAATCACACAACTTCAGTGGAAGTAATGTAAAAATTGCGTGTGTTGTCATGCTTCGCATACCTTATGCCCCTGCGAGTCATAACAAGCAATCCTTTCATGTACATAGAATGAAGGAAGATATCTTAAGATCCGTAGACAATCATACAAATAACTACAATTTTCGCTTCCAAAATGGGCATCAAAACACTCTAATGGATCACGTACAAAGCCTCCCTTTGTATTGGTTTCTTTTGATGGCTCAAGGCGATGTGATGCCCATGATCAACATGGCTCATTCATCCAGGATGTTGTTTCTACTTTATAGACCTGTATGGTGTATTGGTTGTTTTTGGGAATGAATTTCATGCACCTGCGTTGTTGGGTTGGTACGAGTATCATTCGTATCTTGGTTGTACTTTGTTAAATTCTTTTTAATAAAAAGCACGTGCGGGAGGGGGGGGGTCGCTTCTCACCGTTTTATGATCCAAAAAAAACATGGCTCATTTACTTGCTGTCAATAGTGCCATCGTTCGTGATTGTATGCTCAAAGATCAGCTCGTGCTTTACCTCCGTGATTGTTTCCCGCATCCTACTGGCAATAATCTCTAACAATATTCATTATTGGACTTGTGATGTGGCTCGGGAGTTTGACATCACGAGAATTGTGTTCCACAAGTTTGGAAGTTTCCCCCTCCTTTTTTGTCCATAACATCCAATTCCATAAGATTGACGAGAATATAGAAGATGAGAATGAACCTTTCGTATTGCCTGGTTTGGCGGCCGAAAATATCAAAATGACAAGGGATCAACTACATACTTTCTCATCCACTGGCGGACGCAGAAATTGTAGTCATGGTTGGTATAAGTAAATAGTATTTTTTAAAGTTTATATTTATTTATCAAAAAATGTTAAAAGGAAAAAATTGTGTATATATTTCATGTTGAACGAAAGTTTTTACTTTTGGCATTTGTTAGTTATATGAAACCATCAATTATTTAACTACGGGATATTTGGTGATGAGATCTACTATTTTCTCACATATGGTTGAGTAAATATTTGTATAATATGTACAAGTTAAGTTGCACACTTAATGAGAAGAAGACAAAAAAAACTCAATACTTGTAAAATTCGATACTCATTTAATTTGGAATGATAAATATAATTTTTTTATTAAGAACATATGTAATGAGATTAAATTCAATTATATATTTTAAGTATGAAGATGTACTTTCTCAAGCTGAAATTAGATATTCAAAATTTTAAATATATAGTATAACTTTATTAAAGACATTAATTAAAATTTATCCACAATCCAAAACCAAGTTATTTTTAAAAAATGAAAAATCAGTTGCTACTTAAGCGGATTGAACCATAATTCTCTTATAGTGGAGCTTGAACCACCTAGCCACACAGTCAAATATCTAATTTATCAATAAAATTATAGACTGGTAGACATATATATAAAATAATTGTATAGATACCTAGGTCTTCTCGATTTTGTAAAAATTAAGGGTAAGTGGCCGCTCACCCTGTGCTCAACGTGCATCCGCACATGTTCTACTCTATGCCTAGTGTAATGAAACACCAGACAAGAAATGAGGGAGGCACAGCCGACATCAGATGGCGTGGTGGTCAATAGTTTTGATGATTTAAGCAAGGTTATAAACGGCGTTAGGCGGTGGCGGTTCGGTCAAGGGATGCCTAGCGCCTAGGGTGCCTAGGCGGTTGAATTTATTTTGCCAATTTAGTTAATTTCAGTCCCTATTCTTTAATCGGAAGTATAATCATCCAATTCAATTGTAAATATTCATCACATTCTTGTGTAATATGTGTAATTAAAGGATGTTTATGCATAAAAACAACTTTCTCGTGCAATTAAAAAAAATAATTGTCCGATTGTAATATGTGCAACATGCCAATATGTGTAATGTGTGTAACATGTGCTATTTTAATGTGTAATAGGTAAAACATGTGCAATCCAGCACCAATAATACAAAAAAAATTAAAAACAATTACACTACTATTAAAGATCCATACATATTATAAAACAGATTAATAGATTAATAGTAGTTCTCTTTTTTTGTGTTATTTTATAGTATCTAAAATTTTTAAAAATAGAAAACGCCTGAGCGTTGGACATCAGGCTGATCGGCATCACGGACGCCCACTCAACAAGACGGTCGCTTAATCGTCTCTAACCGCCTAGACCACCGCCTAATGCAAATGCGGTTCGTTCTCCTCCATTTGAGCGCCTAGGCGCCGCCTAGGCGTCCGAGGCGGACACCATTTAGAACACTGGATTTAAGGCCTTTGTATAGTGAATTGTATAGAAAGGCTATACGGAAGAGGGTTGGGACTAGTGGGATATTATCGCTTGGCAGTCTTGCTCGTACCTTTCTTTCTCAACTTCTTGAGATAAGAATAGGTGTGGAAGCTTTAAACTAATGTTTCCAGGCCTAATGTTACCTGGTTTAGTATGTTCCGATTCGTGATACAGGTACGTGGTCCAGTACGCTACCATGAGCGTATGTGGAATGGAGGGGGTAGGATGAGCCGGGAGACTCAGGATGCTCATGTGAAAGAACATTAAAATGCAAAATTATAAGTTAATGCGTTCCTACGTATAAGAGTGATAATCCATTCAAACTCCATTACGAATTCACGAGATTGTGAAGGTGAGTTCATGAATAAAGTCGTTCATTTTGAAGAAATTAGAAAACCGTTGTGCAGATCGCTATTTTAGGATATCTGGTTCACGGGATCCAGATTGTGGTTTAGAGAGGATGGGGTGGAAGAACTAGGTAACCCTGCTTCAGACTCCCTTCATTTGGGTGATGAAATCCGGAGAAAGACTCTCAAAGGTGGAGTGGCTCTATGAGAGGATGGGAGAGAGGGGTTGTAATTAAAGAATGGGCACCGCAAGTGATGATCCTGACAGAGTCAGCTGTAGAGGAATTCATGACTCACTGGATGTAGAAGGATTCATGACTCATTGCGGGTGGAATTCAACTTAAGAATATGTGTTGGTAGGTGTTCCCATAATTACGTGGCCTCACTTTGCTAGCCAAATTGTGAACTATTGATTGGTTTGTTGATGTACCAAGGATTGAAGTGGCCATAGGAGTCAAAGTTCCAACAGTATATGTGGATCAAATAAAAGTGATGCCTTGCTAAAGAAGAATGATGTAGTGAGAGTAGTGAAGAGTTTGTGTAGTGAAGGAGAGGAAGCTGAACTGGACAAGCATGAAAGTCGAGGAATGAGAAAAGGCGAGAAAGGCAACGGAAAAGGAAGGGTCTTCTTATGTGAACTTCACTTAGTTGATCCACTATACAAATACAAGTAGATGAATGGATGACTAGACGCTAGAGTCAATGTTTTAAATATCACCTATTACCACTGTTATACCGGCCGTTATATGGGTTTCTACGGGCAAACGTTACATATACTAGTGTCTTAAATGTGATTGGTCAATTTTAGCCATTATATTAGCAAATATATATCTACCTAGATTCAACATCGGGCATTATAAAAGAAAAGGCAAAACACCATAGACCTTTGGGCTAGGGTTCAAGCCCAAACCCAATTCGACCGAACCCATCATATAAAAAGAGAGAAAGAGGTGAAAAAGGTCTAACAGAAGAATGTATCTTTTGTCATTCTTATCGCTTTCTTTTCCAAAAATTCACCACACCATTGCTCTATTTTTATTTTCTGTGCACGTGAAGAGGTGGACCTAGGGGACTTTATTTAGTAAACATGGGAAGAAAAGATCACTCTTAATCTCTAATTATGATAGACAATATTAGGGGTTTATAATTGTAGATTCGAGAGATATGGGAAACATAAACTGGGTGGAATTCGACGTTGGAATCCGTGTCTGTGGTCGTGCCCATGATATCATGGCCCCACTTTGCTGAGCAATTTTTGAATGAGAGATTGGTTGTGGATGTACTAAAAATTGGTGTAGCTGTAGAAGTGAAGGTTCATATAACATGGGGAGTAGAGAAAGATGTAGTGCTGGTGAATAAGGATGATGTAGAGAGAGCAGTAAAGAGTTGTTTGATGGAGGGAAAGAAGCAGATGAACGGAGGAAGATGGTCAAGGAGTTGGGGGAAAAGGCAAAGAATGCAGTGCAAGAAGGAGAGTCTTCTTTTGTGAACTTGACTCACTTTATTCAATATACGAATGCAAGTAATTGAGTGGTGGGGAAAATAAGTATTCGATTGGTTGGAAGAAGAGTGTCTTTTCTTTCACTTAAAATATACAATATGTTTTGTATTATTATTTTTTTTTGATAAAAAGATGACTAAGTCATCGCTTCATTAATTAGGAGTTAACGAAACAGGAACTGAAATACAAGTAGAGCCCGAAGGCGAACAACATAAAGGTTCCGCTGCACTAAGGCAATAGCAAGAACTACTCAAAATACATCAAACCAAACAAACATCCATTGAAGAAAATACAACTGCTCCTTGAACCTCCTCCCTCCCTTGAACTACTCCTCCTCTTCTATTCTCTTCTTCTTTCTGGCACTGAGCAACCCTGTCCATTCAAAACAACAAAATTGAATTTTATGCATCAGAATAGGTAATCTATGATCAACGCTATTGAAACAGAGATCGTTACGATCTAGCCAAAGGTTCCACAAGATTGAAGCCACTAGTAAATCCCAATAAATTCTTGCTTCCCTCCTAATCCTGTGCTCTCTAATCTCCCCCCCGACCTCCGCACTAGCCCCTGGACACTGAGCTACCCCGAACGCTAGACCTAATTTTCCCCACACCCATCTCGCTCTGATGCACCTAAAAAATATATGATTCGTATCCTCTTCGTGATTTAAGCACCTATTACAAGAAACGCAATCCAGGATACCCATTTTCCTTAGGTTAACTTTTGACAGAATCGCGTCATTATCCACCAACCACAAAAAAAATTTCACTTTAGAAGGAACTTTGATTCCCCAAATAACCGCAGCACTCGCATTCCTTAAACCTCCGTCATTCAGCCTTTTATATAGTGAAGAGACCGAGAATTTGCGATTTGCCTCCAAAGACCACCATCTCTCATCTTCTGGCTGTTGCGTGACACGGCCTTCGCTGCGAATGTAGTTGTTGAGCTGTTGTAGCTGGAGGATAGATTCTTGATCCAAAATCGCCTTGACTTCTAGTCTCAATCTATTGTTCTTCCACACATCGAAAACAAGAGCATCAATGTTGATAACTGCCCCTGCAGCTGCTGGAAACAATCCCATCAAAGAATTACTGCCACACCACCTATCTTTCCAAAATCTTGTATTCTTGCCTTGCTTCACCTTACACAGGGTGTTGCTATGGAATACATCCCCTGTCTTAAAAACTCCTTTCCAAAGACACGATTTCCTACTTTGAGGACCCCTACCCCCGTATCTGAACTTCTTCCTTGCCCGGTAGTTGGTCAGAGACTTACACCACCAATTGTTACGCCGACAATCCATTTTCCACCACCACTTACTCAGAAGTGCAGTATTCATGTCCCTAAGATTGACGATGCCCAAACCCCCAAATTCTTTTGCATACCCTCCCCCAGCTGATGAGGTGGATCCCTTTACCTCCATCGTTTGTTCCTTTCCACAAAAACCTCCTACGACATTTGTCTATCCTCTGGATTACCCATACCGGTAATTCGTAAATAGACATGAGATAGATCGGAATACTGTTGATGACGGAGTTCAATAGCGTGATCCTACCCCCTAGGGTCAAGAATCGACCCTTCCAGTCTGCCAATCTTTTCTCAATCCTATCAATAAGGGGCTGCCAATCCTCCCTAATAAGCTTCCCTGGCCTAATCGGAACCCCTAGGTATGTAAGCGGGAACCCTCCTTTATTGCATCCAAGCATATGTTGAATCGAAGAGATGGGGATAGAGCATTCTTCACTAAGCTGTATGACACAACTCTTAGAGATATTGACCTTCACGCCCGACCATGCCTCGAAGCACTTCAATACCGACCCCATTGCAATGATATCCTCTTTAGAAGCCGAGCCGAACAGTAGAGTGTCATCTGCGTACTGAAGGATTGATATAGGATCTGAAAAAGCTTTGGTTTTAATGCCGAAGATCGGTCTTTCCTTACTGCCATTCGCAATCATTTCCGCTAGTCCATCTGCTACGATGGCAAATAACAATGACGAGAGTGGGTCCCCTTGCCTGAGACCTCTCTTGCATCGGATTTCTTTCTCCTGTTCCCCGTTCATCAGGGGAAACGATTTGCCTCCTCTAATGCATCGAGATATCCAATTTCGCCACCTTTCGCCGAACCCCTTCAGTAACAGAACCTCGTCAACTGCATCCCATTCAACCGAGTCATAAGCCTTTTGAAAATCCACTTTAAAGAGGAATCCGTCCGATTTTTCTTTGGAAGCTCGAAAAACGATTTCGTGCGCCGAGGCAACGCTATCCATAATGTCACGACCTTTAATAAATCCGCTCTGAGAATCCCCAATGATGTCCTTTAGAATTGGCCCAAATCTATTGGCCAACACCTTGGTAATGATCTTAAAGGAGCCATTGAGGAGACTGATTGGTCTCAAATCTCCAACCTCTTTAACCTCAGATTTCTTTGGTATCAGAGAAATGTTCGCGTAATTGATTCTATCTAAGTCTGCCTCTCCATTATAAAAATCTAGAACAATGGCCATAAAATCCTTTTTGATGATTCTCCAATAGATCTTATAAAAGAAAATTGGAAATCCATCTGGGCCAGGCGCCTTATCCTGACCCAGATCGTTGATAGCATTCACCACTTCTTCTTCGGAGAAACAACCTTCAATACATTCACTACCATTAATCCTGGAGTCTTCCCACATGTTCGGATTCAACGAGCACCTATGCTCTCTTCTTTGACCTAGCATCTCCTTAAAATTATCATTGATATGAGCCTTGATTCTATCCTCATTCTCGCACCAAACTCCATCCACCATAAGTCCAGCTATGTGATTTTGACGCCTTCTTCCATTGGCAATCCTATGAAAGAATTTGGTGTTCGCATCCCCCTCCTGCAACCTATGTGTTTTAATGAATTTTTGTTTAACCATATATTTCTACTTTATTTGTAGGAGGAGCTGTACAGACAATGCCAGGAATTGTCGAGGAATAACTGTCTACTCCGAAAATTTATTATTGACAAAACGGTGCTACGAGAATCACTTCCACCGATAGCAACATCAGGAAGGCGATCGATATCGAGGCATCGCCCTTCCACTTCGCAGCGGACAGATGGTTCGGAGGAATCCACGCGAACTCCTTCGTTTGTGCCAAACACACAATTTGATTAGACATATTAATAGTTTGTGTTACTTTGGTAATTAATGTTTGTGAAGTGGAGAAGAAAAGTCTACGCATGCCAACCTTGGGTAATTTGGTAATTTGGTAATTAATATCAATGCACTCCTTCTTTGTCTTTTTCCCACTGTTGATACACCATTTCTTCACGTTAAAGGGTACAACGATACATCAAAATTTTGCCATATCCATGTATGGGGTACATTATCACGTGAAGGGGTTCCACTTCTTCTCTATTTAACAAACCATCATTCCTACATCTCTACTCCTTCAACATATTACAATCATCTAAAAAATGTCTCACTTCTCTTCTTCTTCAACGTCCACTGACTCCTCCGAAGAATGGGATGAAGAAGACAATGTCGCGATCATGTTCAACAGGCGCATGCAGCAAAGAGCTTTGGGTAATCTCGCTTCACAACGAGATTTGCATCGACGTTACATTCGCCGAGAGAGAGTTGAAGGTCATAACCGGTTGATGCGGGATTATTTTTGTGACAACTCTATTTACCCCGATTCTATTTTCCGACGGCGGTTTCGAATGCGTCGTCCTCTTTTCATGAGGATACTTGAAGCATGTGTTGGTTATGATCAGTATTTTCAACAACGGTTAGATACTACAAACGCCCCTAGCTTGTCACCAATACAGAAATTAACAGCTGCAATGCGGTATTTAGCGTACGGATCTTCTGCTGATGCAGTTGATGAATACGTTAGAATCGGGGAAACTACGGTATTCAACACGGTACGTCGATTTTGTTTAGCAATAGTTAATATTTTTGGTCAGCAATATACAAGAAAACCCAACGCAGATGATGTAAACAGGCTCCTCGAAGAGAATAAAAACCGTGGATTCCCGGGTATGTTGGGTAGTGTAGACTGCATGCACTGGGTTTGAAAAAATTGCCCTGCAGCATGGCATGGTCAGTATACAGGTCATGTCCATGAACCAACAATTATACTTGAAGCTGTTGCGTCCTATGATTTATGGTTTTGGCATTCATTTTTTGGCATGCCGGGAAGCAATAATGATTTGAACGTACTTAACCGATCAACATTATTTAATGATATTCTTAATGGTTGTGCACCTCCTGCTAATTTTGTTATAAACAATCATCAATATTCCATGGGGTACTATTTGGCGGATGGAATCTACCCACCATTGGCTACTATAGTCAAAACCTATACTGCACCTGAGACACAGAAAAAGAAAAAATTTGCTCAGATGCAAGAAGGTGCACGTAAAGATGTTGAACGAGCATTCGGAGTTTTACAGGCTAGGTTTGCGATCGTAACAGGGCCAGCTCGAATGTGGGATGCAGATAGTCTATCTTATATAATGAAGACTTGTATTATTTTACATAATATGATTGTGGAGGATGAAAGAGACGAAGGTTTACAGGATTATGACTACGAACAGAATTTAATACAACTTCTCTAACAGAACAGACAGCTCGTTTTGCACGAAGCGTTGTTTTACATGATCGACAGCGCCATCATATGCTTCGACAAGATTTGGTTGATCATATTTGGAACGAATTTGGGGAAGCCGATTGACATTAATATTTAGATTTGGTTGATCTTATTATGAATGGTATCTTTTTATGTTTTCTCCAATGTGGTACTAAATTCAAAGTCCTTTGATATTTATTATTTCGTACTAAGCATGATGGAAAGATTATATTTCATACTGTTCTTAATTGCATGCTTGCCGTGGAAAAATTAATGTAAAAGTTAATATTTCATATAATGATGGAAGAATTAAAACTTAATACGTCGACACTAAATTATGAAATAGAAATTAATGTAAAATTGACGATACAAATATTTCACTTCTTCAAGCTATTACAGAAATAAATTGCCTTACATTTTAATCCCTAATGAAACCTCTGACGTTGTCTACAAATAAAATAATAACGTTGCTCATCAGGATATTTTGTCAGATCCAACCCCATGATTCGATCTTCCTCGGCTTGCTCTTTCATATCCTGGTCTTTCTTTTTCAAAGCAATTTTCATTTGCGTCGCTTCTAATCTGCGTCCTTGTGTCTCAATATAGCAAGAGTTAAATCTTCTCGTCTCTTCAAGCATAGCCTCGTCAGTACCGTCGCCTTTATTTTTCGCTTTTCTTTTTTCTGCTTTGCGCCCGGGTGGCCGGGACAGTGGTGTAGAGGATTCACCTCCCGCCGCTACGTCGGAGTTGGGAGAGTCAACATTTATAGGCGTATGTTGACTGCTACTAACATCAAGTGATTGTGTTCCTAGGCCATACTCAAAGACAGTAGTCGTACGTAGAGAAAATTTGGGTAAATCTTTTAGTAATTGATAACATTCTTCAAATCGGAAAGCTTTTCCAGTAGATTGCATGTATTCCGTTCTTGCTTCCCTTATCTAGAAAAATTGTACAACAAAACGACACTCAATTCAAAACTCTAATAACAATGCATTCAAAAAACATTAATTTTAAGATTCAAATAAATATACCTTGTCAGCCTCCGTAGTTCCGCTCGCTGCTCTATTTGTAATACTCGCCAATTTAGCAGCAAATAGCGACACGTCTTTGGAAATAACGTGAAATCTACTACTAAGCGATGCCGACGTTCGATCCGTCGGACTGCCTAAAATTGCTTTGAAGGTGTTGAATATACGATCCCAAAATTGGCTACCCGATTGGTCCACACCAACTGTTGGATCTTGACTAGTTGCTATCCAACTCTGTGAAAGAATCACATCTTCACTTGTTGTATAGGCTCTCCCTCTTGATCCCCTGGATGGAGCTGCCATTGTTGCTAGAGATTTTATTTCAGGATTAGCTCTCGGTGTGAAGTTCTCGGAGTGAAGAAGGATGACTAGTTTGGTTGGTTTAGTTGTTTGCTGTTAATCTTTTTACACCCCCGAGTGTTATTTATACTGTGTTTTTTTATAGACGTTGGGGAATTAATAGCCGTTGAGATACGAAAAAGAAAGCGTTGGAGAGAACGAAGAGCCGTTGAATAGATCCGTTGGAGGGCAAAGTAGGAATAAAAAAAAACAAAAAAAAATAGAAAATTCCCGGACGGGGTATCATTCCCCGTTTTAACGCTTTTTAAAAAAAAATTTGGGTTAATTAGAGAGACGGGGTTTGATACACCGGACGGGGTATCATTCACCGTCCGTCCTCTTTTTTAAAAAAAAAAATTGAGAATGATTGGGACGGTATATGATCGTCCGTCTGATACAATTAAAAAATTATTATATAGAAGAGACGGGGTATCATACCCCGTCCTTTATAATTTGAGAAAGCTCAGATCGTTTCTCATATTTGAGAAATGGAAATAGGAAGTTTGCCAAAATATGGGTTTTTGAGAAACGACTGCAGCGTCTCTTTTGTATTCGTTTGCTATAATTTGGAAATATGGGAATTTTAGAAAACGACTGTGGATGCTCTTAAAAAGGGGGAAATATGCATATTTGTGAAACGACTGCAGACGATTTTTGGGAAAAATATACATTTTATGCAAATTTGCCTAACGACTGTGGATGCTCTTCGAGAATAATGCAGAATAGTAATATTAGTAAGTAATATTAGAGAATAATATTATTAGTAAGCAATATTGTCTAGGACTTAATTTAGAGATTAAGTTAGCTTGAAAAAAAAAAGTTTTGGAAACCTATATATAGGAGACCTTTTATTTAGTTCTGTTCATCCAATAAAGTATCATTTTATTCCCCTCTACACTAGACTTTAACAGACTCATTCTACCATAATTATTGGTTGTAGGGGACATAATCACATGATGCTAGCTTACTTATATATTAGTATAAGTGGATAGGATAGGATCCAAAACACATAAAACTGGTCAGGAAAATACTGAAATATCTTCTGGTGCAACTATGCTTATGTAGTTGCATTCGTCACTAGTTCTGAAACCTTTACTAGTATATAATAGAGGAGGTGAAGAGGGTATGATATGTATGTTTCATCAATAAGCATCTCATACCTAGAATCCATTATTGTCCTTCGTAACTGACAGAGCTCAAAATGACCAACCAAACACCTAATTCTGATACAAAGCCTCACATTGTTGTGGTCCCCTTTATGCAGCAAGGTCACATGATTCCGCTTATCGACCTTGCCCGCCTTCTCGCTACCCGTGGTGCTTTTGTCACGGTCATCACCACTCCAGTCAATGCTGCTCGAATCAGCCCCATAATTGGCCGTGCAGAGCAATCTGGCTTACCAATCAGGTTCGTGTCCCTTCAGTTTCCAACCGCCGAGGTTGGCTTGCCCGAGGGGATGGAGAATGTAGACATGCTACCATCTACCGATCTCCTCAAGAATTTCTCTGATGCTTGTTGCATGTTGCGTGATCCATTGATAAACTACATCCGGAACCATGGCCCTCCCCCCACTTGTATAATCTCTGACAATATCCAGTACTGGACTAAAGATGTAGCTGAGGAGCTCGACATCAAAAGACTCATATTCTATGGGTATGGCAGTTTTCCCTTACTTTGTATTCGTAGCATCCAGAACTACCGGATCAATAAGAAAATTGAGGATGAGAACGAGCCGTTCCTAATACCCGGTTTGCCAGACTCAATCGAAATAACAAGTGCTCAAGTCCCACTCACCTTTTCATCTCCTAGTTTGCAAGAGCACCGGGAGAGAGCAAAGGAGGCTGAATTGACGTGTGACAGTTTTGTGCTTAATACCTTCCAGGGGTTGGAGCCTCTGTATCCAGAATGGTGCGAAAAGGCTCTAGGGAAGAAAGTTTGGACAATCGGACCAGTAGCGCTTTCCAATACGAATGTCGATGACATGGCTTCAAGAGGGAACATGGCTTCTATTGACGAGGATCGGTGTCGGAATTGGCTTGACACAATGAAACCAAGATGTGTAATTTTCGTGAGCTTTGGGAGCCTCGCTCGCACACTTCCCTCACAACTTATAGAATTGGGGTTGGGCTTGGAGGCTTCCAATTCTCCATTCATTTGGGTGATTAAAGCAGGAGAAAGGCTTTCAGAGTTGGAGGAGTGGCTCTCTGCGTTTGAGGAGAGGACGAGGGATAGAGGGCTTATAATAAGAGGGTGGGCACCGCAACTGATGATTTTGTCCCACTCGGCAGTTGGAGGATTCATGACGCACTGTGGGTGGAATTCGACATTAGAGTCTGTGTCATTTGGTGTGCCTTTGATAACATGGCCGCACTTTGGCGATCAATTTGTCAATGAGAAGCTAGTTGTCGATGTACTGAGAATTGGTGTTTCGGTGGGGGTGAAGGCTGCGACAAAGTGGGGGGTGGAGGTAACCGATGTGTTGGTGAAGAAAGAGGATGTTGAGAAAGCGATAGAGAAGTTGTTTGATGAAGGAGAAGAAGGCAAAGAGAGGAGAAAGAGGGTTAAGGAGTTCAGAGAAATGGCTCAAAAGGCAGTGGAAGAAGGAGGCTCTTCTCATGACAACATATTGCAGTTGATCAAATATGTGAATGCAGTTGATCAAATAAAGAAGTGCTAATTGGAATAAGAGTCACTACTTGTCTTTAATGTTTTCCTCCAAATAAAAGAAAGCATTGAGTTCTTAATGTCTGATAATGTTTTAAGGAAATTATTATCTAGAGTTAATGATATTTATGTCACTATAGAAATAATATTTCAAATTTCTTGAAGATTTTTGAAGATAATGTTGGAAGGAAAACCTTAGGAAAGAAGCTGAAGAGAGCACAAATAAAATAGCAGTCGTTCTTATCAACAAAAAGATAGGACATTCAGTCAAGGCAGCGGTGAGACAAAATGCGTGTGTAATGGCATAGATCAGCTATTTTGCGTTTATAGTTGATTAATATTGAACTGATTATTAATAATTGTGTTTCTCAGATTTACCTGCCAAATACTTTTTTCTGACAGTTATGAAACAGAGCCTTACACTTAGCATTGATTCCATTTGCAACGCTGCATGATTGATGTTCACCGTTCGATTTGCCCATTAAAACGATGGCATACGAGCTGTGTTCGAAAATTTTTATTTTTTATCAAAAATATACCATTTTTTCAAACTATTTGCAGATATAGGAGAATTGCCAAATTAATTGCAGGCGTGGACAAAAATTGGTCACGTCAGCAAGGCTCACCGTTCCCAACCGCATGCTAGGCTATTTCGTGCCAATTGTTGGGAACTGCAAGCCTCGTTATAATATTTTTAAGACACTCGCATTTGGGAACGAGTGCAGTTAAAAATTCTCAAACTAGACTCAACGTTTCCAACTGCGGGGTTCTTTACATTAGGCTTGTTGTTGGGAACGGCTGTTGTACACTTTCTCCAACTTCACAGAGAATGAACTCTCTGCTTGGGACTTAGAGAAGTTTCGTAAAAATTCTCTTCAACTAAACTTGTTGTTCCCAACTGTAAGCGCCAATGAACTGAGGGCCTAGCAGGACCCTACTTTCACTTACTCGAAATCATTCATCTCTCTCCCATTTCTCTCTCTCTTTTCATTCCTTTCTTCGGCCAAAAAACCCAAAACCCTAGCTTTCTTCTTCTTTATGTTCTCATTTGTGAGCTCGATCAATCAAATTGTAGAATCTGAAGCTCTCTCATTCTTCTCTCCTTCTCGGAATCAGAACTGTCATCTCCATAAAGGTATGTTTTAATTGTTTCACTCTATTTTGGTTTGGATATGGTAGAGGTTAGGATTATGTTGTGAATTATGAATTGTGTGAATTATGATTAGGATTATGGTTACCAAAATGGGTTGATTGTGGTCAAAATTGTGGAGTTGTAGCTAAATGTAAAGCATGTTAATGTAGTCTTAGGTTGAAAATGTGTCAATATTACCATACTTTCTTTCATTGAAATCATGCATAAAACTAACGTGTTTGTACTGTTCACAATTGATTGTTAAGTTTGTATTATTCAAAGAAGATAATGGTAAAAGCTCGCTGTTCTCGACATCGTCCTCCTAGTAGGAGGGAGCTCCTGCAGTGGTAAGAGTTGTGTAATGCACATTTTAGAAGGGCCTTGTAAACAGTAAATCAACAATTATGTAACTAAAGTTTGAATAGTATGACAATAATTTGTTGTAAATAAAAGTTCATATTTCCATTAGTATATGGTGAAAAATAATTATAAATTGGGATATAAAAGTCCATGTTTCCATATATATAATATATATATATATATATATTATATATATATATATATATATATATATATATATATATATATATATACCTTCCACCTACCCATAAGGAGATGACAGTGACACCCTATAGGATGTTGTCGTAATCACTGGATTTCCAATTGACGGGGTGACCGTGACTGGAAGCATGGGGATCGATAAGGAGCATCTTGTTTGAGAATATCTCAGTCACAAACCCAATGTGACTATTCTTATTGGATTGTCTATTAAACTCGCATGGCTGTCCAAGACGTTCACCAATTACTTGAAGCCAATTTTAGGTGAGTATCAGGTAGAGTGTTCCACGGGCCCATGATGAGACCCCTGGCCAGTGCGCTGGTGGCGACGGAGGCATAGCATAGGAAGATGGCGGCGGTGGTGAGTTCCGACGTCCCCTCCTTCTCTCTTGTTTTCGGTCTCGACACCAAAATCGATCGAAAAATCAGGTTTCACCCCATCTCAATGGTCGGCGGCGTGATGTTGACAAAGCTAGGGTGGCGCCTGCCGGTGGTGCCCAAGCTTCCTGTTACTTAACAAAATAAAAAAATTGGGCTTTTCTCATGTTTCAAAAATCATAATTTTTATTAAATTACATATCAACCATTAATATGATATGAACATTTCAATTATCACAACAATAGCATACGGATCTGAATGTTGATTCAAAGTTGGCTCTGATACCATTATTGAAAAAAAATCATGCGTCCTACATGCGCAGCGGAAGCAATCATAGTTCGCAATCAATTTTGCATTATAAAAATTTTCCAATCAAACCAAGAACACTATGAATTAAATCATCAGATTTATAATATAAGATTTGAGGATTACCTTTTGCTGATGTGAAAATAGTTTATATGAAATAATAATATATTATTATAATACTATATATATAAAATAATAATAACAACAACAACAACAACAATAATAATAATAATAATAATAATAATAATAATAATAATAATAATAATAATAATAATAATAATATATGTAATAATAATATATTATAATTATATATATATAAATATATTATAATAATAATAATAATATATAATAATATATAATAGTAAAATATAATAATAATAATATAAACAATAATAGTAATATTATAATAATAATATATTATAATAATAGTATATATATAAAATAATAATAATAATAATATGTAATAACAAATATAATAATTATATAGATAATAATAATAATAATAATAATATATACATACGATTATATATACAGTACATAATGTATACATATATACATATATATATATATATACAAATACATTATGCTGGTTGGGAAAAGAAAAAACTTACCTCAGAAAACAGGTTTTTTCTGTTTTGAAAAAACTCATTTTAAACATAGGTTTTGAGTAAGAAATTTTAAAATGAGTTTTCGAAAAATTTGTATCCAAATAAAATTATCTTATATTTTGATTTTAAAAAATGAAAACTGTTTATAAAACCCGATCCAAACTTCTTTCCTTTGCTCTCACTTCGAACCCTTTTAAGAGCCATTCTTCAAACTCTGAAGACTACTCGCTCTCTTTGATCACCCATATGAAAGGAAAATTAAAGCCGCTAACCCTAAACCTATCTCATTGAATAGCACTAGTGATGTCAAAGCATGACTTCCGAAACTCACATAAATAACAGAATTAGGTTTCATTGAATCGAGCCACTTCAGGCAATGCTTCTCATCGATCGCAGATCTGTTGCCACGATAAGCCATTTTGACCGCGTCTCTATTAGAATGAAAAACTGGTCCAATCACCCAAACCTTCTTATCAATAGCCGTTTGGTAGCTCTCAATGTACGTCATCTCAAACTCATTGAAGTTATTGACCACCATACCATCTGCCGCTAACATGGTTTCACGTAGTTCTTTCAAATATTTCTCCATTCCTGATTCAAAAAAGGTTTTGGGTGTTTTTTCTAATGTTATCTCAACCCGATAAGGCAAGTCTGGATCGATGAAATTAAGGCTCATTCTCTAATATGTGATTGATATGGTATAGATGGCGTGATCCCATCTGAGTCATCAGATCTCCTGAGATTTCGCTCCCCTGTGATCATCAGGTCAAACGGATCTAACGGGCTTCTGCCAGCTCAAGCCCACTGACTAATGGGTCCGACCCGGCCCATCAGTGCCAGAAACCCGTTAGCCCCTGCCTATAAATACCAGACCCCTTCCTTCCTTCACTAGGTAATAAACTTTTTCTCCCCTGAATCCTAGCTATTGTTACTTTCTCAATGACTGACTAGATCGTCGGAGGGCCTGTCTTCGGAAACTCTCCCGGGGTTTCTAGGCAGTGTGCAGGTACGAAGATCCGAGCCGAGCACCCAGCCTCTAACTCTCTCCTGCTACTCCCGAGCCAGTCCTACAGCCGAGGATCGGATCAACGCCAGTGTCATGCCTTCCGCTTCACAAATTACAAGAAGTAACACTTGTTGTCTCCATACCCAAAAACAAACAACATCAGTGATGAGAAACAATGTTCTGCCAGTAGAGAAGAGTGAAGCAACCAAAACCATTGAAAATGAGTCGTGGAATGCTGAATTGACGAACAACTTCATGAGTCCATCCATGAGATGCATCAGAAATTATGCAGCTCGGTCTGGTCACTTGGTCATAGAGGTACTGCACCAGTGCATGGCTCCTTACTCAATAGAGTTCTTCATAAGTCCCTAGCTAGAATTCAGGGAATCAAGGTTCTCACACCCCTTTGGTAAGCCCACTTCCAAGCAAGAGAACCGAAGGATCAGGTACCCAATCGATAGGCCCAGTTCGACTGTGTGGTCGATGTGGCCTTGATTCGAACTGCATTGAGTGGAGTTGTGACCAAAGTGACAACAGCACCAGGGTCTGCTAATAGGCAAGCCATTTCAACCATAGGTATGCATGTGGCCTTGGGCCATCAAAAGGGACCAAGACAAAGTGTGGATTCTTACGAAGTGAGGCCAATAGCGATCCCTAGACGGTCTGCCATTCTAGAAGAGAAAGGGCAAAAACGAAGACACTGTCAAAATAAGGTTTGTTTTCCTTATGAATACACTAGTTGCAGAAGTGATTATATAAGAACTAGTATTATACACGTGCACACGTGCACGTGGAAAAATTTGGAGGATAATGAAAAGGGTAAAAAGAAAATAATTTCTAAACTGATTACTTTCGAAAATATTTACCAAACAGGTCCACTGACGGAAATATTTACCAACGTTAGTCCATGAGTAAAAAGAAAATAATTTCAAAATTGATCCACTTTCGAAAATATTTACCAAACATGTCCACTTTCGAAAATATTTACCAAAGTAACCCAACCCGTGCGTTGCACGGGTTGGGTTACTGACCTGGGTTACTGACTAAGGGGCTCTCCCATTATAGTAGTAGAGATTAAGAAGGGATGCAATATGTTTTAGTTAAAAGTATGCTACATACATCATCCGTTAAACATACGATGGTATCAACCAAATATTTAGTTTTTTTCCTTATAGTTCATGTCAGTTTGAGAAATTTAGGAGGGTTGTCTGATTTGTGTGTGCCGATTAGCAAATCTAGAAGATTCAATAAGACATTCTTAGGGTTACAAATCTAGTGATGGATACACTTTCGTACTGGTGGCTTTTTGTTGATTGTTGTTGAGAGTAACCGTAAGGTAGCGCAAGCAGAAAGGCCTACTACTTAGAGGCTTTATATCATTGTTCTACAATAGCACTAGCTATTTCTGTTGATTGTCTATTCCGAATCTTGTTATTCGGATTAAGGCACGCAATTGGGCCAAGCCCGACCCGGTCCAACTTATAATAACCCGCTAATCAATTATGATTAACAAAAAATACAACAAAACTAAGCCCTCTTAATTCTTAATCACAGATTATCTGTTTTTTTTTACAGATCTCTCTTAACTTCTAACCAATGGTTTTCTTAATATTTTATTTCATTTCGTAAAATTTTAAAGTAATCTAACTAGCTTGAAGACAAGATTGATTGTGTATGAGATTATGTCATAGTTAGAAGAACTACACTCAATGACTTGTGCTCCAAACATATGTTGTTGTCATTGATGCCGCCAAAAAACTTGTGGGGGCAACAAGAAGAGCTTGATGTTAAGAAGCTTCCATCTTCTGTACCTTGTGTTCTCCAATCACTGACTTGGCCTCCAAACAAACCACACATACATTGAATTTATCAGAGCATCAATTAGCGGTTTCCGGCCACAAAAATTCCACCCATTCTTGGCTTTATATCTCTCCTTATCTTTCTCTATTCTCTTATATACTACTTTACAACCTCAAAACACTTTGCCTATAAAACTCCCCCTTCATTGCTCACCTCACTGTAGAACTAAAAATGACTGGCCAGGCCATCATGAATGGCTCCAGTGATTTTCAAAAGCCTCACTTTGTGCTGGTCCCTCTATTTGCCCAAGGCCACATGATCCCTATGGTCGACATGGCTCGTCTCATAGCCGAGCGTGGTGCTCTGGTAAGCTTCATCACCACTCCGGTTAATGCAGCCCGAATCAAACCGACCATCGATAGGGTGAAGCTAGACGGGCTTCCTATTCGATTCATCGAGCTCAAATTTCCTTGTGCTGAAGCTGGATTGCCAGAAGGATGTGAGAACGTAGATCTCATTACCTCTCCAGAGCATTACAGGCCGTTCTTTGATGCATTCAGCAAGCTTGGAGAGCCCTTAAGGCTCTACTTACAGAAAGTAAACCCTAACCCCAGTTGCATGATCATCGACTATTGCCACTCATGGACCGCTGAGATCGCGGAGGAGCTCAATATACCGCGAATCATCTTCCACGGGCCTTCCTGCTTCTACATTTTGTGCATGCACAACATCCGACATCACGACATTTATAAGGGTGTCGACGAGTATGAACCCGTCGTTGTGCCTGATTTACCCCAAACAATTGAATTGACAAAAGCACAAGCTCCTGGTTGGTTCCCTATGCCTGATTGGAAAGATATTCGTGAAAAGGTATTCGAAGCAGAGGCATCGGCAGATTGTGTTGTCGTGAACACGTTCCGTGAGATGGAACCTGAGATTATAGAAAGCTACGAAAAGGCGACCGGGAAGAGAGTGTGGCCTATCGGTCCTTTGTCTTTGTGCAACAAAGATGCCACTAGCAGAGCGACGAGGGGAGACAAGGCATCGGTGAATGAAGACCAGATTGTGAGTTGGCTCGACTCCAAGGAGACAAAATCTGTCATACTCGTCAGCTTTGGTAGCATCGCCCGCAGCCCACCACAGCAACTCATCGAGATAGGCTGCGGCCTAGAAACATCAAAAAGACCGTTCATTTGGGTGATCAAGGGACTCGAAAAGTATCCTGAAATCGAGCAATGGATGTCTGAAGGGTTCTTGGAAAAGACGAAAGAGAGAGGGCTCATAATTAAAGGTTGGGCACCACAAGTAATGATCCTATCACACCCCGCGATTGGAGGGTTCATGACACACTGTGGGTGGAATTCGACATTTGAAGCAGTAACCGCTGGAGTGCCAATGATAACGTGGCCTCACTTTGCAGACCAATTCATTAACGAGAAGTTCATAGTCGAAGTATTAAAGACTGGAATTTCGCTAGGGGTCAAGGTTCCAAGTTACTACCTGAAAGAGGATCAAGTGTCCGTAAAGAAAGAGGAGGTGGAGAGAGGTGTTGTATGCTTGATGGATGAAGGAGAGGAAGCAGAAAAGATGAGGGAGAGGGCTGCTGAGTTTAGTGTGAAGGCAAAAAGGGCAATGGAGGAAGGGGGGTCATCTTATAGAAGCTTGACCCTTTTGATTGAATACATTAAGGATTATGCAAAGAAGAAGGATGTCCATGTAAAAGAGAGCTAGTGTTAGAGTATTGGAAGTAGACTAGATAGCCTCCTACAAACTGTTGCAAATATTTAAAGTTTATTTGGAAATGTTACCAAATAAACATACATTGTCAATTACTAGTAGTTTGCACGTGCGATGTACGTCTTAATAAATATTATTTTTTTTTAAGTAAAAATTCAGACACAGTCTAAATTTGATCTAAAACCTAATTTACAATAGTTATGCTAGTGCGTTGCACGGATTGGTAGATGGACAAATTACATTATGACTTTCTCCCATTATAGTAGTAGAGATTGGAAAAAAATAATAAAAAATCTTAAAAGATTAATACAGTAATTAAGTTAGGTATACATTACTGGCACAACATAGTACAACCCAAAAAACGACACACAATGAATGGTCATGGAAGTCATTGCAAGTTCACGAGAAGTTTTCTGATATGATTTGTTTTGGATGCGTGTTTAAGAAGTAACCTAGGAGGCCACTGACTTCATCAAACTCCATCCCCCAGCAACTTGCTTCTTTTTTAATTGCTTTGCAGAGCAGGAAAAATAAAGAACCCTTAATAAGAGCATCCACAGTCGTTTTTCTCGTATGCTATAAAATGGCAGCTACAGTAATAGTAAATAGGATCGATCTCTGTCGTGGTCGTTTGCTATATTGTTCGTCAAAAATTGAGTGGGACGGTATATCATATACCGTCTCAACTTTTAAAATTAAATTAAAATAGTTAATTACTTATTAACTATTAAACTATATTAATTAAATAAATTAAATATAAAAATAATAACTAAACCTAATTATACAACTACCTAAACCTAATTAACTACCTAAACCTACCCATTTAACAACCAGATTTTGGACGGGGAATCATTCCCCGTCCGGTACATCATGTACCGTCCCACCATTTGGATTTTTTTTTTTCTAATCGGCCAATCATGGCCGTTCATTTTTTAAAAAAAAAAAATTAAAAAAATAAAGGAGAACGACGGGATATGATATCCCGTCTGACCCTTTTTAAAAAAAAATAATAATAATAAAATTTACCAGACGGTATAAGATACCCCGTCTTATGATAATAAAATATATTAATTTGAGAGACGGAGAATCATTCCCCGTCCTTTATAATTTGAGAATTCTCATCTTCGTTTCTCATATTTGAGAAACAAGAATAGAAGCTTTGCTATAAAATGGCAAAATGAGAAACCGTTGCAGACGTTCGTTTGCTAAAAAATGACAAATTGGCATTTATAGCAAACGACTGTGGATGCTCTAAGACCACAAATTTTCCTTGCACGTTTTGTAAGCATGCCATAGTGCACATGTAAACGTAGGTCATGTTTGTCTTTAGTTCCTTAAGACCACAAGTTCCCTTGCCTACCCAAACAAGTTGTGAAACAACCAGGGGAATTGCAACTTTTTTTCATGGAGTAAGACAACCTTACAAATTAACTTGCAATTGTATCTATATGCAACTCTATTTATTTTCACGTTTAAACGAAAAAATTGTATTAGATTTTTGTTTTCCCACCGGGAGCGCTTAGTACACGGTAATGTGGAGGAATTCTGCATTACCTAATTTGGTAAAAACACAAGCACAGCTTTGAAAGAAATATTAAATAATGTTGAATTCTAATAGGAATAAAAATCATTTATTGGAAAGGGTTTGCATTCCCCATAAAATCATTGGTTTTGTGAGTTTTCCCATAAAAAATAATAGTATACCCAAAAAATAGTACAAACAAATTAATATGACAATTCAGGAATCAGGGGAATGCAATTGATTTGTAAGAAACAAAATAATGTAACATTCTGGGACTTTTGATTCCCACACCTATATTTCTGGGAATCGTTTCATTTCCGGAAAACCACAAATTTGTATACAAAATGTACCCCACCAGATTTGAAAAGTATGCTCAGCTAAAAGAATTTTTTGCCGTACTAGGCCACTTTTTGAAACTATTTGCGATTATGGGCAATTTTCCAAATTATTAGCGTTTGTAGGCTACTACTTGCTGCCACGTCAGCAGTGGCCGCTATTCTTATTAGCGGCCTCTTCCTTTAGGGTCGCTAATGGGAATAGCAGTCTCTCTTTTATTTGATTTTGAAATTTTTGTTTGCTGTCGTTATTCATATTAGCGACTATTCCTATTAGCAACCAAAACATGTACAAAGTCGCTAATTGGATTAGCGATCTTAAATAAACTATATTGAGACACTTAGCGAAATCCAAAGAGCTATTTCTCACTGAAGAAGAAAAAAAATTAAACTGAGATCTCTAGTGGGAATAGTGACCTCAATATACTGTGCTCGCTTTTATTACTAGCGACCACAAGTAAGGGAGGAATTGATAATAAATGTGAGGACCATGGAGATGGAGATGATGATGACAGGCACAACAACTCTTGTAGATTACTGGCCGTCCAGCATTTTCTTTTTCTTTTTCATCTTTTTTTATTTATTTAAATGGCATTTTGGTAATTATTTTAATGGCATTTTAGTAATTTTTTTGAAAAAAACTATAATAAAGAATTTGGCGGACGGAAGATCAGATCCGTCCTCTTTTAATATTTGGCGATTGCTATAATCCTCTACTATATTTAGCAGCTCAATGTTCATTACTTTTCCAAAAAAATAGGTTTTTAACAAACGATAGTAGAGACGAAATCGCCAAAAAATGGGTTTTTTTTATTTTTTAGCAAAAGATAGTGGATGCTCTTAGAGCATCCACTATCAATGCTGCTAAAAAATACATATTTGGCATTTCGCAAATAGCAATGAAGGGATAGTAATGCTATCGTTCGTGCCAAATTTTTGTCAAAATTAAAAAAATAAGAATAAAAAAATAAGATGGCATTTTCGTAAATATTGAAAGAAAACCAAAATGAAGAAGTGCTGCAGATTTTTTTAAATTTTTAAATTTTTTAAAATGGCAAATTCGTAAATATGAATGGCATTTTCGTAAAATTTTGGGAAAAAAAATCTGAAAAAGTAGATGGTCCGTCCGTCCATATTAAAAGAAAAAAAATTTAATAAGACCGAAGAAGTTCCTCCGTTCGTCCATATTAAAATAAGAAAATTTAATAAGACGGAAGAAGATCTTTCGTCATCTATATTTAGAAATTGCCAAATCGGTTAGCTATATTTGGAAATCTATTGTTCACTTCCATTGCCAAATATGCATATCTAGCGAATGATAGTGGAGTGTCGTTTGCTAAATATGCAAATTTTGCATTTTTTAGCAAACGATAGTGGATGCTCTTAGAGCATCCGCATTCGTTTGCTAAAGCTATTCTAATTTTAGCAATGAGAATTTAGCATTTAGGAAATGTTGCTACTATCGTTGTTTCTAATTTTAAAAAAAATATAGTTTGAAACGGATCTTGTTCATCCGTCTAACCTTTTTTTAATTTTTTTTATTAAAAAAATGAGTAGATGGCGCTTCTTCATCCGTTTTATGTCAAGGACGGAGCAACATCATCCGTCGCTATTTTTTTTTAAAAAAATTATTTCAGTGAACAGTGCCAGACGGAGCACATTCACTTGTTTTTTTATTTTTTTTTTTTTATTTTGTCACCTTTAGCAGGTGACATTAATACCCTTGCCATTTGAAAACAGACAAAAGCAACTAGAAGGATGATCTTCATCCTTCTGGTGCTTTTCATTTTCATTTTTTTTTATGGTCAATAGCTGTTGGATTTTAAAAAATAAAAAATTAAATAAAATTGTGCCGTTGGATATTGTCTACCTAAGGTTAAAAGGGTAAATGTATGCCTAAATAATGTTTAGCAAAAGTGAGAGACGAATGAACTTCATCCGTCTCTCACTTTCCTTTTTTTTAAAAATAAACTTTACCGATTTAATAAATTAATTTTATATATTAAAAATCAAATTTACGAATAGACGGAACAACTTCATCCGCTTTTCAAATTTTTTAAAAAATCGAATTGAGACGGATGATCTTCATCCGTCGCTACCCTCAAACGGATGAACATCCTCCGTCATCTATATTTAGCAATCGTCTAAAACGGCTCCTAACTTTAGCAATCTACTGTACATTCCTATTCTAAAATTTGAGTTTTTAGCAAACGACTACATGGCGTTTTCCTAAAGCTATTTCTAATTTTTGAGTATTTAGCAAACGACTGTGGATGCTCTTAGCAATATCAAAAATGGTAAATTTAGAATCCTTTGCAGTCCACAGTCCCCTGATATCTTTTCAGGCGTTTTTCTAGTACAGGTCTTTAACAACTAAGTGGATCATTCTGTGAACAATTCACACCAGTCACGATATTCCAGTCCTGGCATGTATGTATATTTAAAAGAAGATGATTTGGAGAACACCAGCGTACCCATCAAGTAATAACAAAGAAAGTTCTCCACAGAACCAAAAGAAAGACTTGTTAAAAAAAAGGACACAGACAGACAGACAAACAAACGAGACTAAAAGAGTGATCTTTTATTTATAAGTATTAGATTTGCCGGTGGGCACGTGCCTACGGCATGTCTTCGGAACGATATAAAACACGAAAAGTCATGTAAACAATAAAACAATAATTATATAGCTCAAGTTTGAATAGTATGACAATAATTAGTAATAAATAAAAGTCTATATTGAAAAATAATTATAAATGGGGGTACAAAATCTAACTTCTTAGAATTTTAAGTGTGGAAAATAATGAAATTTAATTGTTGAAGAAATATTTGCTATTAAAAATTCTGAAATTGTACAAAACCTAAATCTTAAAATAGAAATTTCTAAGTAAATAAAGAAAGAATGAGAGAGAGATAGAGAGAGAGAGAAAGAGAGAAATATGAAAAAGTAAAGAGAGGAGAGAGATAGTAATAAAGTAATGAGTTTTTTTAGGGGGGAAAATTTAGTTGTGGGGTTTGAAATTTTGGAGGGAAAATGTGTTTTGTGAGGTTTGATATGGACCTTTGATTTTGGGGGAGATTGATTGTGAGTCACTTGATAACTTTCTTTGTAATTTATTATATAGACTAGGTTTGCCTGTTGACACGTGCCTACGACACGTCTTCAAAACGGTACACTTTGTTTGATCATATAAAATAGTTTTGGAGGTCCAGCAAATTAATTTAAGTAGCAAACATATTATATGAGAAACTTTTGGGGGTCCAGAAAAAAACATATTATATGATTTTTTTGAATTATTTTTAAAGTTTTTAAATTTTTAATTTTTTTAGTTTTTTAGTATTATAATTTTTTTTTTTTAATTTTGATTTTCTTAATTTTTTGAATAGAAGATGGAGGGAGAGAGAGAGAGAGGAAAAAAAAAGTTTAAATAAATATAGGAGTTGTTTTGATTGGGGGATTTGAATTTGAGTTTTGGTGGGAAATTTTTGGGAGGGAAAATATGTTTTTTGAGGTTAGATCTGGACCTTTAATTTTTGGGGGGATTGAAGGAGAGCCACTTGATAGCTTTCTTTGTGTTTTATTATACTAGTATCAGACACATGCACACGTGCACGTGGAAAAAATTGAAGAATAATGAAAAGGGTAAGGAAAAATAATTTCCAAACCGATCCACTTTCGAAAATATTTACAAAACAGGTCCATTTTCTAAAATATTTACCAAAGTTAGTCCATAATTAAAAAAAATAATTTCCAAACTGATCCACTTTCGAAAATATTTACCAAACAGGTCTATTTTTGAAAATATTTACCAAAGTAACCCAACCCGTGCGTTGCACGGGTTGGGTTACTGACTAAGGGGTTCTCCCATTATAGTATTAGAGATTAGAGATAGATAACTGTTCATTTTTTATATACTAGTATTTTTCACGTGCAACGCACGTTTTGATAAGAGCTGGAGGATTTTCACGTGCGATATATGTGTTAAGAAATAGTTTTGGAGTTGGACGTGCGTTGCATGTAATTGGAAACAATATTTTGAGGGAAAAGCTACATTTGTATGTACAATGCACGTGTTTATAAGTAGAATTTGGATGTTACGTGTAACATATGTATATGTTTGGTATTAAAAAATTATTATAAAATTGTTTTGCACGTGTGTTGCACGTTTTAAATATGTGGAATTTGTTTTATTTGTTTGTTTTTATTGTAATTAATGAGAGTTGGAGTTTCACGTGCAACGCACGGGTTTGTATGTTGACAAATGACAACCCTAACTCTCCCATTATAATATTAGAGATAATGCAATTCAAAAATCAACTACTCAGAGAAAGAAACGTCAACATTTACAAGTTAAAAGTAAAGGTACAAAAACCCCATCTCTAACCCCCAGTATACACACTATCATACATATATACATATATAATAGAAACACAACTCAATTCTATGTATGGTACTTGAAATTACTAACGTCAGTTAAATTTCTTGGTGGAGGGAAATATTCTTAGGATGAGATGAATATGACCAGAAACAAAAATTAAATGTAGGTGAAAGGAACCTGAATAAGCTGATAATTTTCCCGGCCGACAAAAAGAGTGTATCAGTCAATCATCCTCCAGCATGCTATACTGCTGAATCAGTTAGATGCACAGAGTCATGAACATCTACTTGCACAATTGTTGCTAGATCTACAAGATGAGCTAAGGGGAGTGTATTCAGTGAGTTCATTAAAAGGTACCCTGATATGCCAATATGGGTTGCAGGGGACTTGATGCAAGTCACCCTAGACCTCATGGAATCCCTAGAAAATGGTAGTGGGGTAATTCTATTTCAGGATGCAAGTTTATATGTGTATCTGTGTCAAATGTTTTTTTGTGAGGGCAAGTAAAGAATGTGCTGATCTTGTTATAAAACTCTGTAGAGAGGCTAAATAGACTATTGGTTAATGGACTGAAAGTCTTCCCAATTCCCATCATTGACATGCTCACACTATCCACACACACACACACACACACACACAAAAAAAAAAAAAAATTGCAGCATCATACTGAAGTAAAAGCATGGATAATGTTGAGTAAGAGACATGCAGAGAGCAGGCTCCTACAAACCCTATGAACTCTGACTCAACCCATCCACCTGAGTTCTAGATAACCCCAACACAGCAGGCTCTTCATTCACACATTAGAGTAAAATAGAGATAAGATTGAAAATTTTAACCAGGGAAGACGACGCCGCGCATAATAAACCAGAGGCTCTCGATCCGCTCCAAACCCAACCCATCCATTTCAGTTCCTACAATTAAAACGATTCAGTTCATTTGCACATTTTATCGAACACAATGAGTGGATAACTAATAAAAGTAAGATAAAATAACCTATAAGGAGTAATTGTTGCTGACATCAGTGACGAGGAGGAGGAGCGGGCCCTCGTCGGAGTGGTTGTTGATGTTAATCAATATCTGAGAGAGAGAAACAAGGATGGGAATTTGCAGTTAAAACTGAATATGCAGCATGTATTCAATGTTTCATAACTGAGAACTAAGAGCATCCACAATGGTTTCTCAAAATTCTCATTTTGCCATTTTTTGAGAAAAAAACTGCTGCAATAGTTTCTCAAATGTCCATTTTTTAGCAAACCAACCTAATCTGTTTCTCAAATATGAGAAACGATATGAGAATTCTCATATTATAGAGGACGGGGAATGATTCCCCGTCTGAGAAATTTTATTATTTTTTTTTATCAACAGACGGTATATGATATACCGTCTGACAATTTTTATTATTTTTTATACCGTCAAACGGGATATGTTTCCCCGTCTCTCACCTTTATTTGTTTTTTTTTTTTTTTTTTTAAGAAACTCCTCCTCAAACGGGACATGATGTCCCGTTTGTCTCAAACGGGATATCATGTACCGTTTGAGAGGATTTTAATTTTTTTTTTTTTTCTTATTTCCTGGATTAAATTGAGTTTACTAAAGTACCCTTCAACTAAATTTTATAGTCTCCAAAAGTGTAGGGCATTATGGTCTTTACATTTTTAAAGTAGGAATATTTGGTCAAAAGTCAACCAGGAATGATACCAAACGGGATATCATATCCCGTTTGTTGCTTTTCCCCTCTTTTAATTTTTTTTTTTTTTTTTTTAAATAAAGAAACGGGGAATGATATCCCGTCTCTCATTTAATTATAAAAAAAATTTAACAAACGGTACATCATATACCGTCTTACGCTTTCTTTTAAATAAAAAAAAAGAGACGGGATATCATATCCCGTCTCTCGTGCAAATGAGAAAAATATAGCAAATGACCACTACAGCATTCCTCTCCATTTGCTATTACTGTAGACGCAGATTATAGCAAATGAGAAACAACCATTGTGGATGCTCTAAGAGATACATATAGAGACAGAGAGAGATTACCGGATCGTAAAAGTTTCAACTTTTCATCAAATCCGCCATGCCAAAAACAACTAGGGTTAGGGTTTTTCATCTGTAAAGAGAGAGAAGACAACTGGGTTTAGGGGTTAGGGGTTCCGATGAGACTTGTATATTTTCCGATTCGAATTTCCGATGATTTGGGTTTCGGCATTCGACAGAGCGGGGCCGGGGACGGGGGAGGAGGGAAAAAGAAAAATAGTATTTAAATTGATAGAAAGAGGAGAATTTTAGACCAAAATGACCCACTTTTTGAAAGTTTTTACCAAAATGACCCGCTGTTGAAAGTTTTTACCAAAACGATCCACTCGCTAACTCAGATAGCGAGTTTGGTTAAAACATCATCGCTATCTGCGATAGCGAGTGTATAATTTTGTGCTTTCCTACACTTGTGCAAAAAAATGAAAAAACACAGAGTTTACACGCGCTGACTGTGATAGCGTTGATATATATACTAAACTCGCTAACTCGGTTAGCGAGTATGTTTATAAAAATAACGAATCTGGAAAACCAGAGTTTGGTCATTTTGGGTTTCTTTCCGAGTTAGCGAAAAGAAGAACAGATAGAAATGAGGGATAGCGAAACAGCATTTATAAAAATTTTCCAAACGACACTCGCTAACTCAGATAGCGAGTTCAGAGTCAGGAACGCTAAAGCTAACTCAGTTAGCGAGTGTGGTATAAACACACTCGCTAACTGAGTTAGCGAGTTTAGTATATATATCAACGCTATCACAGTCAGTGCGTGTAAACTGTGTTTTTTTTATTTTTTTGCACAAGTGTGGGGAAGCACAAAATCATACACTCGCTATCCCAGATAGCGATGAGGTTTTAACCAAACTCGCTATCTGAGTTAGCGAGTGGGTCATTTTGGTAAAAACTTTCACATTTGGGTCATTTTGGTAAAAACTTTCAAAAAGTGTGTCATTTTGGTCAAAAAAGCGAAAGAGGAGGGAGTACGGTCAGGTTATATAACCCAATATCCACCAACGCCACGCGTGAGATCAAGCCATGCGTCTACATAGAAAGAAAGAGGCTTAGATGATATCGAGAAAGGAGGGGGAGAGAATAATTGATCGTAGTGAGGGAGAATTTGGATCTTGACAAATTACTAGTAAAAATCAACTGTGCACCAAATGCATGAGCTTGGTGCGCATGTTGATGTTATTTATACAAATTCAATATTTTAACAAGGTTATTATTGTTACCGATTTCGGAGTAGGAGCAAACAGATAAATTTGTAGATTTTTTTGCAAACAAATAAGTCAAACCTGTTGACTTTTGGCTGGCGTTTGACTGTTTCTCGCTGGTGTTGTAATCCTGCAAAAAGTTTATAATCAGGAAGATTACGAAAGAGTGATTTATGAAAAAATATTAGTTACATTTTGTATGGTGGGAGAAGAGGGGTATTTATAGTCGCCTTTAGAGACAGTTTAGATATAATCATTTATCCCTATATCCCGGTATTTTTGGATATGATGTAGAGTTTAAATCGTTTCATGATAAGAGATTTGGTTTAAACTTAGAGATAATCATGAATTTGGATTACTCTTCAAATGACCTTGGCTGGTTTGTGACGGGCTGTCACCCATTCCCAATAGGTCATATTCGTTTTTGGGTTATTGGGATTTGAATAAAGACCCAGTTTCCATTCTAGACCCGTTTGTGGTGGAAATTACAGTTTTACCCTGAGAGCTTTAAGATTCATGCCCGACTTGAACGGTCCCGATTTGGTTCTATTTTAGCCATATCACAAGTCCCCCACTCTTGAAAACTGAGTTTCACAGCTTTTGAGGAGTAGTTCGCCCGTTTTTAATGGCTTGTAGAATTTATCGGAGTTCTCGGAAAAGTTTGGATCTTGCTTGAGGTGTAACTGTGTTTTATGAGCTTGCAAAATACCCAAAATTATTCTCAAAATTTTCTGAATTTCTTGTGATTTTTCCATAATTTTTGAATTTTTTTCCAATTTTTAATCTTTTTTTGAATTTTTTATTCAATTTTCGAATTTAAATAATTATTTTTTGAAAATTTTAATTAATTATTCTAATTTAATAATTATATTGTCAGAATTTTAAAAATATTTTCTGAATTAATAATTATTTTTAGAATTTGTTGCTGCTAATTTTAGTGTGGGAGCAAACAAATGAATTTGTGGATTCTTTTGGAAACAATAAAGGCAAACATGTTGACCTTCACCGGCGTTTGACTGGTTTCTTGCCGCTGCCGTTGAACTGCAAAAGATTTGATACACCGGGATGGATCCCGGCGACGAACCTTCTGACGCTCAAGTCAGTAATCAGGAAGATTATGAAATAGCTTTATGTGGAAAAGTATTGATTACCTTATTACGGTGGGGGGAGAGGGGTATTTATAGTTGCCTTAGGGAGCCATTTCGAGATAAGGATTTATCTCTACTTCCTGGTGTTTTTGGATAAGATGTAGAGTTTAAATCGTTTCATGATAAGAGATTTGGTTTAATCCGTATCTTATAGATAATCATAAATTTGAATTACTCTTTAAATGACCTGGGCTGGTTTGTAACGGATTGCTACCCATACCCAATAGGATAGATCCGTTTACGGGTTATTGGGCTTTGAAGAAAGACTCAGTCCCCATTTCAGACCCATTTGTAGGTGAAATTACTGTTTTACCCCTGAGGGCTTTAAGATTCGTGCTCGATTTGAACGGTCCCGATTTAATCCTATTTTTAGCCATATCACGAGCCCCCCACTTCCGAAGACTGAGTTCAATAGCCTTTGAGGAGTAGTTTTGTTGTTCTAATGGCGTACTAGATTTTATCGGAGTTCTTAAGGGAGTTTGGATCTTGCTCAGTGTGTAACGGTGTCAATATGAGCTTGTAAAGTACCAAAAATTATTCATGGGGTTTTTTGGATTTTTGTGATTTTTTCATATTTTCCTCAAAATTTTTTAATTTTTAATCATTTTTTGAATTTTTTATTCAAATTCCCAATTTAAATAATTAATTATCGAAATTTTAATTAATTATTCTAATTTACTAATTATTATTTTCAGAATTTTAAATTTATTTTCCGAATAAATAATTTTTTTTAGAATTTTTTAATTAATTTTTTCGATTTTTAATTAATTTTTTGGATTTTTAAAAATAATTAATTCAAATAAATAAATAAATAAAAAGTTAAATATTACCTGTACACGTGGCATTATCATGTGCATTAATCACGATCAGGAGGGCACGCATCACAAAGCGGGGTATTTTCCCCAATTATAAGGTCGGTAGCTCGGAACTGTCCTTGGAACTGGCCGAGCGGTTCGAGGAGGCGCCACATGGCTGGTCAACGTTGACCGTTGACCGCCACGTGGGCAATTATTTTTTATTATTTTTTTTTTCTTTCTCTCCCGCTCTCTTCATTATTCTTCTTTCCTCGGCATCTTCGATCATCTACGCCTTCGACCCCGACCATGCCTCCGACTCCGACTCCCACTCTATCTCCACATCTGAGGGCGTCGCTGGAGCTCGAGGAGGAGCTCGGTGTAAGGGATCTTGTTGAAGTTGACGGAGGTGGTTTTCTTCGAGCGTCACTGGAGCTCGACGAATGGTGGCTCGTCGAAGGCGTGGTTCGGTGAAGGGAGCTCAGGCGGCGCTGGCGAGGAGCTCGACGGAGCTCGGCTGCACCGGAGAGAAACTCGACGACATCTGACAGTGGAGTTCGGCCTAGGAGGTCGACGAGGTGTTCATGGAGGTTGGAGCTCGGCGTTGAGAAAAGCTCGACGGGGTCTTGGCCATTGCTGGCCTTGGTCAAGGCGCTCGCCTAGCTCGAAGGTGAGGAGGGGCTTTGAATTGGGTTCAGCGAAGGGGATGAGCTCGGCAAAGCGATGGGTTTTTTTAAGGTGGCAAGGCCATGGCGGTGGCGAGCTCGTGAAAGGGGAGAGTCTCGACTGAGGGGCTGGAGCTCGACAGGCCATGGGGCCAGCCTCTTGGAGCTCGGCCAGGTTAGAAGGGGCTCGACTGTGGAGCTCGAAGCTTGGGTTTGTTGACTCTTGGTTTGGTGTGCACAAAACGTGCTCACTTGTACTAATAAGTTTGAATTTATTGTGTCAGATTTTCAGGATTAATTAATATCAAAAAGAGATCCAAGAGAGATTCGCAAATATACAAACAAAGTAATAAAGGGAGATTGCATATACAAGCAAAAGAGGAAAGAGCTCTCAATTAATTGGCCTCCAAGCAATCTATCAAGTCTGGATTTTTAGCAATATTTTCGTGAGATATTGATTGTAATTGATTGATTAAAGAGAGATGAGTTTATGGTAAGAAAACAAAGTGGATTCGATCTATACAGCCACGGACGGGTCGACCGTACCTAATGTCGGTCGACCATCGTAGTCGACCACAACTTCTATTGGTGAAGATAGCGGTCGACCTTTCATCTCTCTAGCTATGCCAGAGAGCTGAACCGTCGACCGCACACTTTGACCGGTCAACCGCAACTTGGCTGTATATCTTTTTTGGAATGTATCGTTTCTTCTTTTGATCGATGTACTTCCTCTTCTATTTGATCGAACGAATCCATTGTGTCTTCTCCATCTATTCCTTCTGAGAAAATTATTTTGAACTAATCTCTTGATAATCAATCCGAGTGTGAGCGTTGAATTGGTTGTATTCTTTAGTCAAGATCTCAAACGATCTTGAGTTTTATTTTCTTTTCTTTTCCACTTTGGTAAGATTGACGGGACTTAGATTAGAAGTCCTGTGGGTGTAATAGGTCTCTCGGCCTGAATCCGAGAATCACTGTACTAAGGGTTTTTTAGTATAGTGGAACGCTTATAGCGGAGAATTGCTACAAGTAGGTGGTGTGGACGTAGATCTGGGGGTCGAACCACGTTATATCGCTGCGTCATCTGAGTTTGCTTTTCTTGTCTCTCTTGCATTACTTTAATTTACTTTACTTTAGTTCTTTAATTTTTAATTCCGCGCGATCATCCTATTCACCCCCCTAAGGGTGATTTACAGGGTTCGGAGCTCAGTTGCAGAGATGATGGGGTTCGGCGACGATGGAGGAGGACTTAGCAGAGCTCCTCCGAGGGAACTCAACGAGGAGACGTCGGAGCTCGGTGGGTTCGTCGAGGAAGAGTGATGCGGTGTTGGGGTTTTTGTTTTTGGCACCAAAACTCGAAGGGGAAGAATACAGGGCTGTGGTTCGGGTTTGGGTCCAAACGATCCCAGACCCGACCCGTTAACCCCTAAATGCCCTTTTTTTGGTGAATATGATCCGTTGATCGTGATCGAACATGAATTTTGAGGCGGAGTTTTCCCCCAATTTACAAATCGGTAGCCCAGATCCTCGGATTATAGATCGAGGTACGTGGCATGATCTGAGCCGCTTGATGAAGATCTGGCACGAATTGTGAGGCAATAGTTTTCGCCAATTCGCAGCTCGGTAACTCGGTAGCTCGGATCGTAATTCCGAACTACGAGGCACGATCTGGGCCTCTTGATGAAGATCTGGCATAAATCGTGAGGCAATAGTTTTCGTCAATTCGCAGCTCAGTACAGCTGTGTTGTAACCCACTTTCTCGGTGCTACGGAGGTCCGATCGGGGCGTGTGGCCCCTCATTTCGAAGATGACCCGAAGATCTACAATTTCTTTTTGGAGGTCAGTTGAAGAATCACCCGTATTTAGAGTCAAAATAGTCCCGCAATGTCCTCATTTCTGTCAAGTTGAGAAGAGCTTCGGTCTCCGGAATCTTCGAAAAGGAGCTCCACTCCTATGGGCTAAGAAGATGAGCTATGATGATCCTCATAGGAACCTTGGGAAGATCCGTTCTTGGAGGCAAGTGCCAGGAGCAACTCTAGGAAAGAGTTTTAGCTCCGAACTTGCTGAGGAGAAGCCACTCGGGAGGCGAGCGGAGCGAAGAGCATCACCAGGCTCTAGAAGAGAGCCGTTTGGGAGACAAGTTTGAGGAGCAACTCTAGGGGAGAGTTTTAGCCTCGAACTTGCTGAGGAGAAGGCCGCTCGGGAGGCGAGCGGAGCGAAGAGCATCATCAGGCTCTAGAAGAGAGCCATTTGGGATAAGTTTGAGGAGTAACTCTAGGAGAGAGTTGAGCTCCGAACTCGTTGAATAGAATGCGGCTCTGGAGTTGAGCGGAGCGAAGAATCATCTCCAGGCTTTAGAAGAGAGCCATTCGGGAGACAAGTTTGAGGAGCAACTCTAGGGGAAAGTTGAGCTCCGAACTCGTTGAGAATAAGGCCGCTCGGGAGGCGAGCGGAGCGAAGAACATCACCAAGCTCTAGAAGAGTGCTGTTTGGGAGACAAGTTTGAGGTGCAACTCTAGGGGAGAGTTGAGCTCCGAACTCGTTGAGAATGCCGCTCTGGAGTCGAGCGGAGCGAAGAATCATCTCTAGGCTCTAGGAAAGAGCCATTTGGGAGATAAGTTTGAGGAGCGATTCCAGGGAAGAGTTGTGCTCTGAAGTTGTTGTTTAAGAGAGTTTTAACAGTTTTGAGAGCAATTCCGAATGATGAGCTAGTTTGTACTCGCTCGTTCGCAAGTAGCTAAAGCGGCATCGAACCAAGTGTTGGACTCCGAACTTGTCGTTTGAAGGGGTTAACGAGTTGTAGGAACAATTTCGAATGGTGAGCTACTTTCATCACATCTTCACTATGCACTAATCCTTAGTTTTTATTAGAATCATGAACAAAAATCAAAGCTCTAGAGTTAGCCTCTCCACTAAACCGGACTTCTTCATTTATTTCAACATGACCAACCTTGGTCTTTCTTCTCAAATTTCATTTCATTTCATTTCCAATGCGGGGGAGACTTAGCTACTCTTTTGTTTCAATTTCCAATTCACAACTTCCAACATTGAGCGTTACTAGCTCATAAGTTCACTTTTCATAATCATAATAGATTTTCTTTTTCATGTTCATAGCTTTCCTATTCATTTAATTCCCACAATTCAAAATAAATGATTCACTTCATGTAAATTCATGCAAAGGCAAATAGAGTTTACCAATATCGACCACAAGATTCACAATCTTTACCACAACAAATTATAAGATTTCTGATATACTAAAAGCACTCTAGACAGTCGACTTGGAGCTCCTCCAGTCGACTTATCCAGTCAAATACAGTTCATCAATAACGCTCGGAAGAGTCGACTGCTGCACATGGCCAGTCGGCTGTTCCGCAGTTTTCCACATCTAAAAATGTCATCCACTTAACAGTCGACTGTCATTCCAATCAGTCGTCTGTACTGGGTGATTCAACTATACACTATCCATGCTCAGTACAGTCGACTGCTACAAGCATTCGGTCGACTGAACAGGTTAAATTCCAAATTAAGGAACCATCTTTCCTTCCGTTCTTCAATTACATTATATTCGTGCCAACATAACATGTAATTTCTTATCTGTTTACTAACATCACAGCGTGGTTTCAATTAAATGTAAATTTCACATAACTAGTACTTCTTTTCTCAAAAGAAATGCTAAGCATGCACTTTCATTTACTCATTATTTACTTGCAGAGATGAATACTAATCTCAATTTAACACACTAGAACATCACATTAAAATACATCCTTTCATGGAACTCTGGACTGTACATACTTCATTTCAATAAGCCAGTCGACTGTTCACATTACCAGTCGACTGTAGGTGTTATTTCCAGTTCTTTAATTATCACTAGTTCCTTTTTATCCATTCATATTTTCTAAATTATATATCGCATGGAGGATATTGATTTAGCAATCGTTCTAGCACTTCAGTTTGCATACACATACACGACTAAATCTTTAGTCTTAATAAGGATTATAATTTAGAAATCATGAGAAAACACCCGCCTCGTACCAGTCGACTTGTCCACTTGACGGTCGACTGTACAGGCCATTTTCAGTCTTTTTACAATGTCATTACTAATAGAACCACATACAATTGCACATCCATATATCAATCAATCAATGGGTCATTTTCCAATTAATGTGTACTCTTATCAATCATTTTCATGCTTCGTTCATTCAATTCAATCTAGCATGCATTCCTAATTAGAAACATGGAAAATTTACCCACCTTGTATGGAGAGAAAAACACAATTAGCAACAAAAATCCTTTGCAACACGAGTGCACCTCCTCCTAGACGCGCGCACAAGCCTCCAACCCGAGCTCTCCTCCTTGTATAGCCGGCCTCTCCTTCTTCTTGAAAGCAAGCACAATACCCACTCACAACTCAATCTTTTAACTCACAAACTACTACTAGATAATATTATTAGACTATAGATTTGGAAGAGAATATTAAGCACAAAATAACTAGCCGGGGGGGGGGGGGGAGGGGGGGGTATTTATACTAAAAATCAAATAGAATGGAGGGCTAGGATCAATTGGTTGGTTGTAGGATGGAGGGCTAGGATGAAAGTAGGAGTTGCAATAACTACCCATATCCAAATAACCACCACACCATGATCACCATTACAAATTTGATTTTCCCTCCAAAAGAAGCACAACCGGCCCATGCATTTGTGCACTTTGCACGTGTACGTGCAATGCACGTGCATGCCACTAGGCCCAAAAATTGTGCATTAAATTTTTGTATAAAAATAAAATAGCATTTAAATTGTATTCTATATGACAAGTTGTATAAAAAATAGATTAATCTATGGGCTTTAGTTTTGGGCCAAAATAATTATTTTAAAATAAAAAGAATGAATTACATTTTGGGCTTTAAGAAAAAGGCTTTTTATCTAATTAAAATAAGGCTTTTTATCATTCACGAGGATGTAGCCGGCCCCGCACCCCCGACTACGATCTCTGCTGACAATATCCCCCAATGAATACACTCTTTTGGAATGTTCGGGGACTGGGGGATAGAGGGAAAAGAGATATGGTTAGGGACATCATTAGCAACACCAAGGCAGAAGTTGTTGGGCTGCAGGAGACCAAACTCCAACACGGGCTCAAACTCAAAAGAGTTGGAGGTAATAGAATCAAGGAGTGGGTGTTAAGACCGTCGGTAGGCGCCTCAGGCAGGATTGCTATTGGTTTCAATTCGGATATCCTCTCCTGCTTAGAGGTACACAAAGGAACGTTCTCCCTGACGGCCCGGTTGAAACGACGCTCCGATGATTGGACTCAGACGATTACTGTTGTCTACGGTCCGAATGTGGCCACAGACCGGGAGGCCTTCTGGCTAGAACTGGCCGACATTCGACGACGGTGGTCGGGGCCCTGGATTGTGGGTGGGGACTTCAACATCACAAGATTTGCTTTTGAGCACAAGGGGAGAGGGGCCAGTGACAGGCACAGAGAGGAGTTCAATAGATTGATCACGGAACTGGAACTGATCGATATCCCAATCAATGATAGACTTTTTACCTGGTCTAATATGCAGGCGGCCCCGGTTATGGCCAAGTTGGACAGGATCCTAGTCTCTATGGATTGGGAAGCTAAATTTCCCCTTGTGTCGGCTAGAGCGATCCCAAGACCTACTTCAGATCACACTCCAATCCTTCTCGACGCGGGAGTCCGTGGATTGCGTAGGCCTAGGAAATTTAGATTTGAAAAGGCCTGGTTGGAAATTCGGGGATTCCATCACCTGGTTATGGAGAACTGGGCGCTCCCAATAACTGGCAGGGATGCGGCAGCTCGCTGGTGTGGAAAAATCCGAAGGTTGAGGAAAAGGCTTACTAGATGGAACCGTTCTAGGTTCTCCACGATCTGGTGTGATAAGGAATCCTTTTTGGACGGCATTGATGAGCTAGAAAGGATTGAAGAGTCCAGAGCCCTCTCCTAGGAGGAGCGTAACAGGCTCTTACTGCTCCGTGAAAACATAGCCAATCTTTATAAACTAGAAGAGATCAAATGGCAGCAAAGGTCCAGGATTTCGTGGCTCAAAGAGGGAGACGCGAATACGGCCTACTTCCATCGGGTTACAAGCGCTAGGAGGAGATCCAATCTTATCCTTTCAATTCAGACAGCGTCAGGAACTTCACAAGATGAAAAGGTGATCTCCACGACCTTTCAAACGTTCTATAAGGATCTCTTCGGGAAGAAGAATGATTTTAGGGTCCCTATGAGCGAGAACTACTGGCAGGAATATCAGTATGAATCGGGTCAAAACCTGTCCTCCTTGGAGGCACCTTTCTCAGAAGTAGAAGTCAAAACGGCCGTCACTCAGATGGGAGCAGACAAATCGCCTGGTCCAGATGGCTTTCCCATGTTGTTCTTCCAGGTATTTTGGGAAGAGATTAAAGGAGACTTTATGGAGCTAATGGAGGAATTTTACCACAACAATCTGAGGCTGGGAATGTTCAACTTTGCAGAAGTGGTGTTGATCCCTAAACGTGAGGAATCCAAATGCGTTGGGGATTTTAGACCTATTAGCCTGATTAACTGCTCGGCGAAAATTATCACTAAGGTCCTAGCGATACGCCTGGGAGGTATGATGGATAGCCTTATCAATAAGACCCAGACGGGTTTCATTAAAGGCAGATGTATTCTGGACTGTGTGGCCACCGCTGAACAAGTCATCCACCATTGCCACAAGAGCAACTCCAAGAACTTCCTCCTAAAGTTGGATTTTGAGAAAGCATATGACTCTGTGGATTGGGATTGTCTGCTGGAGGCGCTCAAAGGGAGAGGCTTCGGAAACAAGTGGATAAGATGGATCAAACAATGTCTGCAGTCTAGTAAAACGGCAATCTCGGTGAATGGGAGATCCGGTCCACCGTTTCCTTGCAAAAAGGGACTCCGACAGGGAGATCCGCTTTCCCCGCTGCTATTTACCATTGTCGCGGACGTGCTTAGAAGTATGATGGATAACTGTCACAAAAAAGGGTGGATAACACCGGTGGCCAGCAGCCCCACTAAACAAGGATGCTCGATTCTGCAATATGCTGATGACACCCTACTCTTCGGAAATGGCTCTATATCTGAGACTATCTGCTTTAAAGGGGTCCTTTATTGTTTTGAGGCCTGGTCAGGCCTTAGGATTAACTTCCACAAGAGCGCGCTGATCCCAATCACGCTTTCAGAAGCAGAAACACGGGAGCACGCAACCATTCTAAACTGCGCAACGGAGGAGTTCCCGATCAAGTATTTAGGGCTCCCGCTCAGACCAGGGAGACTATCTAAGGCTGATTGGCTGCCCATTATAGACAGGGTGGAAGACAGACTGTCTGGGTGGAAGGGCAAAGTGCTCTCGCTCGGGGGAAGAGTGGTACTCATCAACTCAGTGCTATCCAACCTGCCCATTTACTACATGTCGTTTTTTGAACTCCCAAAGTGGGTGATCCAAAGGATTGACCGAATCCGAAAAAGATTCCTGTGGAAAGGAGCAGACTCAAATAAGGGAGGCTACCACCTGATTAAATGGAATATCGCCTGCATGCAGAAGAGACACGGAGGGCTAGGTATCATTGATCTTAGAGATATGAATCTGGCTCTCCTAGGCAAATGGTGGTGGAAAGTGTTTCACCACTGTGGGGAGGGATGGAAGGAATTTATTCAACCATACCTCCGAGGAAAAGGGACGAGAAGTTTAGGCTTCCGAGTGGGTCCTAAGACCTCCCGCTTCTGGAAAGGAATCACGAAAGCCAGTGGACCGTTCAATTCAGCAGTAACCTCTGTTATTGGTAATGGACGATCTACCAGGTTCTGGTGGGACAAATGGTGTGGTCCGCTCGCTCTTAAGGACAATTTCCCAGAGCTGTTTGAGAAAACGAATCGACCGAACATGTCGGTGGCAGAAGCCTGGAAAAGAGGGACCTGGAGACCGCCGTTCCAAGGTATGCTTTCTCCAAATCTGCATCAGCAGCTGCGTGAACTACAGGCGAGAATTAACCAGTCTGGGGTGCTGTGTGCCCAAGGCCCAGACCAGTTGCGTTGGGGATTGGAGAAGAAAGGAGTGTTCTCGGTTAGGTCCCTTTACCACCGAATTCACTATCGGGGGTGCAGACCCAGCTGGGCAACGGTGTTATGGAAGGCAAAAACACCGCTTAAAGTCAGAGTCTTCCTCTGGCTTGTGCTCAACAATGCTATACTCACCAGAGAGAACCTAGCCAAGAGGCAACCTCACATTGCGACCGACTGTGGATTCTGCAACACACATAAGGAAGATCTGAACCACTTGTTTATTCATTGCACAAGAAGCAAGGCCGTCATGACTGAAGTCCTAAGAGCCTTAGGTGCAAATGACTACCCAAGAGAGTATGAGGAACTTTGGGTTGGCCACAGATTTGCATCGAACCGACACGACATGAAGGAGGCATGGTACATTGCCATTGCGGCAACCACATGGGTGTTATGGCTAGATAGAAACAAATTTTATTTCCGTGCTTCTTGTAATTCTATTTCTGGTAACCTCACTCATATCATGCATCTGATTTCCTTTTGGGCTACAGCGGCTGCTTCAGGAGCGAGAGGGAGGATTGCACAGGTCTTCCAGGTGGAAGAATTTGACGATGAGGAGATAGAGTTCGGGCCGACTTTGGATTGAGGAATGCACCAGTCTCACATTCCAGTTGCGTCAGAGGCACTCTCTGTGTCTATCTATGTTGTCTCATTTCTTTATGCTCTGGTTAGCTGAGGTTTAGATGTTGAAACCCACCCCCCAGGGCTCTGTTGGGGGTTTATGTTTTTATTCCTGTTGTTTGAGGGTTAGACGATGATACCCACCCCCCAGGGTTCTGTTGGGGGGTTTATGTTTTATTTCCTGCACTGTACTTTTGTTCTCTCCCGGTCCTGCGGGGTTGTTTATTAATTCCTGATTAATGAAACAGGGTGGTGTTATTCCACCTTTTACCTCAAAAAAAAAAAAAAATAAGGCTTTTGTATAAAATAATTAAAATATCTATACTCATCTTTGAAGAAAATATTTACCAAAAATATTGCACGTGCACACTACGTGCAAAATAAATAATTTTCCATAAATCGAAAAATCAGGGCATTACAACACTCCCTCCTTAGAATAGTTCCGTCCCCGGAACTACAGTCAAGAGCGAGAAAATACAACACTCACAACAAGAACAAAAGAAAATACAAAGATACAAATCAAGCAAAAAGCTCAGGAAAGTCCTTCAACATCCTCTCCTCAGACTCCCAAGTAGCCTCTTCAACCAAGTGGTTTCTCCAGACTACCTTGACCATCGGTATCGTCTTATTCCTCAAGACTTTCTCTCGACGATCAACAATCTTGACAGGAGACTCGATATAATTCAGATCCAACTGCAAACCTTCCGGCACTTCAGGCAAATGATGACTCGGATCTGGAATATAACTTCTCAGCATAGACACATGAAAGACATTGTGCACCTGAGACAACTCTTCCGGTAACTCAAGCCAGTAAGCAGTTTTCCCAATCCTTTTCAATATCTTATACGGGCCTATAAACCTCGGGGCTAACTTCCCGCCTTTGCCAAATCGAACCACACCTTTACTGGGGGATACTTTCAGAAAGACGAAGTCACCAACCTCAAACTCAAGGTCCCTTCTCCGGTTGTCTGCATAGCTTTTCTGCCTGCTCTGAGCTTCTACCAACCTTTTCCTGATCATTACAATCTTCTCAGAAGTTTGCTGCACAAGCTCAGGACCAAACAACTGACGCTCCCCAACTTCAAACCAACAAACAGGTGTCCTGCACTTCCTGCCATACAAAGCTTCGTACAGCGCCATCCCGATGCTAGTCTGAAAACTGTTGTTGTAGGCAAACTCTACCAAGGGTAAATGCCTTTCCCAACTGCCTCCAAAATCTAGTATACAACACCGAAGCATATCCTCAAGAATACGATTGACTCTCTCGGTCTGCCCATCGGTTTGCAGATGAAAAAAAGTGCTGAAATCTGTCTTGGTCCCCAAAGATGTCTGAAGACTCCTCCAAAATTGCGAAGTAAACTGCGCATCTCGATCAGACACAATAGTTGACGGAACACCATGAAGCCGGACAATCTCGCCAACATACAACTCAGCTAACTTGTCCATCGAAGCAGTGAGTTTCATCGCCAAAATGTGAGCGGACTTGGTTAGTCGATCGACTATAACCCAAATCGCATCATTGCCTTTAGGACTCTTAGGCAATCCCGTAATGAAATCCATACTGATGTTATCCCACTTCCATTCCGGAATAGGTAATGGCTGTAATAGACCTCCGGGTCTCTAATTTTCGGCTTTGACTTGCTGACAAACCTCACACTTCGCCACAAATTCAGCCACATCCCGCTTCAAACCTGACCACCAGAAATGCTATTTGATGTCTTTGTACATCTTAGTACTTCCAGGATGTACCGACAAAAGAGTAGCATGCGCCTCCTGAAGAATACTCTCTTTCAGGTCCGCCTGATTTGGAACACACAGTCTATCTCCGAATCACAGCACTCCATCCCTGATTTGAAATCCGGGCAACCTGCCAGCACCAACCTGCTCCTTCATCTCCAAAATGTCAGCATCAATCTCCTGACTTGCAATGATCCTAGCATTCAGTGTAGGCTGAAGCCTCAACTGAGCCAAAGATGCTTCCAATCCTTGCAAGACAACCTCAATACCTGCTCGATCCAATTCCTCAATCAGATGCTTCTGAGTTGTAATCAAACTGGCTAAACTGCTCTTGCGACTAAGTGCATCAGCAACAACGTTAGCTTTCCCAGGATGATACTTGATCTCAGGTCGCACATCCTCGAGCACCTCCAACCATCTCCGCTGCCTCAGATTCAGATCCCTCTGCTGATATATATACTTCAAGCTCTTGTGGTCCGTGTACATGTTCAACTTTTCACCGTACACGTAGTGCCTCCATTGCTTCAGGGCAAAGATAATCGCAGCCAACTCCAGATCATGAGTCAAGTAATTCTTCTCATGTGGTCGTAGTTGCCTAGACCCATAAGCGATTACTCTTCCTTCTTGCATTAAGACACAACCAAGCCCACGATGTGAAGCATCGCTATAAACGTCGTACTCAACACCTGCTCTAGGCAAAGCCAAAATAGGTGCAGTAGTCAGCTTCTCTTTCAACTCCTGAAAGCTCGCCTCACATTGCTCAGTCCACTTGAAGTTCACATTCTTCTTGGTCAGTCCAGTAAGCGGCACGGCTATCTGAGCATAACCTTGAATGAACCTCCTGTAGTATCCAGTCATTCCAAGGAAACTTCTGACTTCCTTCACTGTAGTAGGCCTAGCCCAATCTCTCACTGCCTCTATCTTCTGAGGGTCAGTTGCCACTCCCTCCTTAGAAAGGATGTGACCTAGGAATGCCACTTCAGATTTCCAGAAATCACACTTGGATAACTTGGCATACAACTTCTGCTCTTCCAGCTTCTTCAAAACTGCTGCCAGATGCTCGGTGTGCTCCTCCTCTGACTTGGAGTACACGAGAATATCGTCGATAAACACCATGATGAAAGAATCAATGAACGGCCTCAGAACTCTGTTCATCAAATCCATGAAGATTGCGGGTGCATTCGTCACTCCAAATGGCATAACTAAGAATTCATAATGCCCATGTCGAGTTCTAAATACAGTTTTGTGCACATCTTCAGCTTTCACTCGAACTTGGTGATATCCTGATCAAAGATCTATTTTGGAGAATACAGCAGCTCCTTGTAGACGATCGAACAAGTCATCAATTCGAGGAATAGGATACTTATTCTGAACAGTGACCTTATTCAGCTTCCGGTAATCGATACACATTCTCATCGATCCATCCTTCTTCTTTACCAAAAGCACTGGTGCTCCCCAAGGTGACGCACTAGGTTGAATAAAGCCTTTCTCCAACAGTTCCTCAATCTGCCGTTTCCCCTCATCCTGTTCCACTGGAGCCATCCTATACGGTGCCTTAGAAATGGGTGCACTTTCCGGTTGAACAGTGATGCTGAACTCTACATCACGATGCGGGGGTAACCTAGGAAAATCATCCAAGAACACAGTCAGATAGTCCCGAACCACAGGAATCCCTTGCACTTCCACAGGAGTCTCTTCCTTGCGGATAGTTGCCACCAGCTTAGAACATTTCTGCTTCCCTTGGAAAGTGACTTCAGGTCCACCTGGAGCCTTCACTGTTACCGTCTTGGTCTTGCACTCGATGCTTGCACTGTACACCGACATCCAATCAATGCCAATGATAACATCGACTCCCAAGATAGTCAGCTCGATCAGATCAAATGCCAAAGATTCGATCTCCAATCACAATCTCACAATCAGCATAATACCGATCAGTGGTCAAAGTTTTCCCTGATGGAGTAGCTACTGCTAAGATCTTGCCTGGAAAAATCTTCGGTTCAACTCCCAACACTTTAGCAAATTTAGGAGACACAAAAGTATGAGAGGATCCAGTATCGAACAACACAACAACTTTCATTCCATTAAGATAAAGTTCTCCTGTTACATAATACACACTCATTACGTAACAATTTCACTAAACAGCGGGAAAAGAAATGACAAAAATCACTAAACATCAGCCCTCGTACCAGTGATGACATGATCCACTTCATCAGCATCAGCTTCCGTCAAGGCAAATACTCGCCCTGGTTGGTATGGTCTCTTCCCAGTCTGCTGCGTTGGTGCATTGCGATGACTATTCCGTGGCTTGGAGCATTGAGATTGGAAATGTCCCGTTTCACCACAGTTGTAGCAAGTCACCGCAGGAGGTCTCACCACATTGTTCCCAGGTCCTCCAGCCACACTAATCGCGTTCGCCCCTGTTGGTTTGAACCTTTGTGCAGATGGTTGCCCCTTGATACTCCCAGAATGTGCGGACCTCTTCCCAGACTGCCAGTTGTTCCTCCGGTTCTGAACAACATGGAACTGCTCCATATCTGCTTCTGTCGCTGCTGCCCTCTTCACCAACTTGTCAAATCTTCTGATACCCAGAGGTATCATCCGGGACCTCAAGCTCGGTCTCAATCCATGCTTGAACTTATGAGCCTTTTTAGCCTCATCCATCACCAGTTCTGGAGCATACCTAGAGAGCTGAGTAAATTTGGTCTTGTACTCTCTTACTGACATGCTGCCTTGCTGTAGCGACAGAAACTCCATAGCCTTCTTCTCTTGAACATCGGAGGGGAAATAGTGACTGCGGAACTCTTCCAGAAATTCCTCCCAGCCAAGCACTATGCCTCCCATGGTCCTCTTCATTGACTGCCACCACTCAGCCGCGTCCTTTTCAAGTTGCAGAGTCGCCAACTTGACCTTACTGCCTTCCGGGGTCTCCAGCACATCAAAGATTGTCTCCACTTGACGAATCCAGTTGTCAGCCGCATCAGGGTCTGACTTTCCTTCGAATACAGGTGGTTTCATTCGCTTGAACGATTCCACCAGTTTAATTGCCTCGGGCACCGGATTCGCAGGTCCCCTTCCTTGGTTCATAGCCACAGCATTGACCGTCTGATAGACCCTCGCAAGTTCCGTTTCCAGATCCAACCCATCACCATTTCTAGCTCCTCTTCTCGACATATTCTGATGCAAAAGATCCATTAAATTCGAAGTATAAGACAAGAAATCAACTTGCATTTTATTGAATTCCAAACTTTATACATTCGAATTGAAAAACATTTCTTGACATCAGAATGGAAAGATGGTAGAAGCTATAACAGTCTAATTCCTACGGTTCCTCTTCGCTTATCGAAGTTCTCCCCGTAGTTCATCAACTTCATCCTTCAGCACATCAGTCAGGTTCTTCCTCTTCTCGAGTTCCCAAACCCGATGACTGAGAACAGAAAAGTCGTCCTTCCGTTTCGCCAGCTGAGCCTCCAATAATCCGACTCTCTCTCGCAGTGTCTCTACCTGCCTCTGAAGATAAGTCACAAGACTATTCGGAACTGGTTCTTCTTCTTCGTCAGAAGAAGAGTCATCAGATGAATTCGGAGGTGGGGTGATCTCTCAGGATTCAGGCCATTCTTCTCCGTCAGAATCTGCTTGCCCTGGATAGTACTCGTCCTCGGAATCTGCCTGTCCAGGATGGTACTCTTCCTCAATGATATGCCAGTCGTCGTCTCCAGCAGGGTCGAAGTGATCAGCCATCTTAGAAATAGAGAGGAAAAAGCATAAGTCATAAAGCAACACAAATGCAAGTCACTTACATTTAAATCTCTAGACTCAAACACACACTCTAATGTCCACTTCTAGGGTGTCGTTCCTTATAAATTTGTACAAGTGTGGAAAGCGTAGAAACGTGGCTCTAATACCACTCTGTAACGCCCCGAATCCCAAATACACTGAATTCGAGATGTTCTACAGGATCTTTCCGCTTCTTTTAGTACAATTTTACAAGGAAATTTAAACTTTTCACTTTACATCAGAGTTTACATCAATATTACATTTACATTGCACGGCGGAAGTAAAATTTTACAACAATGAAAACAAATATACAACAACATTGAGTAATCTTTAAGCATTTGTTCCTCTTTAATCTTTCTCAAGCCATTTACCTGCATATAAGACTGTGGGTACGTCAGTTTATTCAACCGACGATCATTATACACGGCCATCCTCTCTATGCCGGAAATAGTATAACTTATTTTCCATATTTAGCAAACACAAACTTGTCACATATCAACTAAAGGGACTACCCTATTGATGTCGTGTTGTGATTGTGCACTTAGTCCTTAATGCATTCATTTATGTTACATGACACTAATGCGCACTTGTTCGGATTCTATGCATCTCATACTACATAGGTCCGAGGGCAAGCCTCTTAATCGTTCTTCATCTTTATAGGGTTCAATCCCTCGCCATGACTTAATCTACTACTGTAACTATGGTGAGTATCCTAGATGATCTATGAGTACAAGCTCGTGTACAGAAAACCTGGAGGGGAACCCCACACCATGTCTTGACTCATCAAGCATGCATTCTGTGACAATTCAGCCTCCTTCATGGCACACGATCCTCTTGCAGTCACCAAACATCCCACAAGCATGACTAGAGTCCGATCATTCTGAGTTGTGCCCACGCCATGTCTTGACTCATCAAGTATGCATTCTGTGGCTCACACACCCGCACCGTAAACCCTAGTTCTCATATTCGTGTTTTTCTCTCACTTTCATCACATCTTCACTATGCACTAATCCTTATTTTTTATTAGAATCATGAACAAAAATCAAAGTTCTAGAGTTAGCCTCTCTACTAAACCGGACTTATTCATTCATTTCAACATGACCAACCTTGGTCTTTCTTCTCAAATTTTATTTCATTTCATTTCCAATGCCGGGGGAGACTTAGCTACTCTTTTGTTTCAATTTCCAATTCACAACTTCTAACATTGAGCGTTACTAGCTCATAAGTTCACTTTTCATAATCATAATAGATTTTCTTTTTCATGTTCATAGCTTTCCTATTCATTTAATTCCCACAATTCAAAATAAATGATTCACTTCATGTAAATTCATGCAAAGGCAAATAGAGTTTACCAATATCGACCACAAGATTCACAATCTTTACCACAACAGATTATAAGATTTCTGATATACTAAAAGCACTCTAGACAGTCGACTTGGAGCTCCTCCAGTCGACTTATCCAGTCAAATACAGTTCATCAATAACGCTCGGAAGAGTCGACTGCTGCACATGGCCAGTCGGCTGTTCCGCAGTTTTCCACATCTAAAAATGTCATCCACTTAACAGTCGACTGTCATTCCAATCAGTCGTCTGTACTGGGTGATTCAACTATACACTATCCATGCTCAGTACAGTCGACTGCTACAAGCATTCGATCGACTGAACAGGTTAAATTCCAAATTAAGGAACCATCTTTCCTTCCGTTCTTCAATTACATTATATTCGTGCCAACATAACATGTAATTTCTTATCTGTTTACTAACATCACAACGTGGTTTCAATTAAATGTAAATTTCACATGACTAGTACTTCTTTTCTCAAAAGAAATGCTAAGCATGCACTTTCATTTACTCATCATTTACTTGCAGAGATGAATACTAATCTCAATTTAACACACTAGAACATCACATTAAAATACATCGTTTCATGGAACTCTGGACTGTACATACTTCATTTCAATAAGCCAGTCGACTGTTCACATTACCAGTCGACTGTAGGTGTTATTTCCAGTTCTTTAATTATCACTAGTTCCTTTTCATCCATTCATATTTTCTAAATTATATACCGCATGGAGAATATTGATTTAGCAATCGTTCTAGCACTTCAGTTTGCATACACATACACGACTAAATCTTTAGTCTTAATAAGGATTATAATTTAGAAATCATGAGAAAACACCCGCCTCGTACCAGTCGACTTGTCCACTTGACGGTCGACTGTACAGGCCATTTTCAGTCATTTTACAATGTCATTACTAATAGAACCACATACAATTGCACATCCATATATCAATCAATCAATGGGTCATTTTCCAATTAATGTGTACTCTTATCAATCATTTTCATGCTTCGTTCATTCAATTCAATCTAGCATGCATTCCTAATTAGAAACATGAAAAATTTACCCACCTTGTATGGAGAGAAAAACACAATTAGCAACAAAAATCCTTTGCAATACGAGTGCACCTCCTCCTAGACGCGCGCACAAGCCTCCAACCCGAGCTCTCCTCCTTGTATAGCCGGCCTCTCCTTCTTCTTGAAAGCAAGCACAATACCCACTCACAACTCAATCTTTTAACTCACAAAGTACTACTAGATAATACTATTAGACTATAGGTTTGGAAGAGAATATTAAGCACAAAATAACTAGCCATGGGGGGGGGGGGGTATTTATACTAAAAATCAAATAGAATGGAGGGCTAGGATCAATTGGTTGGTTGTAGGATGGAGGGCTAGGATGAAAGTAGGAGTTGCAATAACTACCCATATCCAAATAACCACCACACCATGATCACCATTACAAATTTGATTTTCCCTCCAAAAAAAGCACAACCGGCCCGTGCATTTGTGCACTTTGCACGTGTACGTGCAATGCACGTGCATGCCACTAGGCCCAAAAATTGTGCATTAAATTTTTGTATAAAAATAAAATAGCATTTAAATTGTATTCTATATGATAAGTTGTATAAAAAATAGATTAATCCATGAGCTTTAGTTTTGGGCCAAAATAATTATTTTAAAATAAAAAGAATGAATTACATTTTGGGCTTTAAGAAAAAGGCTTTTTATCTAATTAATATAAGGCTTTTGTATAAAATAATTAAAATATCTATACTCATCTTTGAAGAAAATATTTTCCAAAAATATTGCACGTGCACACTACGTGCAAAATAAATAATTTTCCATAAATCGAAAAATCAGGGCATTACATCTCAAAACGAGGAGCTGGGCGGCGTTGGCCATTGTCGTCCCCTCTGGAATTTCTGGGACCCTTCTTCGCTCGTATTCTTCCGTTTGTTCCCGGAAGATGTTTCATCAAGGGTAGGGGGAGAGCCTCTTCCACTCGGATGTACTCCTCACTCTTAAGTAGGAGTTCTGAGAAGTCCCGAGGAGGCTTCTTGGCAAGGGACGCCTTGAAGTCAGCATTAGTGACGTTGTGTCAGAATGCCGCCGAGGCTACCGATTGGTTGAGGGAGGCAATAGACCGGGCTTTGGCAGTGAAGCGTCGAACGTAATCTCTTAGGTGTTCATCCCTTCTTTGGCTGAGGGTCACCAAAGGCACTTGTTTTCTCGACCTGGCGGTGTCAGGCCCCGCTTCTAAAAAATACGAAATACTAGTACATGAAAAAATCTCAGCGAATGACTAATGTCACCCATAAGCTGTTTATCCGATTAACTTTACAATATAAACAATACAGAACAATTGCGCAGGCAATAATAATGATCTCATGAACAAAAATACTTGGAATAAAGCAATAAAAATATCCACATATAATAATAATAATCCAACGTCTGGAAACAATAATAAAATCCTGGACATAAGCCCAAAACAATAATAATCCAATTCAAAAATAATAACAAGTCTCAATACATTAAGTTTATTAAAGCGATAAGCAATTTAAAAGCAGAAATCTTCAAAATGTTTGCTCTCCAATTCCAGCAGGCAACTATTCTCCAAAATCTGCAATTTAATAAATTGTTGGAAGAGGAAAAGAAAGCAATATGCCCGTCAATGCAAATCACGGGCCGCTTGTAGTGCAAGACACTAGTACATGAAAAAAAGGATAACTAATAACATGGAATGGGCATGATAACGAAATATAACAACTAGCATGACAAGATAAACAAGTGTAAGTGGCATGTAATAAGTGTCGAGTGAACAAGTATCTTGTAATATTCGATATCAATAGGAACAATGATAAACAATATGCAATGTCGATGTTGTGTTAATCATTAAGTCTATTATTCATTTTAATCCTAACTAATGCAAGTACTACTGTGTCCCATGTGTGTCGTACCACAGGTTCGATGCATACAATCAATTTCGTTTAGACTATAGTGGTAGATTTTATAGTTCATGTGTTCGGTATGATGACGGTAATGGTAATAACACTGGACATGTGTAATTTCTTACACGATGCCGATAACAGTAAAAACACTGAACATGTATAATTTCGTACACGATGCCGATAACGGTAATAATCACTGGTCATCATTCGAGTATAGTCCCTATATCATCAACTACTCTAGTCAATCCCTTAAACCCCGGCTTATTAATTATTTTATTAATGCAACAATACAACATGCAATCTAGAGACATGAGATGAACGATAATAACAATAGGGAAACAATAGGATGATAACATGGAATATGGTGTACTAGATGTCCAAGGAACATAGTATATGGTATTTTACAAGTATTCGACAAGTATAGCACGAATAACACATCAAATACAGATATCTCAAGATAAAATGAACATATACAACAAAATTGGTCAACCTTAGGTTAATTTATATCATATATGTCGTGAGGCAACTATGGTCAAATCATCACAATAGAGACAATATCAACAAGGGTTTTCACACACGAATTATTTCTAGAACCCAACTACACTACAAGCGGTATTTTGTACTTATATATACATAGGAATTTAATACAAGCTACTTGCCTGTTAGATAATGAAAACGAATACCAAGAATAATGGGATAAGAATTTCGAAGCAACGAACCCACGAACACACAACTCAACAAAATAGCACGCGCAATATATGTGCACTAAACCCAAATCAATAAAGCACAAAGAGGCAGCAGCAACGACAGAGCGGGACAGCGCCGACCAGGGGCGGAAGCGCTGGCAGCTAGAGGGGCAGCGACGCAAGGCAGGGGCGGTGCGCCGACATCGAGATTGGGGGAGCAGCAAAGGGGAGATCGGGATATGGGTCTTTGAGTTCTGGCACTGCTGAGAACAGAGGAGGGAGTTTTGGGTTGCTGTGCTGTGTTGTGCAATCTAGATACCTAAATAAATAGATAAACTAGACACAAATTAAAACCTCGCAAGTGCACGAATCGTTTATAAAAGCGTAGCAATAGCAAGGGTCGATCCCACAGAGATTGTAGACTTTAACTTACTAATCAATAAAAAGAATAAGAATCATAAAGAGTTGTTCTAAAGGTCTAAAAGAAATAAAAAGATTAAAACTAAATTAAGAAGTGTTGAATCACAAGTATTTATGAAGTAGTTGGGTTTAGATATCCACCAATAGTCAGTAATGCTAAGTTACCTTCTGAACTTCTTCTTATTACTCATGTTTGTTCCCTTCAAGGGTATGGTATCTACTCCTTAAAGTGATGTTTCCCTAAGCCAAGAATTAGGCATGGTATCTACTCTAATTCGTCTCTTTCATTAAGTGTTTAGCATGGTATCTACTAAGTTGTACTTAAAGAAAACATAAGATCAGTGGAAACGAACAAACACTCAAGGTTCTAGAAATTGGTATCAGATCTAGATCCCTTAAGTTGATTGAATCAAGAACCCCTAAAGATTCCCTTGTTACAAGTTATGAACACGAGATACGGGTCGTCTCAATATGCTCATATAACAGATTCAGATAGATGGTAATGCAAACTTGATATTCTCAAGTTCTGTACGTCAGTCGACTGGCTCTCACCTCAGTCGACTGCTCTCAGAGCTTCGAGAACAAGTTTGATTATCATAAATCTATATCAATTCAATCAGATTCAATCAATAAGTAAAATAGAAGAATTCAGAAGAATATAGCACTACATAACTACGGCTTCAATCTACCCAACTATGAAATTAGTTCCACATAATAATACTTATTAATCAACAAGTTTGAATACATGGTTAACATAAAAGAATAAGAAAGAGAAGGAATAAACTGATGTAGTTCGGCTAGGTGGTCGGCTGGCTGTCACACAGTCGACTGGTCGTTCTTTCTTTAGTACTTGATCTCCTTTCTCCTCCTTCTATGTTGATGCTGATAAAGTGCTTCTTGTTGATGGCTCTGGAACTTTGTGATTCGGTGATTCAGGATGCGTGCGGAAGAGAGTCAGAGAGAGAGAGATAGTCCGAGAGAGAGAGTTTTCGCTTCTTTATTGACTGGTATTTATAGAACAAGAGAAGAGAATTAGGGTTTGTACTTTTTGCAGAGAAGTCCTCTTCTTTTGTTATTTCTTTCCTTATCTTCATCAGCCGTTTATTTCTTTCTCTTTTTCTTCTTTCCTTCCTTATCTCCTCACCACGTGCTTCTTGCTTTGATTGTTTAAGAAGTTGTTATTCGCAGAAAATACCTGGGTTTGGATAACTTAATTTTGATTCGAATTTGGATGAGGATGCATCTATTCTTATCTTCTGACTCGCCGCGTACCAGTCGACTGGCTTGGAGAGCAGTCGACTGTGCCGAGCCTTATCAAACTCTCTGTTCAGTCGCCTGGTTGAAGAGTCAGTCGACTGATCTCTGTAATATTCTGAGTTCATCCTCAAAGTCTGTGTTAGTCTGGAATCTGCTTCGTTTTGCTGCTTTTGGTTGTTTCCTATAGAAAAAGAGAAAAGATGCATAAATACCACATATAGAGCATTTAAATGTCTAATTGCCTTAAGATTATTGCTCCTAAAAGTGAATAATATTTGGTTCATCATGCTGGCGCTGGGCGAGGGGTCCGGTGTGTTGTCGTCGAGGAACAAGAAAGGGGAGGTTGGGGTTTAGCCGGAGGAGAGTTGGGGAAGATGTACAGTAAAAGGGGATTTGGGTTTTTTTTGGATTTTGCTGTTGGTCGAGGGCAGAGGAGGAGGAGGGGGGTTGCTAGCGGCTCAAGAGGGTGGCCAGAGTGGCGGGGGGCCGCTAGAGAAGACGACGGAGAAGGTGGGTCTTGGGTTTTGGCGGGAAACAGATCGGGAGAGAGAAAACGGGAGGAGAGAGGAGAGAGGAAAGAGAGTAGACGGATAAGGTTTTGATTTTTGTGCCAAATTAGGGTTTGCAGTATGGTTGTATTTATAAGATACAATTAGGGTACTGGGTTAGAGGTTTAGGGTTTAATAAAAGCGGTTTTGGGTCAAGAACAATTCAAATTGGGTTTTAGGGTTCAAATAAGAGATAGATCAAAATCAATATGGTTCAAATAAAAACACCCACAATAAATAAGAGAACAATATGATCGGCAATAAAAGCTTAATCAAAATAACAAAGAACTTCATGAACAAAAATTGAAATCCAAATAAATAGATAAATAATACAAATGAAAATAATATAAGTTGGCTTGAAATTAAATTAGAATTCACCACGAAAATCAGATCAAGTACGAAAACAAAATAATTTGTTAAATGTACTTTAATTAAATAATCAAGGAATAACGATTAATAGTTATAATTATAAAAGTAATAAAATCATACAATAAAATAATTATTCGGGTTTAACAATTTATTAAAATGACCATATATATATATATATATATATATATATATATATAAAATATTGGACTCAAATACAAATAGTTGATCAATAAGATCAAAACATATCGTCATTCGAAATGAATAAATTTTCGATTAGAAAAACACTTTAATATAAAATCCAAAATGATTTTAACAAATAATGAATTTATAATATCGAAATATAGAAAATATTCAGAAAATATATATTTACGGGATTGGGGGTTACAGGCGGCTACTCACGAAATGAGTAAGGAAGAGCCCTTCAAACTGATCGAAGGAGAAGATGGAGGCTGGGGCAAGTCGTGAGTACCATTCTCTCGCGGGCCCCTTTAGCGTGGCTGGAAAGGTTTTGCAAAGGAGCGCATCCGAACCTGGTGGATCATCATGAGAGTTTTAAAACTCTCGATGTGGTTAGCGGGGTCCGACTCCCCATTGTAGGATTCAAAGCGGCGTGGCCTAAAGTTTTCCGAAACCGGAGCTTCCATGATGGCCCTAAAGAACGGAGGCCTGCTCAGGCCAAAATTCCTCGCCCGTTGTTCCTCTTCTCTGTCAAGTTTGCCAAGGCGCCTCTCCATCTCGTGGAGACGGCGATAGATCGAGTCCTCCTTCTGGTCGAATCTGGTCGATCCCCGGGACTCATTCTCATGTGGAAATGGACTAGGATTGCGATGGTGATGGCTTGGGGCAGGCTGAGGACTAGGCACCCTTTGATCGTGATTGGGGGCCACATTGAGAGCCCGCAGAACGGCTTCTCGAAAATCTTGGAACTCCGCCTTTGTGACTGGTGCCCCTCCAGCTTGGCGGTCCCTAGGTGTGGCTCGGCTTACTGGAGTACGACTTCACCGCCAATGATGTGGAGGGGACTCTCTTTGCCTCCTCTGGGGAGGGGATCTTCTGATCCTCGGTCTACAGGGGGTTCGGACTCTCGAGGCCCCTGGGTGCTCAGGTTGAAAGACTTCCTCAGGAGCTCGCCACTTATTCAAGCAAGTTCGGAGGTCGACCCCTTGCTAACGGTTGAGAATTACTTGACGAAGATCCGACCGTGGAGGACTTTGAGGAGCCATAGAGTCAGTTGAGGGATTGTAGACCGAAACATGGTCATGATGAGGGCGTTGCTTTGGACGACTTCGACGAGAGCCCCACGAGACCCCGGAGGGGCCTGTTGAGAAGGAGGTTGTTGAGGAAAAGGTTTTTCAAGCTGCGGTTGCTGAACTTGCTGATTGAGTTGGAGAAGGACGTCTTGGACTATAGGAGGAGGAGGAAGAGGAGTGGCTCTTCGGGTGGAGGCCGCTGCCTTCTCCTTCTCTTTCGGTGGCATGGTTTGAAACTACTTTCGCTGATGAAGTATGGTTGGTTTGCTTCTTCGTTTCCCACATACAGCGCCAATCTGTTGATGCTAATTTTGGTGTGGGCGCTAACAAATGAATTTATGGATTCTTTTGGAAACAATAAAGGCAAATCTGTTGACCTTCATCGGTGTTTGACTGGTTTCTTGACACTGCCGTTGACCTGCAAAAAGTTCGATACACCGGGATGGATCCCGACGACGAACACTCCGACGCTCAAGTCAGTAATCATGAAGATTAAGAAAGAGCTTTATGTGGAAAAGTATTGATTACCTTGTTACAGTGGGTGGAGAGGGGTATTTATAGTCGCCTTAGGGACCCGTTTCGAGATAAGGATTTATCTCCATTTTCCAGTTCGGTGGCAAGAATGCTCGGATCGCGTTTCCAGACCCAGGAGAGGCTTTGGCGGCTTGACATGTGGTAGTCAATGGTTGATCGTTGACTCGGTCAAAGTTGACTGTTGACTTTTTGTTTTAATCACAACCGTTGATCCTGATCGAGCGCGCATCAGGAGGCAGAGTTTTTTCCTCTTTTTGACGTTGGTGACAAAAATGCTCGGGGAGCATTGCCGAGGTCCCGAGACACTTCGAGAAGGCGATGCATGGAGATTTTGACAGTTGACCAGTCAACGCCATTTTTCCATTACGGCGTCGGTGACAAGAATGCTCGGAGCCACATGTCGAAGTCGAGAGTGGCTTCGAGAAGGCGACACGTGGAGATTTTGACCCAATTCGCGTTGACTTAGTCAACCCCTCGGTTAGCTTTGCGCAGCTGCATTGTAATTGGGTTTCCCGGTGCTACGGATGTCGGATTGGGGTGTTTGACCCCTCGTTTCGAAACTAACTCAGAGATTTACAATTTCTCTTCAGAAGTCAAGTGAAGAATCACCCTTCTTCATGATCAAAATAGTCCTGCACATCTTTGCCGTCATGAAGTTGAGAAGAGCTTTGTATGACTCTAGGGGAGATCCGTTCTTGAAGGCGAGTTTAAGGAGCGTCTCTAGACGAGTTAGTCTCTGAACTCTTTTGGAAGAAGTCCGCACATGAGATGAGCGGGAGGAGGAGCATCGTCAGTTTCTAGAAGATAGCCGTTTGGGAGACAAGTTTGAGGAAAAACTCTAGGGGGAGTTGAGCTCCAAACTCGTTGAGAAGAATACCGCACGGGAGGCCAGTAGAGCGAAGAGCTTCACCAGGCTCTAAGAGAGCCGTTCGGAAGGCGAGTTTAGGGAGCGTCTCTAGACGAGTTAGGCTCCGAACTCTCTTAGAAGAAGGCCGCTCAGGAGGCGAGCGGAGCGAAGTACTTCACTAGGCTCTAGGAGAGCCGCTTGGGAGACGAGTTTGAGGAGCAATTCTAGGGGATACTTGAGCTCCGAACTCATTAAGAAGAATTCTCCTCGGGAGGCGAGCAGAGCGAAGAGCTTCACTGAGCTCTAGGTGAGAGCCGTTCGGGAGACGGGTTTGAGGAGCAATCCTAGGGGAGAGTTGAGCTCCGAAATTGTTAAGAAGAAGGCCACACGGGAGGCGAGCTGAGCGAAGAGCTTCACTGGACTCTAGGAGAGAGCCGTTCGGAAGACGAGTTTGAGGAGCAACTCTAGGGGAGAGTTGAGATCCAAACTCATTGAGAAGAAGGCCGCTCTGAAGGCGAGCGGAGCGAAGAGCATCACCAGGCTCTAGGAGAGAGCCGTTTAGGTGACAAGTTTGAGGAGCAACTCTCGGGGAAGTTGAGCTCTGAACTTGCTTATTGCAAAATTTAACCAGTAGTGGGAGTAGTATGAATGTTCGTTTTGAGCCTCAAAACTGCATACTTGCAAGCTGTGAGGGCAATTTCGAACCATGATTGTGAACCTCGAACTAGTTATTACGGAGTTATCAACGAGTTATAGGAGCAATTCCGAATGGTAAGCTGCTCCGCACTTGCTTGTTTGCAAGCGGTTAAAGCGGCGTCGAACCAAGTGTTAGACTTCGAACTTGTAGAGTAATTCTGAATGGTAAACTACTTCGCGCTTGCTCATTTGTAAGCGGCTAAAGCGGTATCGAACCAAGTGTTGGACAACCCGTCTTTTGAGCTTAGTAAGTTGTGGGAGCAGCCCTGCAGAACAAGCTGGACTCCGAACTTACCGTTTAACGATTTGTAAATGTGACTCAGAGAGATGGAAATGAGGCAAATGCAATAATTTTCAATAGAAAAAGCTAAAATTTATTGAGACAAACTAAGTGGCCGCTTCAATGGGTCAGTCATTATTACATGCTTTTGGCCGTGTTGCAAGCATCGGCCTTATTGAAAACTAAAAACCTACTTCTGCAATAGGGTGAAAGCCTTTCGGGAGGAGTTTGATTCTCCCCCTATTGGACCTCCATGGATAAGCAAGAGGATGGACCCAGGTTCGGAGTCTTGGAACTCGGCGGGCATCTCGGTTCGCTTGTTGGCTCCTCTGGATGGAGGATCGGCCCCGTCCTTTCTGACGAACTTGGCCAGGTGTCCCCGCTATTTGAGTTCTCCGATCTCCTCCTTGAGAGCCCGACAATCATCCGTGTTGTGGCCGTGGTCTCTATAAAAGTGGCACAACTTATCCTTATTCATTTTCTTGTCAGAGGTATTCATTCTAGGGGGACCGCTGAGTAGCATTTCCTTATCCACCTCCCTAAGAACTGTTAATATACTAGCATTGAGGGGGGCGAACTTTTCAAAACGAGGAGCTGAGTGGCGTTGGCCATTGTCGTCCCTCTGGAATTTCTGGGACCCTTCTTGGCTTGTATTCTTCCGTTTGTTCCCGAAAGACATCTCCTCTCGACCGGGGGAGGGGGGAGGGGGGGTTGAGAGCCTCTTCCACTCGGATGTACTTATCACTCCTAAGCAGGAGTTCCGAGAAGTCCTGAGGAGGTTCCTTGGTGAGGTGAGGTCGGCGTTATTGAAGTTGTGCTTAAATGCTGCAGAGGCCACCGATTGATTGAGAGAGGCAATAGACCGGACTTCAATGGTAAAGCACCGACTGTAATCTCCTAGGCGTTCATCCTTTCTTTGGCTGAGAGCTAGCAAAGATGCAATTGTTTTATCAGTTCGGTGACTGCTAACAAAGTGGTTGAGGAAGAGCTCATCAAACTGTTCGAATGAAAAGATAGAGGCTGGGGATAGATGGGAGTACCACTCTCGTGCTGGTCCTCTCAACGTTACTGGAAAGAAGAGCACATCCAAGGCTTGATGAATCATCATGAGAGTTTTAAAGCTCTCGATATGATCGGTCGGGTCGACTCCCTATTGTAGGATTCAAAACAGAGTGCCCTGAAGGTTTCGGGGACCGGAGTTTTCATGATAACCCTAGCGAAGGGGGTCTGCTTGGGCGAAACTTATTGGACCGTTGTTCTTCTTCGGGATTGATCTTGTTAAGGCGCATCTCCATCTCGTGGAGACGGCGGTGGACCGAGTCATCCTTCCGGTCAGATCTAGTCAACCCTCGGGACTCTCCTTCATGAGAGGCAGTATGGAGAGGACTAGGCGCACGATGATCCTGACTCGTGGCAATATTAAGAGCTCGCAGGATATCTTCTTTGAAGTTCTGGAGCTCAGCCTGAGTGACTGGTGCCCCTCCAGCTCGGCGGTTCCCAGGTGTGGCTCGGCTTATTGGAGTATGACTTCTCCGCCGACGTCAAGGAGAGGACTCTCTTCGCCTTCTCAGGGAGGGGATCTTCTGGTCCTCGACCTGCGGGGGGTCCGAGCTCTCGGATCCCCTGGGCGCTCGGGGTGAGGGACTTCCTCAAGAGCTTGCCTTTCATTCAAGCGAGTCCGAAGGTCTACCCTCTACTGACGATTAACAATTACTTGATGGAGATTTTGCACTAGAGTACTTTGAGAGTCCATGGAGTCGGTTGAAGGATTATGAACTGAGATGTGGTCATGAAGAGGGTGTTTCCTTGGACGACTTCGACGAGAGCCCCCCGGGGCAGCCCCCCGAGACCCTGGAGGGGCCTACTGAGGAGGAAGCCATAGAGAAAAGGGCTATTCAGGCAGCGATTGCTGAACTTGTTCGTCGGGTTGAAGAAGAACATCATGGAGTGGAGGAGGGGGAGGGGGAGTGGCTCTTCAGCTGGAAGCCGCTGCTTTTCTTTTCCCTTTCGGAGGCATGGCTTGGAAACTAACTTCACCGGTGAAGTAAGGTCGGATTGCTTTTTCTGTGTTCCACAGATGGCACCAATCTATTGCTATTGATTTCGGTGTAGGAGCAAACAGATAAATTTGTGGATTTTTTTGGAAACAAATAAGGCAACCCTGTTGACTTTTGGCCGATGTTTGACTATTTCTTGCTGCTACCGTTAACCTGCAAAAAGTTTGATACACCGGGATGGATTCCGACGACGAATCCTTTGATGCTCAAGTCAGTAATCAGGACGATTTTGAAAAAGAGATTTTTGAAAAAATATTGTGTAACCCCTGTTTTCGTAAATACGTATTTTCTGTGTATTTTCTGTATTTAAAATTTTTGTAAATTATTTTTACCGCTTTCAAAATTCTGCAATAGGGTGAAAGCCTTTCGGGAGGAGTTTGATTCTCCCCCTATTGGACCTCCATGGATAAGCAAGAGGATGGACCCAGGTTCGGAGTCTTGGAACTCGGCGGGCATCTCGGTTCGCTTGTTGGCTCCTCTGGATGGATGATCGGCCCCGTCCTTTCTGACGAACTTGGCCAGGTGTCCCCGCTATTTAAGTTCTCCGATCTCCTCCTTGAGAGCCCGACAATCATCCGTGTGGTGGCCGTAGTCTCTATGAAAGTGGCACAACTTATCCTTATTCATTTTCTTGTCAGAGGTATTCATTCTAGGGGGACTGCTGAGTAGCATTTCCTTATCCACTTTCCTAAGAACTGCTGATATACTAGCATTGAGGGGGGCGAACTTCTCAAAACGAGGAGCTGGGCGGCGTTGGCCATTGTCGTCCCTCTGAAATTTCTGGGACCCTTCTTCGCTTGTATTCTTCCGTTTGTTCCCGAAAGATATCTCCTCACGACCCGGGGGGGTTGAGAGCCTCTTCAGCTCGGATGTACTTATCGCTCCTAAGCAGGAGTTTCGAGAAGTCCCGAGGAGGTTTCTTGGCGATGGATGCCTTGAGGTCGGCGTAATTGACGTTGTGCTTAAATGATGCAGAGGCCACCGATTGATCGAGAGAGGTAATAGACCAGGGCTTCAATGGTAAAGCGCCGACATAATCTCCTAGGCGTTCACCCTTTCTTTGGCTGAGGGCTAGCAAAGATGCAATTGTTTTATCGGCTCGGCGACTTCTAACAAAGTGTTTGAGGAAGAGCTCCTCAAACTGTTCGAATGAAAATATAGAGGCTGGAGATAGACGGGAGTACCACTCTCATGCTGGTCCCCTCAACATTACTGGAAAGTCCTTACAGAGGAGCGCATCCAAGGCTTGATGAATCATCATGAGAATTTTAAAGCTCTCGATATGATCGGTCGGGTCGACTCCCCATTGTAGGATTCAAAGCCGAGCGCCCTGAAGGCTTTGGGGACCGGAGCTTCCATGATAACCCTAGAGAAGGGGAGTCTACTTGGGCGAAACTTATTGGTCTGTTGTTCTTCTTCGGGATTGATCTTGTTAAGGCACATCTCCATCTCGTGGAGACGGCGGTGGACCGAGTCATCCTTTCGGTCAGATATAGTCGACCCTCGGGACTTTCCTTCATGAGAGGTAGTATGGCAAGGACTAGGCGCACGCTGATCCTGACTCGTGGCAATATTAAGAGCTCGCAGGATATCTTCTTTGAAGTTTTAGAGCTCGGCCTGAGTGACTGGTGCCCATCCAGCTCGGCGGTTCCCAGGTGTGGCTCGGCTTATTGGAGTATGACTTCTCCACCGACGTCATGGAGAGGACTCTCTTCGCCTTCTCGGGGAGGGGATCTTCTGGTCCTCGACCTGCAGGGGGTCCGGGCTCTCGGATCCCCTGGGCGCTCGGAGTGAGGGACTTCCTCAAGGGCTTGCCTTTCATTCAAGCGAGTCCGGAGGTCTAGCCTCTACTGATGATTAACAATTACTTGACGGAGATTCTGCACTAGAGGACTTTGAGAGGCCATGGAGTCGGTTGAAGGATTATGAATTGAGATGTGGTCATGAAGAGGGTGTTTCCTTAGACGACTTCGACGAGAGCCCCCCGAGACCCTGGAGGGGCCTGCTGAGGAGGAAGCCATTGAGAAAAGGGATGTTCAGGCTGCGATTGCTGAACTTGTTCGTCGGGTTGAAGAAGAACATCATGGAGTGAAAGAGGGGGGGGGGAGGAGTGGCTCTTCAGCTGGAAACCGCTGCTTTTCCTTTCCCTTTCGGAGGCATGGCTTGGAAACTAACTTTACCGGTGAAGTAAGGTTGGATTGCTTTTTCTGTTTTCCACAGACGGCACCAATCTGTTGCTATTGATTTCGGTGTGGGAGCAAACAGATGAATTTGCGGATTCTTTTGGAAACAAAGAAGGCAAACCTATTGACTTTTGGTCGACATTTGACTGTTTCTGTAATACCCCATATTTGGAGCGAACAGTCGACTGGTCGATTGTTCAGTCGACTGGTTTGCGTACACGGGATTTAAGGAATTTGAGAAGGATTTGAAAATTTTAGTCCCACATGGGAGGTTGACAAAAACTAATTTGAGTATAAATATAATTAGCCAATGATCAAGAGTCACCTAATTGGTTAACCACCTTTTGAGAGGTAGCCTGTGGTGGGCAGTTGTACTACATAGTATCTAATTTGTATTCTAAAAATATTAAAATTGTCTGAGTATTGGGGCGGGGCGTTACAAAATGGTATCAGAGCCGACTTTCGACACCGGGTGTGGTAGAGGTCAGTATGATCTGCGGTGCTGAGAGTCATTGATCTCCGAGGTCGGGTATACTCTGCGGTGTTGAGAGTCACAGGTAGTGATTGATAGCCGGGTATCCGATCTGCGGTGTTGAGAGTGATTGATCTCCGGGATCTAGGACTATACTACATCGACTAGAAAAGGCAGATCCTACACTAGATGTGTGCCCTGTACTCAGCGAGGACGCTGATTTCTAAGGTGGGGGTGTATGTAATACCCCAGATTTGGAGCGAACAGTCGACTGGTCGATTGTTCAGTCGACTGGTTTGCGTACACGGGATTTGAGGAATTTGAGAAGGATTTGAGAAATTTAGTACACATGGAAGGTTCACAAAAATTAATTTGAGTATAAATATAATTAGCTAATGATCAAGAGTCACCTAATTGGTTAACCACCTTTTGAGGGGCAGCCTGTGGTGGACAGTTGTACTACATAGTATCTAATTTGTCTTCTAAAAATATTAAAATTGTCTGAGTATTGGGGCGGGGCGTTACAAAATGGTATCAGAGCATGCTTTAATAGTAATAATAGACATAGTATGAAAACCAACCTAGGTGTGGACACTAGAGCGTGAGTACCTAGGTGGACATTAGAAGTGTGAGTACCCTGGTAGACATCTGATGTGTGTGATTTGATTGTTTGGTCATGAAGACCTGTAATGAGGTTTAGGCTGTTTGTATGCTTAGACTTGAATGAAATCTCTTTATCGCAAGTGTATTGATTATTTTTGCATAAAGCAAATATTTTCTCACTAGCTATTCTTGACATCTTTTGTTCGCTTTGTGTATTTGATATTTATTTATGTAAGGTGTTACCCTTTCAACTTATATAATTTCTATTTTACTTATTCATGATCTACTATATGTTTTGCTATCTTACTCACTGTATATAATTTCTGGATTATATGATTTTTGCCAAAGTAATTTTCATTTATTTATTTATTCATAGTTATAAATTTTAATTATCTTCCGCTAGATTCTTTTAATTATTTGCTCTCTTGTATATTTTGTGCACCTCAATTTTGTGATCACCCTTGTATCCTATCACTTTTACTGTTTTATATTTGTTTGCTTACTAAATAACTTTTGTGTAATTAACTTATTTTACTTTTATTCGGTTTCTTTTATTGTCAGCAATTGAATTTATTTTTAGTTTCTATATCTCCAACTGAGTTTATATTATTTCTATTCATTAGTGCAAACATTAAACTTTTACTAATCGTCTTTTTTTTCTTTTAAAACTGTTTCTTTGACTTTACTATTGGTTTTTACTTTTTTCTTTTGTCCAAGTTATTATTTGGCAACTTTTGCTGTAATTCAATAGTGCATCCTTTAGCATTTCTCAAGCTCATTTTTATTTTGTGACTCTTACCCATTTCTTTCTTGACGTCTTATTTATCTTACTTTCATGTGCTTTTTCGTTTCTCGTATACTTTGATATTACTTTTATATATTACATTAAAGTTTTGAATTACTACGCGTTAAGTTATTATTGCTACTTCTATTTCCTTTCATTATTGTTTTGCTATACTATAAATTTTGTTTTGCATATTTACTTTCATTTTATTATATATACTTGGATTTTTCGATACTATATTTTCCATTATTTTGTATTGTCTTATTTATTTTGGAGCATTTAAACTTGATTGCAATATTTTACTCATATAAATATGATATGTTTCTGCACATTTAAATCTTTATTATTAATTATGTTTTTGCGCCTTATATTCGATACCCTTATTATTACTTATAGTTGACCGCTTTTGTTATAATTTCTTTCCACTATTTAAAAGCGACTTATTAAATTTGTTGCTTCATACTTTTCGAATGTACTATGTGCACCCACTACTTATATTTTACTTAAATTTTATTACCATTACATTCTTGATTTCTACATGTACTTCCTACAAATTTCTATATATGTACCACATATTTCAACATACTTACTATGCCTATCCTTTTACATTTGTTTAATTCCTACATTATTGTATATTTTATGATATATTTATTATGTAAATTGCTACACGACATATGTATTTTCTCATTCACATTTGTATTTGTGCTTAGGCATATATTTCATTCCGTTTCTTCTTACGTTTATAAATTTCTTTCACTACTATTATTTTGTACTATTGTGATTTATAATCCATGCTTCTATTTTAATATTCCATCAGATGACTTTCAACTCCATTTCTTACTTTTGCTACTATTTTTTTTATATATATCACAAATTTCAAAACGTATTTTCGTACTTAAATTAAGCAATCAATATCCAAGTGCGTGTGGAAGATTGCATCATCTTGTTCATCGTTTTTTTGCAACTGGATGTCGAGATGGCAAACATGCAACTAGACGTCAATGGAGGCAAATTGCAACTGGATATCGGGGAGGCAAAATGTGCAACCGAATATCCAGATGGCAACCTGCAACCTGATGTCAGGGAGGCAAACATGCAACTTGATGTCGAGAAGGCAAGTCTACAGTTGGACATCAATGAGGCAAACCCACATTAAAGAATTTCTACTATAATAACCCCACTAGTGTTTTATGTGTATATTACTTATCAATGTCTTATTCTTTTGTACTGGTTCATACCATTTTATAAGATTTTCAAACTTAACCCATTACTGATTTGTTTTACTCAATTTTCTTTAACCATTGCTACTCTATATTTCTTTAAATCCGTTTGATACACTCTCGTATCTTATCTTGCTCACTTGTATTATTCTTGGAATTTGGTCCTTCTGGTTTCTTGGTACAATTTCTGCTCTCCTTCGAATTTCCTCTATTCATAACGATATTTTGATTTTCACTTAATTTTCATTAGATTCTCTGAATCTGCACACTACCCAAATTATTTTGTACATCTTTATTTTATTCTTTCTTAATATTGTCCTTTTGGGATTTTTTACTTCGTTATGTCCATTTTTATTCAAGTATTATGTATTTAACAAATTTTTCTGATCGATCAATTCTTACTTTTGACCATTTCTTTTACTTATTGCTAATTGATATTTCAAGAATTTTACTTATATAATGAAACTAATGGTAAAGAAATATTTTCTTTATGACATTTTATTTATACAAATTACACTTTACGTTTCCATGTAATTTGAACTAGTATAGTTGATTTTACTCTACTTGTGTTTACAAAATTTTTATGTTTGTGTTAAGATTGGATACATCAACTATGTGTGGTCTAAGCTTTCGTTCTTTTGTAATTACTAATTATTGCTACCGTTTTCCAATTCTTTAACATTTTAGATTTCTCACTTACTTTTGTTTTCACGTCCTATTTAATGATTTGACGCTTACTTTTGTGATATTCAATGAACTTCTTTTAAGTCTTCTTGTATATATATATATATATTTTTATTTTAAGTATGTGTTCCTGCGTTGTTTGTGTGATTATCAACCTTTTTATATTCGAGTTTTATCTCTTCACTTTTGACTTCTTATTCTAAGGGAATAGTCTTACTATTTTTTGAGTTTTGGGATTTATTGTGCATTTTATTGGATTTCCGATCCTTTGCCATATTAGTTTTCACCTTTTCTCCTTGAGATATAATTATATGTTATTTTTGTTTTTGCTTAGTAATTAAATCCAATTATAAAAATAACGATGGAGTAAGTTTTCGAAACTATCTTATAAGTTTTGTATTTTTGTTTCTTGGCTTAGAGAAGTTCTGAGGACAGAACTTTTCTAAGGGGGAGTGATGTAGTACCCCGTATTTTCAAATATTATTTTAAAGATTTGAAAATAAATTAAAATGATTTTATGGAGATTTAATAAATATTTCTGAAGGTTTATCTTTTTAAACGTGCGAAACACGTGCAAATATTTTTGGTGTAAATATCCAATTTTATATTTTTAATAAGTTCTCTTACTTATTATGGAGTATATTCTAAAATTTGGGATTTTTCTGAGTAGAGAAACTATTTTTATAAATATCTCGAAAGAGAGGAGCTTTTATGTAAAAAGCCGTTTGGATCTGAAATAAATTATGAAAATTCATTTTTACTGATTTTTGGGCTTTCCATGATCATCATTTAAATTAAAGTACATTTAAATTTTATTTGGAGTTGATTTGGTAAAGATTTATACAAATATGGTGTTTTTGCAAATATAAAATTTATGTTGGATCTTGTGCAAATATTTTCTGGAAAGTAAAAGTCAAATATTTAGATTGGAAAATATAATATGTATTATTAGATATTATTTCTGATTTTTCTGAATTTTTATGAATATTTTATGATGTATTTGCAAATATTACAAAGGGAGGGCTTTTGTGCAAAATTGCCACCCTGAGTTGTAAATCCGAATTTTTCTTATTTACTGGGCTATACTGGATTGCTGGACAACTCAGTGATAAAAAGATTTGATTTGGTTTTGATTCAGTTAACCTATTTCAACTAAGAAAGGGGTTATATATGTAAAGTTATATTTGGAAGGATTCTTTTGCAAATATGTTTCTAAAACCCTAATCTTTCAATCCCAGCCTGTATAAAAGAGGGTGTGCAGCCGTCATTCGCTGCACAACACAAGTTTTATTATATTTCTTATTTTCTTGGTGATTGAAGAGGAGATCTTGGATTCTTTGCAAAATAGGGGATTCTTCATTTTGCTTCGTGATATTCGCTTGATCTCTCCAACTATGTGAGTGATTGTTTTATTTTATTTTGTTTTGTGAGTGATATGAAATTTGTTTTGTTGTTTGATTTAGGTGACTGATGTGAATTCGGATTGTTGTTGATTTATGTGAATGATTGTTTAGTTGTTTGTTTTGACATGTTTGTTTGAGCAATGAAATGATTGTTGTCGTATTATGTATGTGATATCCATGAATGTTTAGTAAATCTTGGTTTATGAATTGGTATTTCTAGAAAGCATGTTTAAGATATGAGTATGGTTATGATAACAAGGGATTGGATGGATGAACATCTGGATCTCGTGAATACAAATCAGATTTTGGTTTTGAGTTGTGAAAAAAATTCAGTATTGAGAAACCCTAATGGAAGAATTAGGAATTTAGAACATGAAGATTGAGATTTTGAGGAAATTGGTTGATTTGAGGATTGTATCCAATCTGAGGATACTTTGAGATTGTCATTTTTACCTGAATACGAATTATTTTCATAAACAATGATTTCTTTTAGAAAAACTCTAATTTTGATTATCATGTACAACCAAAATTAGGCAGACTGTAGGCTGACAGTCGACTGTCAGACCTTTCCGTCGACTGTCACGACCCAGCTGCTAGATCTTTAGTTTTCTTGAAAATCCGTTCTGGACAGTCGACTTAGACCCTTTTCAGTCGACTGGTATACTTAGAATTTATTTTTCAAAGTTATCGTAGGTTTTTCTCTGGTAAGTCGACTTATGACCTTTTAAGTTGACTTATATTCTCTTTTAAGTCGACTTATGACTTTGCAAGTCGATTTATAACACTTAGAATATTTTCTTAAAGATTCCTGGAATTTCTCTCGGGTAAGTCGACTTATGTTTTTATAAGTCAACTTATGATCTGGTAAGTCGACTTATGTTTTTATAAGTCAACTTATGATCTGGTAAGTCGACTTATGTTTTTATAAGTCAATTTATGATATGGTAAGTCAACTTATGACTTTTATAAGTCAACTTATATTGTTGGTAAGTCGACTTATGACTCTTATAAGTCAACTTATATTACTTAACTTATTTTCTTAAAATCATGGATATTTTTTCCTCTGGACAGTCGACTTACTACAGTAATAAGTCGACCGGTACTGATGAGTTTTCATAAACTTGGATGTTCTTCCGAATGATTAGTCTTCAAATATCTTAGTCTATACTTTGTCTTCTGTTAAGCATATGATTTTAAGATGTTAAGTTGAGCAGTTTATGAAGTAAGATTGGTTGAAATATTTGAGTTTGAGTCTCTAGAGGGTGTGTGACCCTAGTATGCCGGCGTTGAGTTCTTTTTGTTAAGGCCTGTTGAGGCATTTTAGTTGTTCAATTTTGAGTTAAGTCCGGTAGGGTACATAAACTCTAGGAGATTCGTTAAGTAATTAAATAACCCAAAAATGATAAGGACAGGCACTAGTGGTGATATGATGAACGGGAACATGGGTTACATACCTCAGTATGGCTTTCGGTGTGGGATTTAATCTCCGGAATTATCACGGTAGATTACTTGTGGTGTGGGATATAATCTCCGGAATTATCACGGTAGATTACTTTTGGTGTGGGATTTATCTCCGGACTTATCACGGTAAATTACTTATGGTGTGGGATTGATCTCCGGAATTATCGGAGTCGAGGCGACGCACATGTGGTATTCATGTGATGATGTGTCAATGTTTCGGTGTGGGATGATCTCCGGAATTATCACGGTAAAGTACCTGTGGTGTGGGATCTATCTCTGGAATTATCGGGGCATGGGCTACTACTCACAGCTTATCTTTATCTCGTAGTAGTCATCGTGTTAGGATTAGTTGCATAGCGGGGAGTGAACCCTATAATGTGGAGACGTTAAGGGCTTGCATCGAACCTATGTAGAGTGGGATGCATAGACTTCGACAAGTACGCATTAGAGAGTCCGCATATAGGATTTGTGTTTTTTTGACTTGGTTTTATGCATGTGGTTTTCTGTTTCCTACACTTGACACTTAGTTTAGTTCCACTTGTTGTTTATATGTTTCTTTGCTACGTCATATTTTAGATATTCTTGTTTATTACATATTGTTTAAGAATCCATGCTTAAGTTTTATTTATGTTGTTTGTTGTTTTATGTCACTCACACCATTTATGGCTGACCCATTTAGTTTTGGGGGTTAGGGATCCTCTCTAGCCTCATGTGTTGCAGGTTGTTGCTTAGAGTTTGGAGGTTTGGATACTTGAGTTAGTTTTGAGATAAACTGATGTAATAGAGCTTTGTGTAAATTTGTGTAAAAAGAAGTATTGTGAAAAGAAAGTTGTAATTCAAGGTGTTTTGTATTCCGCTGTGTTTGTAAAGATTGTTGTAATAAAAGTTTGGAATAAAATTATTTGTGTTTTTTGGGCTATGTGTACTATTACATTGAAGTTGATGCTGGGATTGTGCCACGTATTTTCTAAGATATCATATTAGAAATTCGGGGCACTACAGTTTCTTGCTGCTACCGTTAACCTGTAAAAAGTTCGATACACCGGGATGGATTCCGACGACGAACCCTTCGACGCTCAAGTCAGTAATCAGGAAGATTTTGAAAAAGAGATTTGTGAAAAAATATTATGTAACCCCTGTTTTCGTAAATACGTATTTTCTGTATTTAAAATTTTCGTAAATTATTTTTACCGCTTTCAAAATTCTTTTGTCAAAATGTATTATTGGATCTCCTATTAAAATCTGTTTTCGATCAATAATTTTATTTGTAACTATTTTCTATAATTTTTTATATTGTAATACAATTCTTGTTTTTTTTTTGAAATTACTTTTATTATTATTATTACTGTTATTATTTTTACAATTATTATTTTTATCATTTTCATATTATTATTATTGTTATTAGTATTATTGTTATTATTGTTATTATTGATATTTTTGACTGGTTATTAAAAATCAACTTTTATTTACTAACTATATTTGTAGTATTTTAAATAAATTTTATTTTGTAATACAAATTACATTTTTATTATAAACAATTTTTGTATTGGTTATTTTATTTTTCCTATTGAATTTATAAACCTAACTACCATATCCTAATTAATAAACCCATACCCATATATTACCTACCCTACCCTTTACCCATTAACACTCCTAAACCCAAACCCTGTTCTTAACCCTACCCGTTCACCCCTTCAGCCTAAACCCTAATACTCTTTTCTCCACATATATTTATACCCTTTGTGTGCATGTTCATCTTCCAAATGTCCCCCGCTTTGTCTACCCTATGCACCTTGTTCATCCCCTACCTCTCATCCACAACTACCCTCTCATCTTTCCCTCTCTGGCCTCCAGCCGTCGCGCCCTGCAGCGTGCCACCTCAGCATCGCCTTCTCCCAAATCCCTCGTCAGCCCTACTTCCACCCGAGCGATATAGCCTGTGCCGTCGACCACCCCTCTTCACCCCGTCTCCCGGTGCTCCTCTTCACCTTCCGCTGCATCGTCCCGGTGTGTTGTGCTCCTCCCGAGCGCCACACGACTACAGGCCACTCCCTGCTCCCTCTTCTGTGTCGCCGCCTGTAGCAGCACAACCGCTGCAGAGCCCAGTTGTGATGCCCCCGGCATCCGCCAGTCGTCGCTCTACTCTCCGACCTTCATCCCCGTGCTGTCCCTCTCTTCTGTGCCTCGCTTCCTCTCCCTCTTTGACTCCAGAGTCGCAGCCAACGCAGTCACCTCGACAGCATCCAGCAATCCCACTATGCCCTGTTTTGGTGATCGATTGATTCCTGGCCATCGATCACCCGCGATGTTGATCTCATGATCTCGGTCGTCGATTGCTTGTTCCCTTGATCTCAACCGTCGGATCTTCATTATCATCATCTCATCTTGATCATCATCATCAAGTGATCCTGGACCGTCTGATCTCCTCTTGATCATCACGATCATGATGATCATCAATTTTCTTTGATCGCAGTCGTTCGGTCGATTGATCTTGATCTTCATCATTATCATCAGGGAGATCTGGACCATCTGATCTGATCGTGATCATCGTCAACTCTTGGATCTAGCCGTTGGATCTCTTGATCTTCATCATCTTGATCATCGAGATTCGTGCTTTGTGTTCGTGATTGGTTCGTGATTCGTTTGCTCGTGTTTGTGCCCGGGAATCCGTTCCCGTTATTCTTGCTCTTGCTTCGTTTTCGTCATCGTCTTTAAGGCAAGTAACTTGTATCAATTCCTTTTGCAAATACAAGTACTAAATACTGCTTGTAGTGTAGTTGGGTTCTAGATACAATTTGTGTGTGAATCATTAGTTATATATTGTCTCTATTGTGATGATTTGACCGTAGTTGCCTCACGACATATATGACATGAAACAACCTAGGGTTGATCACTTTTGATGTATATGTTCATGCTACTTTGATATATCTGTGCATGATGTGTTATTCGTGATATACTTATCGAATACTTGCAAAATACCTTATACCATATTGGTTGGACATCTAGTACACTATATTTCATATTTAGTTTGATTTGGGTGAGTTTTACATGAACTAAATGATTTTATGTTCGAAGAATAATTCTGTATTTTCTGTTACCTTTCTTTTGATCAGTATTTTAGACCCTATTAAGGTTAGTATATGAAAATATTTTGTGAACATGAACTGTGGAGAATTCTGTCTATTTTCCAACCCTTCTGACATATCTCAGTTTTGATTTATGGTTTGCGAGTTATGTCTATTTTACTGCAAATGTGTAGAGAGATTTCCAGATTTTGTATTACATGAATTCTGAAGAGTAATCTATTTTTATTATGAGGTTAAAAGGATTATTTTGATCCAATATTTTTTAAAATACAACTAGGCTTGATTGGGATTAACCCTGGAATTTTGTGGATTTATTTGATGAGTTTTACAAACCGTTCTATATTTTCAAACAATTACTATGCATGCAGAATTTTCATACTATTCAGTAAAGAACCTGATTTTCGACCTAATTCTACTTACCTTTTGTAAAATATTTGTAAATATGAAAGTTAGCCTACTGTGTCTATTTTATCACCCTTTTAACGGATTTGAATTTCGATTTATGGTTTGTGAGATATTGCTATTTTCAGACTGCAGTGTTTGTAATTCCACATTTTATAAAACTACTGCATCTTGATGTTTTCTGATATTTGTTGACTAAACTATTTATATTGAAAAATTATGAAACTTTATATTCTGATGCTGAACAAGTAGGGGAATACCCCAGATTTTCCGTGGATTTAATTAATGAGTTTTCATGCTGTTTTCCTGACTGTGAATACAAAATACTGATTTCTGACTAAACACGTTTTCTGCATACAAACCTATTTTGAGACTTGTTTTTGTAAAATACCATATGACTTATATATATTTGCTGGATTCGGCCGGGAGTCTATTTCCCAGATTCTTCGACGGATCTAAGTTTGCAAGTTTTTAGCATCGAGAATTCCAGATTTAGTGCAGTACTGTCTTGCTGTACTGAACTTGAATTTTCGTTGTACTATTCTTTTATGTGTTATATTTGGTCTGTATATGCTTATCTTGCAACCTGAACCTGTTACTTGTTCATGTCATGTTTTACTTGTCATGTTTGTGACACATACTTGCCTGTTTGATAATAATAACAAATAACCAAGCCGGGGTTAAGGGAAAGATCTAGTAGTGAACAATATAGGAGACTGTACTCGGAAAGGGACTCGTGTTTCCCGGGTGACATGTTTACCGACCATGTTTGTGTCACGCCCCGTTTTCAAAAAATATGGAATACGAGTATGCGACATTGGCCCAGCGAATGACTAACTTCACCCATAAGCTATTTATTCGATCAACTTAACAATATAAACAATACAGAACAATTGCGCAGACAATAATAATAATCTCATGAACAATAATACTTGGAATTAAGCAATAAAAATATCCAAATACAATAATAATCCAATGTCTGGAAACAAATAACAAAATCCGGGACATAAGCCCATAACAATAATAATCCAATCCCAAAAAAATAACAAGTCTCAATACATTAAGTTTATTAAAACAATAAGCAGTTAGAAAGCAGTAGTCTTCAGACTATTTGTTCTCCGACTCCAACAGACAACTGTTCTCCAAAATCTGCAATTTAATAAATTGCAGGAAGTGGAAAAGAAAATAAAACGCCTGTCAATGTAAGTTACGGACCGCTTGTAGTGCAGACACAAGTACATGGAAAAAATGATAACTAGTAACATGTAACAAAATATAACAACTAGTATGGCAAGATAAACAAGTGTAAGTAGCATGTAATAAGTGTCGAGTGAACAAGTAGCAAGTAAACAAGTAATGAGTAACGAGTGTCAAGAATCAAGTAACAAGTATCAAGTAGCTAGTATCAAGTGATTATGTTCACGTCTTGTATTATTACTATCTAGGTAGCACTTCATGCATCCATCTTTTTACTACATGGTTGCTACATTCAAACAGTTTCGCTTTAGACTTAGTGGTGGGCTCTATAGTTCATGTACTCGGCAACAATATTCAAGAATGATCGATGACCGAATCAATCGAGATACTGCAGTCAGTAATATACAATTAATCGATAACCGATATGACTAGTAGACCAATAGACCAATAGACCAATAAATAGTGAAACACGGGCCCCTCCTCCGAGTACAGTCTCTATATTGTCCACTACTAAAAGTCAACCCTTAAATTCCGGCTTGTTAATTATTTTATTAATGCAACAATACAATATGCAATATAGAGACATTAGATGAACGATAATAACAATAGGGAAACAATAGGATGATAACATGGAATATGGTGCACTAGATGTCCAAGCAACATAGTATAGGGTATTTTGCAAGTATTCGACAAGTATATCACGCATAATACATCAAGCACAGATATCACAAGATAGCATGAACATACATCAAAAGTGGTCAACCCTAGGTTAATTCATGTCGTATATGTCGTGAGGCAATTATGGTCAAATCATCACAATAGAGACAATATCAACGAGAAAATTCACACACAAGTTGTCTCTAGAACTCAACTACACTACAAGCGGTATTTTGTACTTGTATATGCAAAGGAATTTAATACAAGTTACTTGCCATATAAATGGTGAGAACGAATACCAAGAACAACAAGATGAGAATCCCGAAGCAACGAACCCACGAACCAACAACTCCACAAAATAGCACGTGCGATATACGTGCAATAAAGAGCCAAATCAACACAACACCCAAAGAGACAAAGCAACTCAGCACATAAAGAGACAACAACAACAGCAGAGAGAGAGAAAGAGCAGTGATGGCAGCAGCGACGGCCGAGGGGCGGCGACTGCTGGCTGAGGGCGGTGTCGCGGTGGTGGCACGATAGCGTGGCGACGGCGGCATCGTGGCTGAGGTCGACGATCGGAACAGGGATAAGAGAACAAAGCTTGGGGTTTTGGGTGCCAGTTAATGTCGATGAGGGCGAAAGAGGATGAGGTGTAGGGTGGTTTCGATCTGGATGTTAGGGTGTTGGGGTGAGGTGGTGGCGCGTCGACTGGAGGCCAGTAGAGCGGCATCGACGGGGATGGCGACTGGGGACTTCGCAAGTGGTCGAGGGCAGCGTCGGAGTGGGGGGTTTGGGATCTGGGTGTCGACGAGGCTAGGAGGTGGGTGAGCTGGCATAGCAGGGAGGTCACCGGTGCACGGGTGGGAGGGGATGGCGACTGGGGTCGCCGGAGAAGATGATCGGAGAAGTGGGTTCAGGGAAGAGAGAACGGCGAGGAGAGAGGAGAGAGAATAGGCGACTAGGGTTTCGATTTGTGCGTAAATTAGGGTTTGCATTAAGGATGTATTTATAAGGTACAATTAGGGTATTGGGTTATTGGTTTAGGGTCCAATAAAAGTGGATTTAGGTCAAGAACAAATGAAATTGGGTTTTAGGGTTCAATAAGAGGTAGATCCAAATCAATAATGTTCAAATCAAAAATACCCACAATAAAAAAAAGAAAAATAGGATTAACATGAAAATAAATCCTCAAGAAGATCAAAGAGTTTCATGAACAAGAATTTAAATCCAAATAAATAAATAAGTAATACAAATGAACTGAATATAAACTGGGCTTGAAAATAAGTTGGAATTCACCAAGAAAACTAGGTCTGGTACAATAACAAAATAATTCAATAGATGAATTTTAATTAAATAATCAAGAAACGACAATTAATTATTATAATAATAAAATCATACAATAAAATAATATCTGGGTTTAACAATTTACTAAAATGACCATATATATATATATATATATATATATATATATATATATATATATATATATAATTTGGACTCAAATACAAATAGTTGATCAATAAGATCTAGAAAATAAGATCAAAACACATCATTATTTGAAATGAATAAATTTTCGATTAGAAAAACACTTTAATATAAAATCCAAAACGATTTCAATAAATAATGAATTTATAACATCGAAATACAGAAAATATTCAGAAAATACGTATTTACGGGAATGGGGGTTACAGCTTGTAACACCCCGAATTCCAAATAAGGCTGAATTCGAAGTTCCACATGATCTTTACACTTCACTTCGTACAATTTTACAAGGAATTTTGAAAATTTTATATTACATCACAGTCCTTTACATTTAATAACACAACGGAAGGTAAAATGAAGTACAATGATGAAAATAATATACAATTGCAACATCTTTAACATTCAAATAAATCAACAACAGCATATCAACTTTATATCTTCATGAAAAATTCAACTCCTACATATAAAACTGTGGGTACGTCAGTTGCTTACAAACGACGGAAATGTTATACACGGCCATCCTCTCTATAACGAAGGTATAACGATCTTAATATTTTAACAAACCACAAACTTGAATGAAAAATAAACTGTTAAAAGTGACTACTCTAAACTTGTAAGTGTGTGCAATGCCTTAATGCCTAATACAAATATTTACGCTAAGATGACACTAATGCATACTTGTTCGGATTCTATGCATTCCATACTACATAGGTCCGAGAGCAAGCACCTACGTACTCCACAATAAAGTCAATCCCTCACCATGATAACTACCCAGTAATAAAACAAAGTTTAGACATTCCACGAGTACGGATCCCAGTCTCGGAGTCCACCACCCGACTATACAGAATCCTCGTCATGCGAATATCCCATCAAGTGTCCCTCTAGCCCTGGTATACGTATATATACTGGAGTACGGCAAACTATTCGTCCGACTACACATAGTCCCGGATTTAAAATAAAAACTCATCTCCATCGAAGCAACCACAGTCCCGGAATCCACTGCCCGACTAGGTCTATAGTCCCGGAGATCTACCGCCCGACTATATAGAAGCCCTCTACTCACTTTTGCCCAAGTTTACGACATCTTCACTTAGTGCCTAGTTCTTAAGTTCAAGACATGAATCAATTACAACACCTAGAGTTAGTTTTACCCTCTACCGAACTTAATCACAAATACTGAGATAGCTCACTGTTACGCCCCGCTTCCCAAAAACACGGAATACGAGTGTGTGATGAAGCCCAACGAATGATTTTAACATCATCCATAAGCTATAGGATCGACTCAGCATCACAACAAGAATATAACAAGATATACACAACCAATCATGCATGAATAATTTATTAAGCAACAGAAAACAATTGAAACAAATAATAATATTCAAATAGTTTTCAAGTCTGGATCAAAGATAAAACTCAGAAACATAAGCCTGTTATAAGTTTTAAGTAGCAAGAAATAAATAACTCAAAGGAAATAAATAATTTAAGCATGTCTTTTCTCCATTTGAAGCTTAGAATCTCTGCTCACCAATTCCAGCAGGCAACACATCTCCAAAGTCTGTTTAATAATTATAAAAGGGGAAAAAATATAGAAAATAAGATAAACGCCCTTAGTGCAAGTTAGGGTCACAAATAGTAAAAATAAGTACAAGAAATATGGAACAAGATTTGGAATCAAGAATATAATAGGGATGCAACAAATAGTGGGAATTCAAGAACTAGCTAGCAAGAAAGACAACTAAGTGATCAGGTTGGGTAACAAATACTAATAGAAGAACAAGTTGCTAGTGAACATGTAATGGTGTCATGCATCGAGGGATAAATATCACGCACATGTGTCAAGCAACAAGTCTCAAGTCTAGTGTCAAGTTGCAAGTCTCAAGTCTAAAGTCTCATGTCTCGTGTATCATGTCATCAAGTATCAAGTAAGCATGTATCGTGTTCATTTATCATGTGTCAAGTCTTGTAGTTATTACTATCTAGGTAGTACTTCATGTGCCATCCTTTTATCACATGGTTGCTACAATCAATGCAATTTCGTTTAGGCCTAGTAATGGAGTTTATAGGGCAGTGTACACAGGCATCAAGTATCAAGCAACCACGGTTCATGAATACGAAAAATAAAATAATAGGTTCACGAAGCAAGTTCGTGAATACTAACAGGTTCAAGAACCACACAGCGGGTTCTTGAATACAACAGGTTCATGAGACAAGTAATGGCTCCATGAATACATCAAGGTGCAACAAGTTCATGAACCGAGTACTGGGAAACACGGGCCTCCTTCCGAGTACATTTACCTATATTGTCCACTACTATGGTCTTTCCCTTAAACCTTGACTTATTATTTATTATTAACATCCAGCAAGCATGAAAGTGTGCGAAACAAGTCAAGTAAACATAATCAATAACATGGAATAGTTCTAGGCTAGGTAAGGTACATGTTCGAGGGTCTAAACAAATCAAAATATCAAGAACAACGAAAATCTCAAATCTAGACAGCATGAGGTTGCTGCACCAAAACTACGATTTCCGTTGCTACAAGATAGCTAAAGTGGATCCTTCAGAAGATCTAGAAACTAGTCTCCTGCCCGGTTCCAATGCATATAATTAAGGTACATAAAAGTTGTGGTAACATGTGTCAAAACAGCAAACTATACAGCATTTATGTTCAGCCAGAATTTGTGAATCTGAGTTTATACATGTGAAACAGGGTTGAAATTTTATTAATTAATTCTGAGAAAATTAGGGAATGTTCTCTAGGGTGTCCAGCAACAGCATGCCAAATTTCAAGTCAATTACTTACAAGTAGCATAGTTAAAATAATTGCAAACTAAAGAGGTGCAGCCGTTTTTGAGAATCTGCGACTACCGACACAGCAGCAGTAAAACTGCAATATCTCCTAGACCCTAGCTCGGAATTCGAAAATTCTGTATGCTATTGACAACTAGACATTTAGGACTACATTTCATATTCAGGGCTCAGGTTTAGATTTTGATTTTAAAGGGGTCGAAACAGCAAGTAAAGTTCAGAATAGCAACAAGTGTAAGTGTCTTTCATATATAAGTTGCATGATAATTGGTTATTAGGGGTCTAGGTTAATGTGTGATACAAATACGGATGTAGTGGTTATCAAATCAGCAAGCAACATCTATTTCTCAACTCAAGAAATGTAAGATCATCACAAACATGATACAACACACATTTACAAGTCTAGGGTTCCTTAGTTTCATGTGTTCAAGTGACTAGGAGATAAAATGAGTGTCACGCCCCGCTTTCCAAAAATACGGAATACGAGTACATGACAAAAGCCCAGCGAATGACTAACGTCACCCATAAGCTGTTTAATCGATCAACTCAACAATATAAATAACACAGAACAATTGCGCAGACAATAATAATCTCATGAACAAATAATACTTGGAATGAAACAATAAAATATCCAAATACAATAAAAATAATCCAACGTCTAGAAACAAATAACAATATTTGGGACATAAGTCCAATACAAGAAATAACAATAATTAAATAATTAAGTCTCCAAACAAAGCAATAATTATTTATTAAGCAGCGATGCAATCAATTCCTTCACCAATATTATTCTGCCAATCCATCTGGTAATTCTCCATCAACACATGTAAATACTTTATCTAAAAATAGGAGAAAAATTATTGTCCTTAGAGCAAGTCATGGACAGCAAGTAAAGAAAGCAGGGAACAATAGAATAACGGTATAACAATGAAACAATTGATCAATAAGAATCAATGACATGGCACGATGATAATAATCAATAACATGGTAATCAATGCAACGGTGTAACGGTGAATCCATATTCGGTAACGGCAATCAACGGTTAATATCAATATCACTTAAACAATATTGGATACAAATAGGAACAATGATGAACAATATGCAATGTCGGTGATGTGTCAATCCTTATGTCTATTATTCATTTTAACTCCTAACTAATGCACGTACTACTGTGTCCCATGTGTGCCGTACCACAGCTTCGATGCATACAATCAATTTCGTTTAGACTCAAGTGGTGAATTTTATAGATCATGTATCGGTACGGTAATCACTGATACGATACAATATTGTTGCGCAATTAATTATAATGATACACTGATTCACGAGTTCACGGGTTCACGAGTTCAAGACACGAAAGATTGGGGTGTCGTAGTCAGCGCCCCACAATCAATCGGTAAATACTGGCCGACACGGTCACTATATTATTCACTACTCAAGTCATTCCCTTAAACCCCGGCTTGTTCAGTATTTTATTGATGCAACAATACAATATGCAATTCGAGACATGAGATGAACGATAGTAACAATAGGGGGACAATGAAATAGGACAACTAGAATGATAGCAATAAGACACTAGGATCATGCAATGCAACACACATACATTAATTCATGCAATAGTATGATATATGAATAATTAATTCATTAAAAAGTAGTATCCAGAATTCTGGACAGCACGCGCAACCTGTACAAAAATGAAGTTTTCCACTGACTCAGAAATCGAAAGTTGAATCTGTCAGAAAATCTGGAAACTAGACTTCCATACGGTTCCAACGCATACTTAAAGATCAAATTCCGACAATAGTAGCTAGGTCAAACACATGTTTCTTTTCAAGTTTTATGTTTAGACAGAAATTCTACGTTTTGTTGTTTTAATTTTTGAATCAGCAAAAACTCAATATAAAAATCAGTAAAAATATAATCTAGACTCCTAAACATGTCAAGAAATAATCTGGAAATTTTCAGAACAAAGTTCTATCATTTGATCAACATTTTTACTGTTTAAATATGAAAGATACGAGAATCTGAAAATCTGAAATGTAAAAACACAGCTGTAGTAAAACGGGCATAACTTTTGCTACAAGACTCGGAATTCAAAAGTTCTAGATGTTATTGGCAACTAGACATTCGGGGCTACATTTCATATTCAGAAAATATTTTATTTTAAGGTCATTTACTACTTCGAAAACAGCAATCAAAGTTCAGGTCAGCAAGCATGTACAGTTCTTATAGTATTTTTCTTGAAAATAAAATTAATTGAACATGTCGGGTATCGATTCTATAGTCAATAAATTGTGTAACTAGCATGATAGGTGTCCGAACATGATAAATAAAACTTAGAACACACACATATACAAGTCTAACATCAATCAATTACCAAACGATCAAACGACATACAACCTAACGATTGTCTCTACAATAATTTATTTGTGTTGTGACTTGTATGAATAACCCTATTAACAGTTCTATATGCATTCATGAAAGATCCAAACTTTAGAGTCAAAGTGGCACGATGTTAAGAATATTGGGGTTAGCTCGTGTAAACCCTCAATAGACCCAACGAATAGATGAACAATGGATAATACGATAATAAAGAGATCTACTTACAAGAATTTAAATAATACTTGAATTTGATACAATTAGCAATTCAAGAGGACGGGGACTTGCCTGTTAATTGGTGAAAACGGATACCACGAATAACGGAATATGAATCCCGAAGCAACGAATCCACGAACTAGCAATTTCTCAAAGCGGCACGTGCAGTATACGTGCAATTAAAGAACCCAACACACAAACAGCACCTAGAGACAGCAGCAATACCAGCAAGGGATAGAAGCAAAGCCGGTGACCAAAGCCAGCGGCGGCGGCGACCAGGTGGCGGTGCGACGCGACGGATGGCGTCGAGGGCGGCACTAGCGGCTGTGGTCGTCGATCGATTGAAACTGGGAGCAGAGGAATAGGATCGGGTTTTTAAGGGTTGATGGGTTTAAGAGTTTGGTAATGGTGGGAACGGGGTTTAGGGAGGACGAGGTTGGAGTTTGGGGATGTGGGTGTCGAGGGGAGGCGAAGGGGAGTAGTCGACGGGAGTTGGGGGGTCGCCGGAGGTGGTGGTTCGCCGGAAAAGACGAAGCAACAGGATGGGTTAGGGTTTCAAACGGGAACAGAGCCGGAGGAGAGAGAGAGAACGGGAGGAGAGAGAGAGAGGGCGTCTAGCTAGGGTTTTGATTTGTGTGCAAAAATTAGGGTTTACTGTAGAGTTGCGTTTATAAGGTACAATTAGGGTACTGGGTTGATGGATTAGGGTCCAATAATAGCGGGTTTGGGTCAAGAACAAATCGAATTGGGTTTTAGGGTTCAATTAAGGGATAGATCAAAATCAGTCGGGTTCAAAATAAAAATACTCACAATTCAAAAGATATAATAGGGATCAACGTGAATAGCCCGACAAAAAGAACGGGGATTTAATAAACAAATTCAATCAAAAATAAAATAATCAAGAAAGAAAAATATTGTACATAAAAATATTCATATATACATATATGCATTAAATCAAACAGTAGACTGCATATGAAATCGAACCTATTCGAACTTAAAACAAAATAATAATAATAATAATAATAATAATAATAATAATAATAACAATAACAATAAAAATATTAATACTAATAAAAATAATGATAACAATAATAACAAATATTTATACTAATAACAGTAAGAAAATCAATAATGATATCAATAATAATAATAATAAAAGTAGTAGTAGTAGTAGTAGTAGTAGTAGTAGTAGTAGTAGTAATAATAATAATAATAATAATAATAATAATAATAATAATAATAATAATAATAATAATAATAGTAATAGTAATAACAATAATAATAATAATATTCATCAAAGTAGGATTCGAGTTTAACAAATTTATTAAAATCTGAAAATTAAGAAAATAAATAGTCGATCAATTAGGGATAGAAGATAAGTTCAAATACGCTTTAATACATGATCAGAAAAGAACTCACCACAATATAAATTTATATATATAAAAAAATAAATTATAGAAAATACACGGAAAATACTAATTATCGGGAATGGGAGTTACAACGAGTCAAACTAGTTTGTAAATATAACAACGAAAGAATCGTGACTCTTAAGATTATGGAATCGACGAGGAATAATATTAGATCAACAACGATGAGATAAAGAGGAGTCACACCTACTATCTATTTGTGGTATTTTCAATTAAATGCTTATACTAGGACAATAAATTGTACAAGGAGAATACTTGCCTTAAGGGAGTAGTCGACGAATCCGACGGAGATCACGATCGACACGGATCTTGACGGGACGATCAAGATCAAGGCGATCAATGGCCGAGAGCAGATCTGATGGTGAAGATCAGATCAAGATCAGATTAGATCTTGATAAAATCCAACGGTCCAGATTCAATTCAATCCTCCTTCCTTCTTCTTCCCTCCTTCACCGTAACACACAGAGAGGGGGAGAGAGAGATGGCAGCGCCGACGGTTGGTTGACGGCGCAGACGGGGGGAACTGGCGACAGGGGTGCACGGGACGACGGCGACGACAACACCGCGGTCGTGAAGCGACGGCGGCGTCGGAGGCAGTAGCGCTCGAGCACTCAGAGTTGGGTTCAAAAGCAGGGGAGCGAAGGAGAATGGAGAGGCGAAGCTACGGGGTTGGCGACGATGAGTGGAGGTCGAGGGTGCTGAGGAGATGGCGTCGGCGATGGTGCAGTGGTTAATGGCGGAGGGAGAGGCAAGATGACGGTGGGGGTAATGGCAAAATGGGTTTCGAGGGTTGGGGACGATGATGGCGATGAAGACGATGGAGATGCTGCAAGGTGAGGGAGGCGATGGGGTTGTGACTGAGGTGGGGGCGATGGTGAGAGGGCAATGGGGACGACGACGGTGACTGGAGAATTAGGTTGCGATCGAGTGTGGAGGAAGAAGAGGGAAGGGAAGAAAGAGAGGCGGCTGGGATGTTTGGGTTAAAACAGTAATAGGGGGTTAGGGTTAGGGTTAGGATAGGTTTATAGTTTAAATAGTGTAGCTATGGGTTAATGGGTATTTAGGTAGCGGGTTTGAGGGGGATCCAACAAGAGATTTAGTCAAAATCCATTAAAATTGGGGAAAATGAAATAGGTGGAATGAACAGTCCATTTCTACATGAAGAACGACACAAAGGAGCAGAAACAAACAATACAGTTGAAATAAATATTGGCACCAAAATTGAATTGAAACAAAAGGAAAGATTTTTATTAGATCTGGAACAAAAATACAGGTCTCAAATTGAATACAAGAATACCAGGAATGAAAATACAGTAGAAAAAATACAGATACGGGAAATAGGAGTTACACTCACCTAGCCATAACTCAAAATAAATCAATCATTTAATTCAACAATTGCCAGTACCCTGGGTCTCACTAAACCTCTAGATCACAACATTTCATGTACTAGAATCCATGGGTACTCATACCCTTCAATAATCATGTATTAAACTTCATTATATTCATATCTTCAACTTATTCATTACTTAATCAATGTCTTATTTTTGCATCATTCATGATATTCAATTCATTCACTTATTCACAATTCTAAAAAGAACAACATTTCTTTTCATGAACTCATAACATATATTCATCCACTTCAAATCTCTTTAGCAATTTAATCACATAAAATATTTCAAATCACATCAAGTATTCTTAATCAAAAATAATTATATAATCTCATCAAATAGAAATCAAAAGCATTGCAATAGTTTACTTTTCTTCTAATCAAAATAAATGTCATAATCTTAAAATAAATATTTTCAAATTTATCAACTCATTATCTAGATCACTTTCACTTTTAATTTCTCACACAATACTTGAAATATCATGGAACTATTTTTAATAAACTCCAAATCATTTTAGAGGAATATTAGAATTTTTCTCAAATTTTTATTTGCTTTTAAACTCTTCAAAAATATCAAAAACGCCAAAAAAATCAAATGAAGCTACCGGGTTTCGAACCCAAGCCTAGCAGCGCGCTACAGTACCACCCTATGGTGCCTCCACTAACCAAGAAGTCCATGTGACTTCACTGTCACAATAACAGACCGAGAGCAATACACACTATGTTTCGGCTCTGGGGTTTAATTAAACAAACAAAAGGAAAAAGGGGGCTATCAAGTTTCGAACCCAGAACCCCTGACCACACCAGTGCTACACTAACAGTACTGTAACGCACCGACTAGCCAGTAAGTCCAACCATAACTACTGATATGAAAATACACTACCATACTTTTGTTCACACCGCACTGTGATTAGTTTATTTTTCAAAACTCGATTATTCGATTGATCTACTCTTTTATTAGACTGTAATTAATTTTTCCATACTTTGTTTAATTGAGAAACAGTAACCCACGATTCTCAAACTCCAATGTTAAACATATATTTATATTTCAATTTATCTTTCTCTCATTTACATACACAAATTGCATTTCTTCAATTTAAGAAAATAACAACTATGTATCTCTTACAACTCATTTTATGAACCCATTTGCATCAATTAGAATTTACTACATATTTATTTTGACTACTAGAGAAGCCTCAACAATCTTCCTACAAGTTATAAAATTTCGACATTTACAATTCGACATGCATACTAGTATGGTTCATGGCAATAATTCATTTGTTCATTACTTCTAACTATCACGATGACAATTATTTTCTTAATCACAACATAATTTCTACAATTCATGGCACAAACACAATAGCATGGAAAATCTACATTTATCACATCACATTGATCTATTTTACTCATTTATCAAAATTAGCATGCTTCTCCTACAATTAGAAAGCATAAAAATCACCCACCTCTAAGAAGAATTGCAAATGTAGAAACACAACTCCTAGAAAACTCCTAGAGAAACTCCGATTTGTCCCCTTGATTCCGCGCACAAAGAAAAGTCTCCAATCCTCCATTTTTCGGCCAAGCATCAAGAACAACAACTTCCTCTCATTTCATATATGTATATATATGTACATGAATTTATACATACATACATACTAAATGATGTACTAGTACATATATATATATATATATATATATATATATATATATATATATATATTTATATATGGAGTAGGTGGAGAAGGCCAAATGAGAACTTGTTGGGCTTGGTGGCTTTACGGAAATGCATAGAGGAGGAGAGAATGAGGACGGGAAAGAGAAAGTGAATGTAAAGGGGGTATATGTGCATATATATACATATATATCTATGTATACACACACACAACTTGGTGAATGAATGGAGGAAAAATGGGGATGGCTGATGGGGTTTGGTTTTCGGTAGATAATGAAGAAGCAGGACGGGGAAGATGAGGAGAATGATGTAGGAGATATTTTTATAGGATTTAATTTGGGTAGTTACAATAACCACTTGCCCACTAAACACCCCCCACTAATCCACTATCTCCACTCATGAAATTCAAAAGTTCACTTTTCCCTCCTTCACCAAATCAGTCGGTTTTTCCCCTTCATGCATACATACGTGCACATGCTTGCACTAGCACACACTAATCACACACACACACACACACACACACACACACACACACACACACACACATATATAATTTAAAAACATATGTATATAATATATTGTAAATGTTTAAGTAAAAATTAGTTTAATAAAAAGTTTTAGATTTTCATGCAAAATAGATACACACACTTCAGAATTTATTTTGAAAACGAATACGCCCAAATACGTTCGCCGAAAACACGTGCGTCGCACGTAAAATATCAAAATACAAAATCGACTTTATCAACGGAAAATTATTAAAATATAATTGAAAACAACATAAGAAAAATATATTTAATAATTTTTTTATATATTTCACGACGTAATCACTATGTACATAGAAAATACGTGCATTACACGTACAAAATTATTTTAATCAAAATAGGGAAAAATAAATTTCCGTTTTATAAAAATAGATTTGAATACATAAAATAAATATTTGAAATACAGAAATATCACACGTAACGGTGGAAAAATACATAATCGGTACGTGCATCGAAAACTCGTAAAAAGCACGTAAAACACCGAGATTGAAATTTAACATTTGAGTTGACTTAAATAGGATAAAAATATAAGAAAAATGCACAAGTAGTCGGAAAACAAAATGCGTAGTGAAAACATGTTACAAATATTACCAGTAATGGTACAAAATACACGTGCATAACACACGGGGGCAAAATTATCATTTCCAATTTTGCGGGGTGTTACAAAGTTAATTTCAAGTTACCGATCAAGTTTACCGACCAAGTTACCGACCAAGTTAATTTCTGTTACCGATCAAGTTTACCGACCAAGTTAATTTCTGTCACCAATCAAGTTTACCGACCAAGTTAATTTCTGTTACCGATCAAGTTTACCAACCAAGTTTTGTGATCCTGTGAATACCTGAGTACATGACCTATAGGATCTCCTACGAAATCTAAGCGTAACTTGTTTGAATGTATCAACCATGTAGTAAAAACTTGGGATGCATGAAGTGCTACCTAGTTAGTAATAACACAAGACTTGACATGACATAATACCTGTTACATGCTTACCTGATACATGATTACCTGTACATGCTACTTGATACCTGTTACATGTTCACCTGCTTGCATGATACCTGTTACCTGTTACATTTCATATACACATGTTATTACTTGATTCTATTCATGATTCATGTTAGTTATTCTGCTTTGTTACCATGTCTATTCCATGGTATTGTTTATCTTTTTCCCTGTATTTTTGCCTGCACTACAAGCGGCCCGTAACTTGCATTGATGGGAGTTTGTTTTCTTTTTCTCTTCCTGCAATTTCTTAAATTGCAGATTATGGAAATTAGCAACCCGATGGAGTTGGTGATATGAGATTCTAGATGTTGGAGTTTTGCTATTATTATTTCTTGTTGCTATTTGAATAATGTATCTTGTACTTGGATTATTTGTATTTGAGCAATATGACACAGGATTATTGACTTGTTTTCAGATCCGGTTTATTTGAGATTAATATATTTTGTTTCAAGTAAATTCCTGTTGGTATAATGATTCATATGAGCGTGCGTGGTTGACTTTTCTTGCTTCCAACTCTGATTATTCTTGTGAAATGTTGTGAAGATCATCACAGATTGTGGATGATGAAAATCATTCGCTGGGCTTAGTCACGTATCCGTATTCCGTATTCTCTTTTTGGGAAGCGGGGCGTGACATATTGATTACCTTTTGTATGGTGGGGAGAGAGGAATATTTATAGTCACTTTTAAAGACAATTTAGAGATAATCATTTATCCATATGTCCCCGTGTTTTTGGATAAGATGTAGAGTTTAAATCGTTTCATAATAAGAGATTTGTTTTAAATCGTCTCTTAGAGATAATTAGGAATTTGGATTAATCTTCAAATGACCTTGACTGGTTTGTGACGGGCTGCCACCTATTCCCAATAGAACAGATCCGTTTTTGGGTTATTGAGATTTGAAGAAAGACTCGGTTTCCATTTCAGACCCGTTTGTGGTGAAAATTATTGTTTTACCCCTGAGAGCTTTAAGATTTGTGCCCGATTTGATTCTATTTGTATCCATATCAGTTATATCTTGAAATTATCAATTACATAAGCAATCAGCTAACTAATGCTACCGAACGAGAAAAATGAGCACCCAATTTTTATTTTTATTTTTTTGTTTGGCATAAAAAAAAAAACCTATATATCCAAATTTAATCATCCCAGAGCCACCCCAAGGTGGATTCTAACTTCTAAGCGTGTACTGTCAATAGAATTTATTTTTTTGATTTCTAGTTCACCTCGTTCATGTTGCACATATGTACCAATAGCAAGCTCTCAAGTGTTTTTGTCTTCTCTTTATTTTTTCTTCTATATTTAACCAACAATGAAATGAAATAGTACAAGAAGGGATAATAAGCTACCAACACGATAGTAAACTTCAATGTTTTTTATTTTAATTCTTTAGATCATACCAAAAATGAAATGAAAATAGTTGAATCAAGGATAATAGTACAAGTTGAAGAAAGGATAATAGTACATGAGATAAAATAGCACAAGTTAGGAGGAAATTTCGGCTTTATTTCTAACAAGACGGAGGAAATTTGGGCTTTCTTTCTAACAAGACATTAGCAAAAAAATATAATGTGATTATATTTGTTCACTGTTAAATTATCACATTTTCGCAGCAGTGTCAGCCAATCTTTAATGTGATTTCAATTTGTTCTTCCTTTTATATAATCCAAACTTCATGCAAACCTTCGCTGTCTACATCAAGTCTGAGGGTTACAAATAGAACCGTCGCATCCAGTCACTAAATGATAAGAATTTTGCAATTTCTGAACCAAAGACGAAGTCATCTGTATATAAAGACTACGTTTCCTCGTTGGCAAGGCCGGTTCTGAGTTTTCGGGGGCCCGAGGCGAAAGGCCCAAATAATTTTTGAGGGGGGGGGCCCTAATAACAATATTTTTTTACGCGCAAAATACGTGTCTATATTAATAAGAAGAATGAAAATTTTGGGGCCCCTAAAATTGTAAAAAATTTGGAGGCCTGAGGCGGTCGCCTCACCTGCCTCAAGGTGGAGGCCGGCCATGCCCGTTTGCACGTGCCTACGACACGTCTTTCGGAACGGTGTACCTTGTTTGATTATATAAAATAGTTTTGGAGGTTCAACAAAATAATTGAAGTAGGAATATATTATATGAGGAAGCAGCATATCTACCTTTAAGCTCAACCATCGCCTTCTTGATCATCAGCTTGAACTTACCTGGATTGCATATAGTTTATCAGAAACACTACATAGATTTTTTTTAACTTCAGCATCACTTTTAGATGCTTATAATAGTTATGCAAAGATATAATCATATAGGTTTTATAGAGCTTACTCTAATCTCATAACCACTATGAGCATATCTAAATACAATGGTAACCCAAGTGCAGGTGTGAAGGTATCTACAATACCAATAATATAAACATTTGTTTGTCTGAGATTCAGTTTGCAATTGAAATACCTCTTATTATTATTTCAACCAAAATGTAATACATGAAGTTCTCAAAACTCTAATCCAAGCTAATCATTTCTTTTATCTCCATTTTGTCTTCCCATTGCACCTTTATAAAAAAAAAAATCAAAGTGTATCAGTAATAAATTACTTTAGTTGTCTTTCTTGCGTGGAGAGTTTGCACCCTTCATTGGTAAACTCCAGTCATCCTAATCCTATATATCCAAACATACACTAAAAATTCTTACATGTTATGTTATCAATGGTTTCTAATAACCAGTGAAGGGAACACTTCACGATAGTATATTCTCTTGTAGTAAAGAAATTAATGTTGTATATTTGTCAAGTTATTTTAGATTGCTGATCAGCTTACCTGTCGTGGTATGGTTTGGAAGCCCAAATTGTGGCCATCAAATAATCCATCTCTCACTTGCGTACACCTTAAATCAAAATCAATAAAAAAACTCATCAAATAAATCATCAAATTAATTTTTTTTAAACTAAAAAATAAAAACAATCATATCTCTGAACTTAACCGTAGTAATCGGAACAGCCAAAGGTTTGATTGGAAACCTAACCCTAATTTCAGGTATGCCAATCTCTCTCTCTCTCTCGTCTATTTTCGGTTGAAAAACCCCTAACCCTAGTTATCTTGATCGCAGATGAGAAACCCTAACCCTAGTTTTTGGCATGACGGATATGGTGAAAGGCGAAACCCCTTTACGATCTGGTAAGTCTTTCTTTTACTTGTCTCTTATGAATCTTTGAATATACGAGTATTCAGTTTTAACTGCAAATTAATACATTTTTGTTTGTCAGATATTGAACAACTTGAAAGGCCGGCCGCTGCTGATGCCTCGTTAACGACCAGACCACTCCTCGTCATCCTCGTTGCTGACGTCAGCCACTACAACTCTCCCGCTATGTTCTGAGGTAATTTATTTGTCTTAATTTTACTTTTATGCATTCATCATGTTCGATAAAATGCATGAATGAAGTGAAATATGTTGTTAATTGCAGGAGCCTGCAGCTGCGTTGGGTTGAATTACGTTTGGGAAAGGCTGCATCCAAAGTTGACACCTTTACGACATGGTTAGTCTCTCTTTCTCTCGCTGTGTATTCATGTTCTCTGTTATGAATCTTTGAATACATACATATTCAGTTTAACTGCAAAAATTATTGTCTTTTGTCAATGATTTGTAGCCTGCCTTTGAATATAGAGATTTGGGATATTCAACTTCAAACGTTGCTGCTGCTGCGGTGATGAACGTCAATGACCACTCCAACACTAGCCCCCGCTCCTCCTCGCCACCAATGTCAGCAGCGACGACTCCCTTAAGGTAAATTTATCTTACTTTTACTATATATGCACTCATCCCGTTCGATACAATGTGCGCAGTTGAACTGAAACGTTTTAATTGTTAGAACTAAGATGGATGGGCTGAATTAGATGGATTTTTGGGTTTGGAGCAGATCGAGATCCTGTGGTTTGTTATGTGCGGCTTCATATTCCCAGGTTGAATTTCTTCAATCTTTTGTCTTTTTGTTTTTGTCGCTCAATTTCAAAAATTCTTATTGTTCTCTATATGCAACCCATCCACACAGTCACATGATGATGAGGTTATTAGGTATGAAGCATGATAGAGACCGGAAAGTTTAGGAGGAAATGCATATATACAGTAGTACATGATTCTGAACTTTAATAGCAATGCATCTCTTCACATCCATCTATGTAATCATCAAATATACATAATCAGTTAATACGGTGGAATTCATAATTATTGGTTTGGCATTATCCTATATGAAATAGATGGTCTTATTATTAGCTCGTTCAAAAGCTTAAGAGATTACCCGGCTGGTATATTTACGGTATGCCTTTTCACGTAAAAACATTCAGGTTTAGTATAATATAGTTTCACGTGTTCTCTTTGAATTCTTATTTAGTTTAACTGCAGATATGTTATTTTGCGCTGTCCTTGGAAATTGAAATTGAATTTATTTTTGTCAGATTCTTTGCCTGCCATTGGAAATAATATAGGAAATTCAACTTTAAGGGCACTAGTGAAATGAAATCTAGTCACTTTTATGCAATTAACCATACTATTTTTTTGATGAAAAGGATAGAGTTGAGACTCTAGCCCGGACAATAGTATATATAAAAAGTCAAAACAGTACAACGCAGGGAGTAGTAATACAAGATGTAGTACAAAAGGACGCAAGGCAAGCACGTAAATAAGACATTTACAAAAAGCTCACAAACCGCAGACAAATACAACAGGCCCGGCCAAGAGCACAACAGACGCAAAACCAACAAACAGCTGCAGCGCCCAAAGCAGACGAGCAGCAATTAACCCGATTATATTTTGGAAATCATAATTATTATGCAGATTGCTTTGACTGTTGACATCAGCAGACATCAGCAACAACTCCCCAAAGGTAATTCTATCACTTGTACCATATGCACTCATCCTGTTCAATGAAATGCTCAAATGAACTGAAAAATTCTAAATTGTATAGTTGCAATTGGAGGGTGTTTGGAGCAGAAGTGGATGGGTCAAATGAGGAGTGGTTGGAGAATACTCATATTGTTAATTATGTGCCGCTTCATTTTCCCAGGTTGAATTCTTCGACATTTGCTCTTTGATTTTGTCGCAAAATTTCTAATGTTTTTTATATCTAACAAATCCATACAATCACATGAGGTAATTAGGGTTGAAGCATGATAGAGATGGCAAAATTTTGGAGGAAATATATATATTTCTGCCTATAGTATACTTTGCACTTTATTGACAATGTGATATGTCATTTACAACTGTTACTCAACTAATTATCTCACGTATTATCACGTGATCAGAAAAAGATGATGGAATGCGTGGATCAGAAAAAGATAGATTCGTAAAGCATATACACTTATTGAAACTGGCATCTCTTCACATATATATATAGTATATATAATCAGCGCTTATACATAATTAGATCATATAGTGGAATACATAATTGTTGATTTGGCATTACGCTCTATGGACAAATGGTAATAGTAACCACTTTCAAAGCTAAAAATATTAGGATGACTATAAAATAAAAATAAAATTTTACACTAGAACGGTAAATTTTTCTTACTTTTAGCTTATGCACTCATCATGTTCGATAAAATGCAGAAATGAAATGAAATATTTTAATAGCCTCAAAAGTGAAGTGTGGATGGGTTGAATGAGATGCACAAAAGCCTTCACATTTGAGAAAGGCTGCATCAAAAGTCAAAACCTTTGCGATATGGTTAGTCTCTCTCTTTCTCATTTGTCTTCCTGTTATGAGTCTTTGAGTACATACTCAGTTTAAACTGCAAATTCTTTTGTTGGACTCAAGTAAATTTTTCTCAGATTCCTTCATTGTGTTTCAACTTCAAAGGCTTCTGCTAAGGTGATTATTAATGTAAATGACAACACAAACCCGATCCTCCTCATTGCTGATGTCAGTAACAACAACCTCTCTAAGGTAATTTTATCTTACTTTTCATTTATTCACTCATCTCGTTCAATGAAATGCACAAATGAATTGACATTTTAATTGTAGGAGCCTGCGTTGGGGGGCATCTGAAATTCAAGTGGATGGGTTAGAAACCGAATCCGATGCACAATGGGCTTCAACATCAGAATCAAAACCTTACCGATCTGGTTAGTCTCTCTCTTAGTTCTCCATTATGATCTTTGAATATATTATCAGTTTAAACTGCAAATTCTTATTTTGGTATACATAATCTGTCTAATATATTATCTTCTCAGAATCCTTGCCTGGCTTTGGGTAGAGAAACTGGGATATTCCACTTCCGAGGCTACTGCGGTGATCAACCGTCAACGTCAATGATCACTCCATTGCGTGCCCCCTCCTCATGCTGATGTCAGCAACAACACCCACTCCTAAGGTAAATTTATCTGACTTTTACTTTATGCACTCTCCTGTTTGATAAAATGCGTAAATGAGAACTGAAACACTTTAATTGGGGCTGGCATTATGGCATCTGAAGCTGAAGTGGATGGGTGGAATTGGATGGCCATTTTTGGTTTGGAGCTGAGCATGATACTGCTGTCTATGTCATCCAGCAATATCCCATCCCTCCTAGCTGCTGATGTCCGCAAGAAAGCAACAACCCGCCTTAAATTCATACACTAGACTAGAAGGAAACCACCCCGGTAGGGTACTTTCCTCTTATTTTTACTCTATGCATTCATCTTGTTCAACAAAAATTGCAAAAAAATTGAAACATATATATTGTAGGATTTGGCATTGCTGGTATCTGAAGCTGACGTGGGCAGTTGTATCGGATGGTTTTTCGGGTTTGGAGCAGATGACTCGGGTTGTTAATTAATTATGTGTGGCTTCATTATCTCAGGTTGAATTCTTTAATCTTTGATTTTTTGCTTCTGTATGGTCCACTAACCGAAAAGTGAAAAGAGAGAAAATCTTTAGGCATATATATAGATTATGAAGGCTAGCATCTCTCACATATATATAATCACTGATTATATTATAATATACTCACTGATTTGGAGTAGATTTTTGGATCTTTCTTCCTGCCATATCAGTGACATAAACACCCTTAAATTCTTACCTAGAAAGAAACCATCCCCCGATGTACTTTTATTGTAATTTTATTTTATGCACTCATTAGTCATTATGTTCGATGAAATGATCAAAGGAACTAAAACATTTGAAGTGTAGGAGCTTGCTTTGCACAAAAGGCTTACATTTGAGAAAGGCTGCATCAGAAGACAAGACAGTTACGGTATGGTTCTCTGTCTTTCTCTCATTCATGTTCTCTGCTATAAATATCTGAATACATCTTCTGTTAAACTGCAAATTCCTGCTTTGGATTCAAGTATTTTGTTGTTTCTTAGATTTCTTGCCTGCCTTTCAATAAAAGAAACTGGGGATGTACAACTGCAATGGCTGCTGCGGTTGTGATCAATGTCAATGACCTCCATGCCATCCAATGCAAGCCCTCTCCTTGTCATCGCTGATGTCAGCAAATCAACTTCCCTAATGTAATTTTATCTTACTTTTAATGTATAATGCACAAATGAATTGAAACATTTTAATTGTAGCAGTTGGCATTGGGAGCATCTAAAAGCTGTAGTGGATGCGTAGAATCAGATGGAAGGTACTCTGGATGCTTATGGGCGGCTTCATTTTCCCAGGTGAATTCTTCTATCTTTGATTTGATTTGATTTTTGTCTCTAATTTTTTTAAAATTTGAATTTTTTTATATTTGAAGTCGGTAGAATCAGAATTCAGAAATGCCATATACCTGCTTGTTCAGTTTTGCATGTTAATCTTGCATACTTGAGCATGAACAAGTGATTTTATTTCATTTTTAGTTTCTCAGAGAGGACAATTGAGATACTTGTTAATGGTAGAATAACTGTGAAGGTAAGGGGCTAGATCTTAAGCTTCATGGGTTGAAATATTATTTCTTAGTTGAATTGGAATATCTTTGAGAATCACATGTTAGAAAGATCAGAAATATGTGTATCTAATTCAGTTGCGTATACAATCCATGTATCTAGGAAATTAGAAAACATTGAAGAAAGAAATATGTTTGCATTTATTAATGAATATATATGTTAAAGAAAAAATTCCAAGATCTTAATTAAAAGGTCAACATAAGTATCATAATCACACAACTTCAGTGGAAGTAATGTAAAAATTGCGTGTGTTGTCATGCTTCGCATACCTTATGCCCCTGCGAGTCATAACAAGCAATCCTTTCATGTACATAGAATGAAGGGAGATATCTTAAGATCCGTAGACAATCATACAAATAACTACAATTTTTCGCTTCCAAAATGGGCATCAAAACACTCTAATGGATCACGTACAAAGCCTCCATTTGTATTGGTTTCTTTTGATGGCTCAAGGCGATGTGATGCCCATGATCAACATGGCTCATTCATCCAGGATGTTGTTTCTACTTTATAGACCTGTATGGTGTATTGGTTGTTTTTGGGAATGAATTTCATGCACCTGCGTTGTTGGGTTGGTACGAGTATCATTCGTATCCTGGTTGTACTTTGTTAAATTCTTTTTAATAAAAAGCGTGCGCGGGAAGGGGGGGGTCGCTTCTCACCGTTTTATGATCCAAAAAAAACATGGCTCATTTACTTGCTGTCAATAGTGCCATCGTTCGTGATTGTATGCTCAAAGATCAGCTCGTGCTCCACCTCCGTGATTGTTTCCCGCATCCTACTGGCATAATCTCTAACAATATTCATTATTGGACTTGTGATGTGGCTCGGGAGTTTGACATCACGAGAATTGTGTTCCACAAGTTTGGAAGTTTCCCCCTCCTTTTTTGTCCATAACATCCAATTCCATAAGATTGACGAGAATATAGAAGATGAGAATGAACCTTTCGTATTGCCTGGTTTGGCGGCCGAAAATATCAAAATGACAAGGGATCAACTACCTACTTTCTCATCCACTGACGGACGCAGAAATTGTAGTCATGGTGGGTATAAGTAAATAGTATTTTTTTAAGTTTATATTTATTTATCAAAAAATGTTAAAGGAAAAAATTGTGTATATATTTCATGTTGAACGAAAGTTTTTTACTTTTAGCATTTGTTAGTTATATGAAACCATCAATTATTTAACTACGGGATATTTGGTGATGAGATCTACTATTTTCTCACATATGGTTGAGTAAATATTTGTATAATATGTACAAGTTAAGTTGCACACTTAATGAGAAGAAGACAAAAAAACTCAATACTTGTAAAATTCGATACTCATTTAATTTGGAATGATAAATATAATTTTTTTATTGAGAACATATATAATGAGATTAAATTCAATTATATATTTTAAGTATGAAGATGTACTTTCTCAAGCTGAAATTAGATATTCAAAATTTTATAAATATATAGTATAACTTTATTAAAGACATTAATTAAAATTTATCCACAATCCAAAACGAAGTTATTTTTTAAAAATGAAAAATCAGTTGCTACTTAAGCGGATTGAACCATAATTCTCTTATAGTGGAGCTTGAACCACCTAGCCACACAGTCAAATATCTAATTTATCAATAAAATTATAGACTGGTAGACATATATATAAAATAATTGTATAGATACCTAGGTCTTCTCGATTTTGTAAAAATTAAGGGTAAGCGGCCACTCACCCTGTGCTCAACGTGCATCCGCCCATGTTCTACTCTATGCCTAGTATAATGAAACACCAGACAAGAAATGAGGGAGGCACAGCCGACATCAGATGGCGTGGTGGTCAATAGTTTTGATGATTTAAGCAAGGTTATAAACGGCGTTAGGCGGTGGCGGTTCGGTCAAGGGATGCCTAGCGCCTAGGGTGCCTAGGCGGCGCCTAGGCGGTTGAATTTATTTTGCCAATTTAGTTAATTTCAGCCCCTATTCTTTAATCGTAAGTATAATCATACAATCCAATTGTAAATATTCATCACGTTCTTGTATAATATGTGTAATTAAAGGGTGTTTATGCATAAAAACAACTTTCTCGTGCAATTAAAAAAAATAATTGTCCAATTGTAATATGTGCAATATGCCAATATGTGTAATATGTGTAACATGTGCTATTTTAATGTGTAATAGGTAAAACATGTGCAATCCAGTACCAATAATACAAAAAAAGTAAAAACAATTACACTACTATTAAAGATCCATACATATTATAAAACAGATTAATAGATTAATAGTACTCTTTTTTTTGTGTTATTTTATAGTATCTAAAATTTTTAAAAATAGAAAACGCCTGAGCGTTGGACATCAGGCGGACGACTGATCGGCATCACGGACGCCCACTCAACAAGACGGCCGCTTAATCGCCTCTAACTGCCTAGACCACCGCCTAATGCAAATGCGGTTCGTTCTCCTCCATTTGAGCGCCTAGGCGCCGCCTAGGCGTCCGAGGCGGACGCCATTTAGAACACTGGATTTAAGGCCTTTGTATAGTGAATTGTATAGAAAGGCTATACGGAAGAGGGTTGGGACTAGTGGGATATTATCGCTTGGCAGTCTTGCTCGTACCTTTCTTTCTCAACTTCTTGAGATAAGAATAGGTGTGGAAGCCTTTAACTAATGTTTCCAGGTCTAATGTTACCTGGTTTAGTATGTTCCGATTCGTGATACAGGTACGTGGTCCAGTACGCTACCATGAGCGTATATGGAATGGAGGGGGTAGGATGAACCGGGAGACTCAGGATGCTCATGTGAAAGAACATTAAAATGCAAAATTATAAGTTAATGCATTCCTACGTATAAGAGTGATAATCCATTCAAACTCCATTACGAATTCACGAGATTGTGAAGGTGAGTTCATGAATAAAGTCGTTCATTTTGAAGAAATAAGAAAACCGTTGTGCAGATCGCTATTTTAAGATATCTGGATCACGGGATCCAGATTGTAGTTTAGAGAGGATGGGGGTGGAAGAACTAGGTAACCCTGCTTCAGACTCCCTTCATTTGGGTGATGAAATCCGGAGAAAGACTCTCAAAGGTGGAGTGGCTCAATGAGAGGATGGGAGAGAGGGGTTGTAATTAAAGAATGGGCACCGCAAGTGATGATCCTGACACAGTCAGCTGTAGAGGAATTCATGACTCACTGGATGTAGAAGGATTCATGACTCATTGCGGGTGGAATTCAACTTAAGAATATGTGTTGGTAGGTGTTCCCATGATTACGTGGCCTCACTTTGCTAGCCAAATTGTGAATTATTGATTGGTTTGTTGATGTACCAAGGATTGAAGTGGCCATAGGAGTCAAAGTTCCAACAGTATATGTGGATCAAATAAAAGTGATGCCTTGCTAAAGAAGAATGATGTAGTGAGAGAATGGTGAAGAGTTTGTGTAGTGAAGGAGAGGTAGCTGAACTGGACAAGCATGAAAGTCGAGGAATGAGAAAAGGCGAGAAAGGCAACGGAAAAGGAAGGGTCTTCTTATGTGAACTTCACTTAGTTGATCCACTATACAAATACAAGTAGATGAATGGATGACTAGACGCTAGAGTCAATGTTTTAAATATCACCTATTACCACTGTTATACCGGCCGTTATATGGGTTTCTACAGGCAAACGTTACATATACTAGTGTCTTAAATGTGATTGGTCAATTTTAGCCATTATATTAGCAAATATATATCTACCTAGATTCAACATCGGGCATTATAAAAGAAAAGGCAAAACACCATAGACCTTTGGGCTAGGGTTCAAGCCCAAACCCAATTACCGAACCCATCATATAAAAAGAGAGAAAGAGGTGAAAAAGGTCTAACAGAAGAATGTATCTTTTGTCATTCTTATCGCTTTCTTTTCCAAAAATTCACCACACCATTGCTCTATTTTTATTTTCTGTGCACGTGAAGAGGTGGAACTAGGGGACTTTATTTAGTAAACATGGGAAGAAAAGATCACTCTTAATCTCTAATTATGATAGACAATATTAGGGGTTTATAATTGTAGATTCGATAGATGTGGGAAACATAAACTGGGTGGAATTCGACGTTGGAATCCGTGTCTGTGGTCGTGCCCATGATATCATGGCCCCACTTTGCCGAGCAATTTTTGAATGCGAGATTGGTTGTGGATGTACTAAAAATTGGTGTAGCTGTAGAAGTGAAGGTTCATATAACATGGGGAGTAGAGAAAGATGTAGTGCTGGTGAATAAGGATGATGTAGAGAGAGCAGGCAAAACACCATAGACCTTTGGGCTGGGTTCAAGCCCAAACCCAATTACCGAACCCATCATATAAAAAGAGAGAAAGAGGTGAAAAAGGTCTAACAGGAGAATGTATCTTTTGTCATTCTTATCGCTTTCTTTTCCAAAAATTCACCACACCATTGTTCTATTTTTATTTTCTGTGCACGTGAAGAGGTGGAACTAGGGGACTTTATTTAGTAAACATGGGAAGAAAAGATCACTCTTAATCTCTAATTATGATAGACAATATTAGGGGTTTATAATTGTAGATTCGAGAGATATGGGAAACATAAACTGGGTGGAATTCGACGTTGGAATCCGTGTCTGTGGTCGTGCCCATGATATCATGGCCCCACTTTGCCGAGCAATTTTTGAATGAGAGATTGGTTGTGGATGTACTAAAAATTGGTGTAGCTATAGAAGTGAAGGTTCATATAACATGGGGAGTAGAGAAAGATGTAGTGCTGGTGAATAAGGATGATGTAGAGAGAGCAGTAAAGAGTTGTTTGATGGAGGGAAAGAAGCAGATGAACGGAGGAAGAGGGTCAAGGAGTTGGGGGAAAAGGCAAAGAAGGCAGTGCAAGAAGGAGAGTCTTCTTTTGTGAACTTGACTCACTTTATTCAATATACGAATGCAAGTAATTGAGTGGTGGGGAAAATAAGTATTCGATTGGTTGGAAGAAGAGTGTCTTATCTTTCACTTAAAATATACAATATGCTTTGTATTTTAGTTGTGATAAATATTCAATCATGAATTTCTCTAATTTCCTTGCACTTTGGTTATGTGTTCATTGAATGTGGATATCATTCCGATTATTACCAGTACAAGAGAACATATAATTTAATCAAAATCCCAGTATTTAGGGATGGGGTCATCTTCTACTTTTGTTTCCAATAGAAAATTGAACTTCGATTTAGTTTGTCCAGATTAATGGGGGATCTTTGAGTAGATGAAGTTTGCAACAAGCACAATATCTCATTGTTGTAACCGGGGAGTTAGAATTTGGCTGTGTGTCATTTGAGTGCGATGTCATATGTATGTAGCTCCTATAACAAAATTTTACTAGAGTCAAAATTTGAGTTTGATCAGTTGTAAACTTAAGAGTACTTTAACAGCATCCACAGTCGATTTGCTATTTTTGCCATTTTCTCATTTTATGAAAAATGTGCGTCTACAGTCGTTTGCTATTTTGCCATATTTTGGCGAAAACGCTATAGTCGCTTCTCATATTTGAGAAACGAACTTGATGATTCTCAAATTATAGAGACGGAACATGTTGTTTCGTCCCTATATTTTTTTTAATGGGATTAAACGAAACATGTTGTTTTGTCTGATATTTTTTTTTTAATTTAAATGATCAGACGGTACAACAAATGTTGTACCGCCTGAACAAAAAAAATCAAACATTAGTCAAACGGGACATGTTGTCCCACCAAAATGGCTTGTCCCGTTGTCCCGCCCAGCACAATGGTGAGCTTTAAGTGTTAATTAGGTAGATTAAGGTAGATTAGAGTAGATTAGTTTATATTTAAATATTTAATTTATTTAATTTAACTATTTTAATATCTAATCAATAGTTAATTAACTTAAACATTATTAACTTAACATTTTTAAATATAATTTTTTACTCACCGTGCTAGACGAAACATGTTGTTTCGTCTTGTTATTTTTTGAGAAACTTTTAGCAAATGACCATTACGCGCTTCACACCTATTTCCTTTTTCTTATTGTGCCATTTTCTCAAAGATGAGAAACACCATTGTGGATGCTCTAAGTGTTGTATATTATATTTAATGGTACTTAGTTGGATTTTCCTTCTTTTTGAGTAGATGAATATGTTTATGAAAGAAAATGGAGAAGACCAAGTTTGAAACGCATTATTTGGTCATGCATAATAGGACTGATAGCTTGAGGAATGAGAAAATGCTTGAAGCATTCTTGCCAGCCACATCTTCCATGCAAATGGTCAAGATTTTGCTTGTTATATTTGACTCTATTAGAGCATCCACAGTCTTTGTATGTAAAAATATGCATATATGCATATTTGAAAATAGCATCTCGGTGTTTTGCTGCAGTGGGAAAAAAGCAAAATATAGCAATCTTGTAGACGGACGAAACATCCGTTGATTTTTTATTATTATTTATTATTTATTATTTTTATTTTTGGGATTTTTTTGGAATTTTTAAAGGGTTTTTTGTAAAAAAAATATTTTTTGCATGGGACCCACATGAGACAAAACATCAACGTGATGTTTCGTCCCGTTCCACATGAGACGAAACATGATGTTTCGTCCCATGGTGGTGTGTTTTTTGTTAATAAAGTTTTTAATTATGTTATTGATTAACTAAACTTAATTAACTAACTAAAAGTTTAATTAAAATACTAACTAAATTAATTAACTAACTAATTAAGAGCTTAATATTTAAGTTTTTTTTTAACTCGGGATTTTATCGGATTTCATCCGATCCTAAAAATTAAAAAAAATACGGACGAAATACCATGTTTCGTCCGTAAATTTTAAAAAAAATATTAAAAAATTACAGACGAAACATGCATATGCATATTGCTATTGCTATGCATATTGCTCTTGATGTTTCGTCTCATATAATATGCATATTGCTATATCCATATGCATATTTGGCTATTTATTGTAGTAAAAAGGGGAAAATATGCATATTTGTGAAACGACTGCGGACGATTTTTGGGAAAAATATACATTTTATGCAAATTTGCCTAACGACTGTGGATGCTCTTCGAGAATAATGCAGAATAGTAATATTAGTAAGTAATATTAGAGAATAATATTATTAGTAAGCAATATTGTCTAGGACTTAATTTAGAGATTAAGTTAGCTTGAAAAAAAAAAGTTTTGGAAACCTATATATAGGAGACCTTTTATTAAGTTCTGTTCATCCAATAAAGTATCATTTTATTCCCCTCTACACTAGACTTTAACAGACTCATTCTACCATAATTATTGGTTGTAGGGGACATAATCACATGATGTTAGCTTACTTATATATTAGTATAAGTGGATAGGATAGGATCCAAAACACATAAAACTGGTCAGGAAAATATTGAAATATCTTCTGGTGCAACTATGCTTATGTAGTTGCATACGTCACTAGTTCTGAAACCTTTACTAGTATATAATAGAGGAGGTGAAGAGGGTATGATATGTATGTTTCATCAATAAGCATCCCATACCTAGAATCCATTATTGTCCTTCGTAACTGACAGAGCTCAAAATGACCAACCAAACACCTAATTCTGATACAAAGCCTCACATTGTTGTGGTCCCCTTTATGCAGCAAGGTCACATGATTCCGCTTATCGACCTTGCCCGCCTTCTCGCTACCCGTGGTGCTTTTGTCACGGTCATCACCACTCCAGTCAATGCTGCTCGAATCAGCCCCATAATTGTCCGTGCAGAGCAATCTGGCTTACCAATCAGGTTCGTGTCCCTTCAGTTTCCAACCGCCGAGGTTGGCTTGCCCGGGGGGATGGAGAATGTAGACATGCTACCATCTACCGATCTCCTCAAGAATTTCTCTGATGCTTGTTGCATGTTGCGTGATCCATTGATAAACTACATCCGGAACCATGGCCCTCCCCCCACTTGTATAATCTCTGACAATATCCAGTACTGGACTAAAGATGTAGCTGAGGAGCTCGACATCAAAAGACTCATATTCTATGGGTATGGCAGTTTTCCCTTACTTTGTATTCGTAGCATCCAGAACTACCGGATCAATAAGAAAATTGAGGATGAGAACGAGCCGTTCCTAATACCCGGTTTGCCAGACTCAATCGAAATAACAAGTGCTCAAGTCCCACTCACCTTTTCATCTCCTAGTTTGCAAGAGCACCGGGAGAGAGCAAAGGAGGCTGAATTGACGTGTGACAGTTTTGTGCTTAATACCTTCCAGGGGTTGGAGCCTCTGTATCCAGAATGGTGCGAAAAGGCTCTAGGGAAGAAAGTTTGGACGATCGGACCAGTAGCGCTTTCCAATACCAATGTCGATGACATGGCTTCAAGAGGGAACATGGCTTCTATTGACGAGGATTGGTGTCGGAATTGGCTTGACACAATGAAACCAAGATCTGTAATTTTTGTGAGCTTTGGGAGCCTCGCCCGCACACTTCCCTCACAGCTTATAGAATTGGGGTTGGGGTTGGAGGCTTCCAATTCTCCATTCATTTGGGTGATTAAAGCAGGAGAAAGGCTTTCAGAGTTGGAGGAGTGGCTCTCTGCGTTTGAGGAGAGGACGAGGGATAGAGGGCTTATAATAAGAGGGTGGGCACCGCAACTGATGATTTTGTCCCACTCGGCAGTTGGAGGATTCATGACGCACTGTGGGTGGAATTCGACATTAGAGTCTGTGTCATTTGGTGTGCCTTTGATAACATGGCCGCACTTTGGCGATCAATTTGTCAATGAGAAGCTAGTTGTGGAAGTACTGAGAATTGGTGTTTCAGTGGGGGTGAAGGCTGCGACAAAGTGGGGGGTGGAGGTAACCGATGTGTTGGTGAAGAAAGAGGATGTTGAGAAAGCGATACAGAAGTTGTTTGATGAAGGAGAAGAAGGCAAAGAGAGGAGAAAGAGGGTTAAGGAGTTCAGAGAAATGGCTCAAAAGGCAGTGGAAGAAGGAGGCTCTTCTCATGACAACATATTGCAGTTGATCAAATATGTGAATGCAGTTGATCAAATAAAGAAGTGCTAATTGGAATAAGAGTCACTACTTGTCTTTAATGTTTTCCTCCAAATAAAAGAAAGCATTGAGTTCTTAATGTCTGATAATGTTTTAAGAAATTATTATCTAGAGTTATTGATATTTATGTCACTATAGAAATAATATTTCAAATTTCTTGAAGATTTTTGAAGATAATGTTGGAAGGAAAACCTTAGGAAAGAAGCTAAAGAGAGCACAAAAGAATGGGATGGATAGATAAAATAGCAGTCGGTTCTTATCAACAAAAAGATAGGACATTCAGTCAAGGCAGTGATGCGTGTGTGATGGAGGAGAGAACCAAGGCTTATGAGCTGTGTTTAGTGTCCTAAGAGGATCTTTCTCTAGTACGAGAGAACCAAGGATCACGCACTTCAGATAGATAAATATATATGGCTTGTGTGTCCATTGCTTAGTGGTTATGTCCGCTAAGAGTCGTAGTCTCCAAATTTCCCTTCCCTGGACCCTGAAATCATATTAATTTACAACGGTTTCTGGTGAAAACAAAGGTGTTCGGACACGGCTGATGGAAAAGGTAGACAACCCTTTCTGCAGATATATGCATTACCTTATCAATATTTCAGTACTTGTAGAGAATTAATAAAGATTTGTGTGTTGATAATTGATTTATATATACTAGTAGTTTACACGTGCGATGCATGTTTTAATAAATATAGTTTTTTAAAACAAAAATTTAGATGTAGTCTTGATTTGAACCTAGGACCTCCTTTATAATAGTTATGCACGTGTGTTACACGGATTGGTAGAATGACAAAATATTTACAAATGACACTAAGGCCTTCTCCCATTATAATATTAGAGATTAGAGATTAGAGATATGAGAAAAGTGAGCCTCATATGTGAGTATGAGAAAATTTTCCTCATACTAAGGTTGCGTTGGTTTGTTGTTTTGAAAACAGTTTTCTGAAAATAGTTTTTTAAAAAGAGTTTTCTGAAAACAATTTTCTGAAAATGAGAGTGCAAAAACTATTTGGTAATAATTTTTTTATAAAAACAGTTTTTTGAAAATGAGAGTACAATGTATGTATATACTGTATACAGTATATATACTCTGATACATACATATTGTATACATATACATACATACTGATATATAATAATATAAAATATTTTATTATAATAAACATATTTAATAATATACATATAATAATATATAATAATTATAATAATATATAGGTAATAATAATATATTCAAATTATATATTAAACAATTTATTATTACAATAATAAATTATATAATAATATATATTATAATAATAATAGATTATTATAATAGTATATATAAAATAGTATATATGAAATAATAATATAATATAATATATATATAATAATAATATAATATAATAATAGTATATATAATAATAATATATATAATAGTAATATAATATAATAATAGTATATATAAAATAGCATATATAAAATAATAATATATAAAATAATAATATAATATAATAATATATATATAATAGTATAAATAAAATAATAATATATATAATAATAATATAATAATAATAATAGTTTATATAAAATAGTATATATAAAATAATATATATAAAATAGTATAAAAAATAATAATATATATAATAATAATAATAGTATATATAAAATAGTATATATAAAATAATAATATATATAATAATTGTATATTATATAATAATATAAATAATTTATTATGATAAAAATATTTAATTATATACATATATATAATAACATATAATAATTATAATAATATATATGTCATAACAATATATTATAATAATATATTAAATAATTTATTATAATAATAATAAATTATATAATAATATATATAATAATATATAATAGTAATATATAATATTAATAATATATATTATAATAATAATAGAATATTATAACAGTATATATATAGTAGTATATATGAAATAATATATATATATATATATATATATATATATATATATATATATATATATATGATGCGGTTTGTTTTTGGTCGCAGTGTGGATGCACCAGGTGTGAGTTCGGACTCAATTTGTAATGAGGGAAGAGTGCGGCACGGGACGACGAGCGGGAGGCTCGCTTCGGCGCTTGAGGATCGGCTCGGATCGCCTCGCCTCGAGTACCTGCAGACGGTCCTGGAACACTGGGGTTTATCCCGGCGGCGGACCCTCCGACGATCTAGTCAGTCTCTGTGAGAGAGTAGCAATAACTAGGAAAATTTGGTGGCCAAAGATTGATTACCTGAAAAGGTGGGTGAGGGTCTAGTATTTATAGAGAATTCTAACCGGGTTTGGATCCGCTTGGGGGCCGGATCTGAACCCGAAAGCCCATGGGCCTGACGTGGCAGAAGGCCCAGGGGGTTTAGGGCTGACGTTGCAGTACCAAGAGTGGTATAGGGCTGACGTGGCAAAGCCCTTGGTGGTATTTGGAGCTGACATGGCAGATCATGCGGCTCCTGTGCTCCTGGGAGAATCTGGTGGCCTAGGTTGTGCCAGGTCATCTTTATTCTTTACCAGGCTGGGCGGACGGCCCGGGGGGCCGTCGTGGATCGGAGGCCGAGAGCCATCGATGCTCATCGGATACGAGGAGACCAGTTCTGTGGGGGTGAACTTGAGGTTCGGCGCCGACCCTGTAGTGGTTCGAAGCCGAGCCAGATTGTTGTTTTTCCTGTTTTTGAGTGAGAGCTGTACTGGGCCCTGGATGGGCCCCAAGCCATTTTTACCTTACCACACAAGCCCCCCACTCCTGCGGGGGTGCGGGAGCTAGCCGTGGAGGAGTGTTTATGTTTGTAAAAATGCGATGACGAATTGCTGGGTCTTCATGAGGGGGTTGCCCTGATGTTAGAGTGAACCTCGGGCTAGCGAGGGTTGGTTGTCCTGATGTAAGAGCGGACCTCGAGCTGGCGAGGGTTGGTTGCCCTGATGTAAGAGCGAGCCTCGAGCCGGCGAGGGTTGGTTGCCCTGATGTAAGAGCGAGCCTCGAGCCGGCGATGGTTGGTTGCCCTGATGTAAGAGCGAGCCTCGAGCCGGCGAGGGTTGGTTGCCCTGATGTAAGAGCGAGCCTCGAGCCGGCGAGGGTTGGTTGTCCTGATGTAAGAGCGGACCTCGAGCCGGCGAAGGTTGGTTGCCCTGATGTAAGAGCGGACCTCGAGCCGGCGAGGGTTGGTTGCCCTGATGTAAGAGCGGGCCTCGAGCCGGCGAGGGTTGGTTGCCCTGATGTAAAAGCGGACCTCGAGCCGGCGAGGGTTGGTTGCCCTGATGTAAGAGCGGACCTCGAGCCGGCGAGGGTTGGTTGCCCTGATGTAAGAGCGAGCCTCGAGCCGGCGAGGGTTGGTTGCCCTGATGTAAGAGCGGACCTCGAGCCGGCGAGGGTTGGTTGCCCGGATGTAAGAGCGGACCTCGAGCCGGCGAGGGTTGGCGAGCCGTTGAGCCTTCCTGAGAAGACTACCCTGGTGCTAGACCGGACCTCGTGCTTTCGAGGGATTATGGGTCGGCAAGGGTGATGGCGAGCCGTTGAGTCTTCCGGAGAAGATTACCCTGGTGCCAGACTGAACCTCGAGAATTCGAGGAATTATGGGTCGGCAAGGGTGATGGCGAGCCGTGATGCCTTAGAAGGTTTGAGCGGAGTGGTCCGCCGTCTTTGCGGAGTATTGAAGGCGCTCCGGGATCTGTGCGATGTTCCAATTTCGTAGGGGCATTAATGGCGCCGCCTAATAAATGTATGTGTCGCATAGGCTTCCGTCGATTGGCTTTCCCAATGTCATAAAGGCCGGTCTATGGGGGAGGCTATAAGTACCCCTCCCCCCGCAGCGAGTTTGATCACAGCAAGGGTGGTCCACTGGCCATCAGAGGTGTCTGCTTCGGCGGACGCCTGTCTCTTGCAAAATTTTAACCCTGGTAGTGTCGGAGAGGTGGTCACTCTGCCGCCCGGATCTTCTCTTGGATCTGATGGCTCTGATACGGTAGCCAGATCCAGGGGAGATCAGGGCGAGAGGGGTAACGACCGAAATCAGTACCGGTGGATAAGGAGCCTCGGAGTGGTGGTGGCTTTGCCGTCTGGATTCTTTTTCGGGTCAGACGACCCTGACACGGTTGTTTGGCCCGAGATAGATCCAGACGGGAGGGGCATCAACCGTATTCCGGACCTGGGGCTGAAAAACCTCGGATAGATGGGTCGTCTCCGATTGGAGGTTGGCCGGTCTGCCTTCCGATAGGGCTCCAGGCGATGGTGACTTCTGTCCCACCCTCGAATAGTTCGTGGTTTCGGCTGCCGAGGCTGTAAGCCCCGAGCTGCTCGCGGGTGAGAGGGGAGTCGACCGAGCCCTGGAGCCCGGGGCGTCTGTCGAAGGACAGCGCCTTAAATCTTAAATAAAATGTTTTATCCGCCGAACACTCTATCCGAACCGACCCCTGTGCGTGGTTGCCAGTCTGGCACTGGATGACGTCAGCAGCGCACGTTTCGAGAACGTGGCGCGATTTTCCAAGCGACAGTTGCACGTCAATCGGTGAACAGTGATTGCGGAAATCGAGGAGTCGTTTTCATCCTCTATAAATATCCCCCCTTTTTCCCCTATCGCCCACTTCTTTCTCGCCTCTTTCTTTTTCAAAAAATCTTCCAACACTTCAGCTCTCGTCCCTACCGTTTGCTGCACCAGGCTCGTTCTGCCGAAGCGACCCCAGGTTAGTTGGTAAGTCTGTTTTAGTTTAGACACAGATGGACAGGGCTCAGTCTGGCTCGTCAGCGTCAACGTCTGGAGGGAAAGTGAAACCGCCTCCAAATCGACTTCGTGGGAGGAGCCCTTGCCTGAGGGGGAATCTGTACCCAATGTGGAGCTTTCCGATTCGGTTTCGTGGGAGGAGCCGGTAGGCGAGGAGGTGCCAGTGTACATGTGAAGCCGTTGCGATCTCGAAAGCCTTTTGTGGTGGAGAGCAGCGGATCTGAGGAGGGGTGCGGTAGTTCAGGCGAAGTCCAGATCCTAGGGTTGGCTTCCGAAGAGGAGGGTGGCGCGGAGGAGGGTGAAGCCGAAGGGCCTCAAAATCCGACCGGTTTGGGGCGTTTATCTACCCCCTCGCCGGAAGGAGCCAAGAAGAAGAGGGCTCCGAAGAAGAAGGGGTCGAGGGCCGGTGGCTCGAGCCAGGCGCCCGTTCACCTCAACTTAATGACAGGGTCGCCTGTGCAATCCAAGCCGTTCCGCCGGTATCCCGACGATCTCTCCGATAAGGAGCATTTTGGGGTCCAGCCGTCCTCCCCGAGCCGGAAGAGGGTGAAGATGGACACGCTTCCGACCGTCTTGGAGGCTGGTGACTTGGAGGTTTTTCAGTCGGCGTACCACATAGGGACCGGCTACGAGCTCATGTTGCCGAACTCTACTCTGCGACCGACCGACCCACTACCTGCTTGGTACTGCATCTTCCCTGTGGACACATTCATCTCCGAACTGAGGTTGCCAGTCCACCCGTTTGTTCGGGATGTGTAGAATTGGGCGTCCTTGGCGCCGATGCAGTATGGGCCGAACTCCTGGAAGCAGATCATCTGCTTCGTGTTATGCGAGGAGCTGAAGGTACCCCTCCTGCTGAACGTGTTCCGAGCGATGTTGATGATCAGCTCGTCAGGAGAGTCAGAGGGGGTTTATTACATCTCGCCTCGGAGTAAGGGGAAGGTCGTCCACGGTCACCCGGACTCTATCAAGGATTGGAAGAAGAAATATCTGGTGATCCGGAGTGAGGAGCCCTGGGACATTCCCACTCGATGGAACCACTCCAAGCCGAGCTACAAAACGCCTAGGCCGAGGGACCTGACGGCCGAGGAGTGGGGGTTTGTTGAGCGCCTCCGTCTGTCGCATAGTATCAATTGGACGAAGGTGACGGAGGGTCATCTGGCGAGCGTGGGACTGAGCCCGGCCGTTCTGTGTATGTAGTTGTTTCCTTTCTTTTGACTTTGTTGTTCCTCTGTGCTCATTGTCCTTACTGGATCTTTTTGCAGATATGGATCCCGAATCGATCAAGGCAAAGAGGCGCACCATGAAGAAGGAGAAGGCCGAGAAGAAGGGGGAGGTGATGAAGACGAGGGGGTCGTCCCAGGTGGTCTCCGAGGCTCCTGTTCAGCCGAGGGCCAAAAGGACTCGCTCGAAGACGGGCAGGGACGTGGCTGTTCAGGGTGGCTCGGACCAGGGCAATGTCACCGATCTTGATAAAGGGAAGGGCCCTCTGGTGGACCCGGAGGTAGAGGAGAGGCTTCGGCGACCGTGGGTGCCGAGTTGGTCGATCCGCGAGGGAGATTGCCTGACCCGAGGGCGCCAGGCCGTCGAGGTGGCGAGCAAGCTGGCGACCCCCCGGGATCGTTCGGAGATGAAGGCCGAGACCCTGGAGGAGGCGTACACTCGCCTTGCACAGGCCAATGTGTTGGTAAGTCTGTCGACCTCTCTTGCCTTGTAATTACGTTGTAGAGGAGGCTTTCTTAGTTGTGCTCGGTGACTGCAGGCGACCGTGCAGGGGGCCCACATGAGGGGCCTCTATGAGGCGGCCTTGAAGCGGGAGCGCGACCGGGCGGACAAGGCCGTGCAGGAGACGAAGGAGGTGAAGATAGAGCTCGAAGGCTCTCGTAAGAGGGAGCAGGAGATGAAGACAGCCTTCGACAAGGAGAAGGAGGAATGGGCGAAGCAGCTGGCGGATCAGAAGAAGAAGTTCGCCAAGGAGAGGGAAGAGCTGACGGAGACGGGTCAGCTCCTGGTGATCAAGGCTCAGGACAAGTGTTATGCGAAGGCCCTCAGCCACGTGAGGCACTTCTACCCAACCCTCGACCTCTCCAACTTCGATTATGACATGGAGATCGAGGGGACACCGAAGATCCCCAATGAAGAAGGGCTCGTTGATGACCCGGCTGCAGACCTCCCTGTGACACCGGCCGATGTTGAGGTGGGAAAACAAGTTGTATAGTTTTGTCTTTCTTTTTCCCTCTCTCGATTGTATTTGCCTCCCGCGGACTGGCCACCGCATTTTTTGTAAGAAGCAACTCAATTTATAAAAAGGATTTTTGACTGGCCAAGTGTTTTGACCTCGGATATTTCCGAACCTCCTTGCTTATGTGTGTTGAGTTGGCTGGTTCTCTTGTAGGTTGCGGCTCCCCTTCCTGAGGTGGACCCCCGTCGTTCCGACGTGGCGTGGCTCCGGAGCAAAGTTGAGGCCCTGGAGGCCGCATTGGTTCGCTACCGAAAGGGGGCTCGTGACACTGATGCGGCCTTCAATTATTATCGGAATAAGTCTGAAGCCTTAAGTGAGGAGGCGAGCCGGCTGAGGAAGGCGATGGTGGATCGGGAACTCGGCGGTGTTGGTCTTGGACATGCCATGTCGAGTGCCTCGGTGTAGAGGCCCCCTTCTGAGAGGTTACTTCGCGATGTCATTGTGGAGAAGGAGATGGAGATACACCGTTACAAGACAATGCTGGGTGTCTCGACATCTTTCTCCGTGGGTCGGCGAGCGGAGGGGGTTCCCTCTGCGCTGCTGCTGTTGGAGCGTATGCGACCAGTTGATGCCCAGAGCTCCGTGGCTGGTGTGTCGACCGTGACTGAGCCCAAGGACCATCATGACGAGGAGAGGGCTCCTAGTCGCTCGGTCGGAGTAGTCCCGCTCTTCGTCGGACCCGAGGGGCCTTAAGATGGCGGTTTTCTCAAGTTTGACATGAGTGGAGTGGTCCTGTAACGGTCTTTGTTTGTTTTCCCAGAACTAAATAAAAGAGTATGAATAAAGAATTCTTTTCCTTCTTTGCTCTGGTTAGTAGAGTAGTGACTGATGGCGGAGGCGAGGTTCGGCTCCGTCGATCCGTGAGGGATCGACGTGGGGCCTTAGGAAGAGTCCCTGGTCTGGAGCCGGGTCGGACCTACCGAGACGTTTGGGGACGATACCGGAGTGAGGACTCGGGTGTCGATCCCATTGTCTGGTGTTAGGTCGAAGCTGCCGAGGCATTTGGAGTTTGATAAAAAGAGATTTCTTTCATACAAGATAGGGAGGGTCGCTGAAGCGGCCCTTTACATATAAAAGCTTACAAAAGATGTTATTTACATTAGCCAAGCTAGAACCTATGTTCGCTCCTCTAGGAACTTCATTAGGTGCTCGGCGTTCCAAGGTCGGCTGATGGGCCGGCCGTCCATATCTGCCAGTCGGTATGTACCAGGGCGTACAGCCTCGACTACACGGTATGGGCCTTCCCAGTTGGGAGCCAATTTCCTCTTCTTGGTTGGATCAGAGACGGATAGTTTTCGTAACACGAGGTCCCCCGCCTTGATGTTTGTGGGGTGGACCTTCTTGTTGTAAAACTTCTCGATCCGTTGTTGGTAGATGCTTCTTCGGATTAAGGATTTCTCTCTGACTTCGGCGACGAGGTCCAGGTTGGCCCTCAAGCCGGATGAATTGTCAGTTTCGTCGAAGGCCATGATACGGGGAGAAGGCAGGCCGACCTCGACGGGGATGACTGCCTCCGTCCTGTAAGTCAAAGTGAACGGTGTTTCTCCCGTGGGGATCCTCTTGGTGGTTCGGTATGCCCATAGCACGCTAGGCAGTTCCTCGATCCACAGCCCCTTGGGGGAACTGTCGAGGCACTTTTTGAGGCCGCCGAGGATTTGCCTGTTCGCGTTCTCTGCTTGGCCGTTGGACTGAGGGTGGCAAATAGCAGAGAAATGCTGCTGGATGCCGATGTCCGCGCAGAAGGTTTGGAAGTTTTGACCTTGGAATTGGGTTCCGTTGTCTGTGATGAGGACCCGAGGGATTCCGAACCGGCAAATGATGTTCTTCCAAAAGAACTGTTGTACTTGGCGCTCGGTGATGCTGGACAGAGGCTCGGCTTCGAGCCACTTGGTGAAGTAGTCAATGGCGACTATTAAGAATTTCTTCTGCCCTACCGCTACGGGGAAGGGGCCCACAAGGTCCATGCCCCACATGGCGAAGGGGGTAGGACTAGCCAGGGATCGGAGATTGGCTTGAGGAAGCCTCTTGATAGGGAAAAACCTTTGGCACGGGCCGCATCTCTTGACTAGGTCTTGCGAGTCTTGGAGCATGGTCGGCCAATAGTATCCCTGATTCAGGGCCTTCCGGGCGAGCGTCCGGCTCCCCATGTGGCATCCGCCGATCCCCTCATGAAGATCTTTGAGCACGTAGCTGGCCTCGTCGCTGGTGAGACAGCGGAGGTACGGCTTGCCGTCGACCAAGGTGTATGAGCGTTTGAAGAGGATGTCATCAATCATGACGAACCTTTCAGCTCGGACCCTGACTCGTCTGGCTTCGGCTCGGTCTTCTGGAAGCTCGGCATTGATTAAGAACTTTCGGATGGGAGTGGTCCAGTCGTCTAGACTGGCTCCGTCTTGGACACACATTGCCTCCTGGTCTTGATCGTTGATACTTGGCTTCAGGAGGATTTCTATGAGTACCGTTTGGTCGAGACCCTCGAAGGAGGAAGAGGCGAGTTTTGACAACGCGTCTGCTTGAGCATTCTGCTCCCTAGGGACTCGAATGACTGCGAAGTGGCAGAAGGACGCTAGGAGACGTCGGACTACTGCCAAATACCTCACCATGCGTTCATCGCGGGCTTCATATTCTCCGGTGATCTGATTAACCACGAGCTGAGAATTGCTGAAGGCCCGGATCTGCTTGGCTCCGGCTCGATGTGCTAGGGTCAATCTGGCGATCATGGCCTCGTATTCCGCCTCGTTGTTAGAGGCCGGGAAGTTGAGGCGGAGGGAGTATTGAAGTAAGAATTGGTCGGGGCCACGAAGGATGATACCAGCCCCACTCCTTATTTCGCATGATGATCCATCGACAAAGACCTCCCAGGTCGAATCCGAGGCCTCGGTGCACTGCTGCTCGGAGACGGTGCACTCAGTGATGAACTCGGCGAGGGCCTACCCTTTGATGGCCGTCCTCGGCTGGTAGCTGATGTCGAACTAACTCAGCTCAATCAACCACTTGACTAAGCGGCCGGATTTTTCGGGCCTGTGGAGGACAGTCTTCAGTGGCTGGTCGGTCAGTACATGGACGGAGTGGGCCTGGAAGTAAGGACGAAGCTTCCGGGCTGCCATGACCAAGGCATAGGCCACCTTCTCTATCTTTGCGTACCTCGTCTCGGCGGGGAGCAGAACTTTGCTAACATAGTACAATGGCCTCTGGATCCCATCTTCCTCTCGGACGAGAACAGCGCTGAGAGCGCTATCCGAGGCGGACAGGTAGAGCCATAGTGGTTCGCCTGGCTCGGGTTTGCTGAGGAGAGGGGGGTTGGCTAGGTACTGCTTCAGCTGTTCGAAGGCCTCTTGTTGATGGGTACCCCACTCGAAGCCCCCCTTTCCGCGTAGAGCCTTGAAGAAGGGGAGAGACTTCTCCCTTGACTTGGAGAGGAAACGGCCGATTGCAGCCAACCGGCCCGTGAGCCTCTGAACCTCTTTGACGTTCCGGGGTGGGGCCATGTCAATAATTGCTTGGATTTTCTCGGGGTTAGCCTCGATGTCGCGCTGGCTGACGATGAACACCAGGAACTTCCCCGTGGATACGCCGAAGGCGCATTTAGCCGGGTTGAGCCTCATATTGTGATGTCGGAGGACTCCAAAGGCTTCCTCGAGGTCGGCGATGTGGTCCGGCCCGGCCCGGCTCTTGACGAGCATGTCGTCAACATAGACTTCCATGTTGCGGCCGATCAGGTCTTTGAAAATTCTGTTGACGAGCAGTTGGTACGTCGCTCCGGCATTTTTTAGCCCGAAGGGCATAGCGCGGTAGCAGAATAGACCCTGGTCAGTGACGAACGAGGTCTTCGAGATGTCCAGTGGAAACATCCGGATCTGATTGTATCCTGAGAATGCGTCCATGAAGGATAATAGCTCATGCCCCGAGGTTGCGTCGATCAAGGCGTCGATGCGGGGGAGGGGAAAGGATCTTTTGGACATGCTTTGTTTAAGTCCGTAAAGTCGATACAGATCTGCCAGCCCCCGGTTGCCTTCTTCACCATGACGACATTAGCCAACCACTCGGGGTAGCTAACTTCCTGAATGAATCGAGCCGACAAGAGCTTGTCGACCTCTGCCTTCACAATTTGCTGCCTCTCTGGCGCGACTTTACGTCTCTTTTGGACGACCGGCTTAGAGTCTGGGATGACGCTTAGCCGATGCATAATCAAGTCTTCGGAGATCCCGGGCATGTCGGAGGGCTTCCAGGCGAAGAGATCAATGTTGCGGCGGATGCAGGCGATTATGCCTGGCTTCAAGTCCTCGGGGAGCGAGCGGCTCACCCGGAACCACTTTGATTCATCCTCGGCGCCGAACGGGACCTCCTCCAGCTCGTCGACAGGCTCTGGGACGGGACCGTCCCTCTCTGGTTCGAGCTCGACGGCGTCGAGGGGGAATACACCTCCTCCGACGGCGGTCATGTAGCATGACCGTGCTGCTTCCTGGCTACCTCGGACTACGCCGACCCCTTGCGGGGTGGGAAATTTAAGCTTCAGATGGTATGCCGAAGGCACCGCTTGAAGGGAGCATAGTCCGGGTCGGCCGAGTATGGCGTTGTAGGCTGCTTTGACGTTTACCACCATGAAGTCCATGGACTCGGTCCTCTTGAGAGGAGCCGATCCCGCGGTGACGTCGAGAGTAACAATCCCTTCTATTACGACAGGGATGCCAGAGAATCCATGCAAGGTGTACCCGGCTGGCTTGAGTTTGACTCTGGGTAGCTTGAGATTCTCGAAGGCCTCAAGGAAGAGAATATTTACCGAGCTGCCGTTGTCGACGAGAATTCGCCGAACTTCACAGTTAGCCATGTGGAGGCCAATGACGAGGGCGTCGCAATGAGGGAGGCGAATGCCTTCGAGGTCCTCTCCGGAGAAGGAGACAGGCACCGGTTGCAACTTGGGTGAGGGGTTGTCTTGGACAGCATTCACCTCTCGGATGAAGGCCTTCCGGGAAGTATTTGACTCTCCCCCCATTAATCTCCCGTGGACACAGTGCAAGATGAATGGCGTATCCAAGGCTCCTTCGGGTTCGAGGTCCCGACCCTGGATGCGGTTCGAAGTAGGGTTCGGAGGCAAAAGCCTCTGGTTCCTAGCATCTTGCCGATCCCGTGGGCTTTCTTTGGTGAACTCTCGGAGGTACCCTCGTGAGATGAGGTCCTCAATTTCGTCTTTCAGGGCCCGGCATTGGTCGGTTTCGTGCCCATGATCTCTGTGGAAACGGCAGTAGAAGCGCTGGTCTCGCTTCTTGTTGTTGCTTGATCGGGGAGGTAGTCGAACAATGCCTTTGTCTTCGATTTCTAAGAGGATGGCGGACACGTTGTGTGTCAAGGGAGTGTACCTTTCGAAGCGAGGGACCGGAGGTGCCCTCTTCGCGCCGACCCCTTCCTTTGATGTCTTCTTGGCAGGTTCGGCATCATCGACCCTGCGCTTGCCCTTCCCCACGACTTCTTTGCTGCCCTCTGGGTTCAGAGCTTCCTCTGCTCGTATATACTTCTCGACCCGGTTGAGGAGGTCAGGGAAGTCCAGAGGTAGCCTCTTTGCCAAAGAGACCTTTAGCTGGTTGTGGCGGACATTGTGCCGGAAAGCTGCCGAGGCGATCCCTGCGTCGAGGGCAGAGACGGATCTGGCCTCGGTTGTGAACCTCTTGACAAAGTTACGGAGCGACTCCCCTCCCTCTGGCTGAGGTCGAGCAGGGAAGCGCTCGTCCTTTCGCTCTTCCGGCTTGTGATGAAGTGGGCCAGGAAGCTGGCTTCCAGCTGGTCGAACGAGAAGATCGAGCCAGGGGTGAGTTTGGAGAACCAATCCCTGGCCGGACCCCGGAGGGTGGCCGGGAAGGCTCGGCACAGCAGGGGATCCGATGCGCTGTGAATCATCATGAGGGTTTTGAAGCCCTCCATGTGATCAGCTGGATCACCCTTGCCGTTGTGTCTCGAACTGTGGAGGCCGGAAGTTCCGGGGGATCTCCGCCTCTATGATGTTGACGGAAAATGGAGGTCGAGAAGGCCTCCGCCCTTGGACTAGGTTGGGATTCCTGTCGCCGATGCGCTCGATTCGATTCTCCATCTCCAGGAGGCGTCGGAGCACCTCGTCTGTGCGCTCCGGTGGGAGAGTCGGCGCACGAGTGTGGCTTCTCCCTTCGCTCATTTGAGTGGTTCGGCCGTAGGTCGCGGACCTCGGCGCTCCATGGAGTGCCTCCAAGATTTCCTCTCTGAAGCTTCTGAACTCGCCCCTGGTGACCCCGCCGTGGTCGGAAGGGTCGGGTCGGGGCGTAGGAACTCGGCCGATGCGGCTGAGTGCCGACGGCCTTTCCCTTTACACGGGCCTAAAGTGGTTCGAGACCGAGTTGGAAGCGGTCCCTTCCCTAGCCTGGCTAGCCCTTCGGTTCACAATGACCCGACGAAGGTCGGGTTCGGCGACGTGTGAAGCGCTTCGCTGGGGTCCGGGGTTCCCACCCGGATTATTGGATGCTTGCCCTCCGTCGAGGGCCCCCTCGGGGGCAGGCCCATCTGGTTGGGCAGAACGGGCTGATCTTCGGGCTCGGGGAGCCATGGGAGATTGGGTCGAGGGAGAGCGTCGGTGGCGAGGCTCGGACTCACGTCCGTACCGGATAAAGTTTCCCACAGACGGTGCCAACCTGATGCGGTTTGTTTTTGGTCGCAGTGTGGATGCACCAGGTGTGAGTTCGGACTCAATTTGTAATGAGGGAAGAGTGCGGCACGGGACGACGAGCGGGAGGCTCGCTTCGGCGCTTGAGGATCGGCTCGGATCGCCTCGCCTCGAGTACCTGCAGACGGTCCTGGAACACCGGGGTTTATCCCGGCGGCGGACCATCCAACGATCTAGTCAGTCTCTGTGAGAGAGTAGCAATAACTAGGGAAATTTGGTGGCCAAAGATTGATTACCTGAAAAGGTGGGTGAGGGTCTAGTATTTATAGAGAATTCTAACCGGGTTTGGATCCGCTTGGGGGCCGGGTCTGAACCCGAAAGCCCATGGGCCTGACGTGGCAGAAGGCCCAGGGGGTTTAGGGCTGACGTGGCAGTACCAAGAGTGGTATAGGGCTGACGTGGCAAAGCCCTTGGTGGTATTTGGAGCTGACATGGCAGATCATGCGGCTCCTGTGCTCCTGGGAGAATCTGGTGGCCTAGGTTGTGCCAGGTCATCTTTATTCTTTACCAGGCTGGGCGGACGGCCCGGGGGGCCGTCGTGGATCGGAGGCCAAGGGCCATCGATGCTCATCGGATACGAGGAGACCAGTTCTGTGGGGGTGAACTTGAGGTTCGGCGCCGACCCTATAGTGGTTCGAAGCCGAGCCAGATTGTTGTTTTTCCTGTTTTTGAGTGAGAGCTGTACTGGGCCCTGGATGGGCCCCAAGCCATTTTTACCCTACCACAATAAATATAAATATATATATATATATATATATATATATATATATAGTGAATGGGTGAATGGCAAATTGTTCAAGTGGGCTGTCTCCGTCCTCGATACTCCTTTCAGAACTCATTCTTGCTCTTTCCTGAAGATCTTGAAGATAGTCTATTTTCTCATTTCGTATTTCTAGACAAAATGTCCTGAATAACTCTGCCATCATTATATATATATATATATATATATATATATATATATATATATATATATATATATATATATAGGGAAATGTTCCATTGAAAACGCAAATATTTTGAAAACACGTGAAAACCACCTAGGCTGTTGTTTGCCGTTGTTGGAAACAACGACCTAAGTGGTTTTTCATGTTTTCATCACTACAGTACGTTTTCAATGGAGTATTTATATATATATATATATATATATATATATATATATATATATATATATATATATATATATATATATATGAGAAATGCTCCATTGAAAACGCAAATATTGTGAAAACACGTGAAAACCACCTAGGTCGTTGGAAACAACGGCCTAGGTTATAATGCATTATAACCCACTTAGGTCGTTAGTGGTTTTCCACGTTTTCATCGCTACAGTACGTTTTCAATGGTGCATTCCTATATATATATATGTGTGTGTGTGTGTGTGTGTGTGTGTGTGTGTGTGTGTGTGTGGTGGGGTAAAAATGGCTTGGGGCCCAACCAGCGCCCAATACAACTCTCACTCAAAAATGATAAGAACAGCATTCTCGTTCGGCTTCGAGCCACTAAAGGGTCGGCGCCGAGCCTCAAGTACACCCCCACAGAACTGGTCTCCTCGTATCCGACGAGCCTCAATGGTCCTCGGCCTCCGATCCATGACAGCCCCACGGGTCGTCCCCCCATCCTAGCGAGGCATGAGGATGACCTGGCATAGCCTAGGCCCTCCGATTCCCCCAGAAGCACAGGAGACCCATGATCAGCCATGTCAGCTCCAAATACCACCCAGGGATTTGCCACGTCAGCCCTATACCACTCCTGGTATTGCCACGTCTGCCCTAAACCCCCTGGGCCTTCTGCCACGTCAGGCCCATGGGCTTTCGGATTCAGACCCGGCCCCCAAGCGGATCCAAACCCAGTTGGAATTCTCTATAAATACTAGACTCTCACCCACCTTTTGAGGTAACCAATCTTTTGCCACTTAAATTCACCTAGTTATTGCTACTCTCTCACAGAGACTGACTAGATCGTCGGAGGGTCCGCCACCGGGATAAACCCCGGTGTTCCAGGACCGTCTGCAGGTACACAAGACCTCGGATCCGAACCCTCTGATCCGAGCCCAGACATCCACCTCATTCTGACCCCGTCACAGGTTCCGCCCGGTCAGCCGAGGGTCGTCAGACGAGCAGCTTTCTCCTTCAATACAAATCGAGTCCGAACTCACACCTGGTGCATCCACACGTCTCCCAGAAACAAACCGCATCAGGTTGGCACCGTCTGTGGGAACACTGCTTCAGAAGCCGACCCGAGCCCGACCATCAAGGGACCTCGACAGCCGAACTCTCATGGCCTCCAAGGGCAAGGGGGCTGCTTCCTCCGTCAACCGACGGGACTCGCCCCCACCAACTGTTAACGCCGGGCCACGCATTTCAAAGCACAGGGCTCCCCATCAGGAGTCCCAAAGGAGCGTCACCCGTCAAGTCCAGCCCGACCTACGGGGGATAATCGTCAACCGGCAGATTACCCGCAGCAGGGGAAGGGCCGCTTCCAACCCGGCCTCGAACCATCCAAGACCGCCACCCGAGGGACAGAGGCCAGCGCTCAGCCGCGTCGGAAGGCAACCTTCGGACCGACCAAACAGGGTCGAGGGAGCCCCCGTCACTCACAAGGAAATCCAGGACTTCCGAAGAGAAATTCTTGGGGCTCTCCGACGGGCCCCCAGGGAGGAAACCCTCCATTCCCAAACCGGGTCGGACACCGAGGCTAGCGTGTCCCGCCCGTCAACAATCCAGCCAGAGGACGAAGACATACTCCTAAGGCGCCTCTAAGAAATGGAGGATCGCCTCGACCACATAGGAGACGGCGGCCAACGAGCGGCTCAGGGGTACAGACCTGTCCGTCCTCCCTTCTCCGCCCCCATCCTCCAAGTGGAAATACCCAGGAATTTCCGACCACCTCAATTCGAGACCTACGACGGCGAGGGAGATCCTGCTGATCACATGGAGGGTTTCAAAACCCTCATGATGATTCACAGCGCCTCGGATCCCCTGCTGTACCGAGCCTTCCCTGCCACCCTTCGGGGTCCGGCTCGTGAATGGTTCTCGAAGCTCACCCCCGGCTCCATTTACTCTTTCGACCAACTAGAGGGCAATTTTCTTGCCCACTTTGTCACTAGCCGGAAGGCCGAACGGACCAGCGCCTCTTTACTTGGGCTCAAACAGATAGAGAGGGAGTCACTCAGAGTGTTCGTCCGGAGGTTTACCGCAGAGGCAAGGTCGGTCTCCTCCCTTGATCCCGGCGTCGCCTCCGCGGAATTTCGGCACAACGTCCGTCATGAACAGCTGAAGGCTTCTCTGGCGAAGAAACCCCCCGTCGACTTTCCCGACCTCCTCAACAGGGTCGAGAAATACATTAGGGCAGAAGAGGCCCTTAACCCCGAAGATACTAGGGAGGCCATCGGGAAGGAAAAACGGAAGGTCGAAGAAGTTGAACCATCAAAGAAAGCTCCGAGGGACGCGGGGGCCATGAAGAAGGTCCCGCCGGTCCCCCGCTTCGAGAGGTACACTCCCTTGACGCATAACGTATCCGCCATCCTCTTAGAAATCGAAGACAAAGGCATTGTCCGACTACCTCCCCGCTCTAATAACAACAAGAATCGAGATCAGCGCTTCTACTGCCGCTTCCACAGAGATCACGGGCACGAAACCGACCAATGCCGGGACCCTGAAAGACGAAATTGAGGAACTCATCTCCAGAGGGTACCTCCGAGAATTTACCCGAGAAGGCCCACGGGATCGGCGAGATGCTAAGAACCGGAGGCTCTCACCTCCGAACCCTACTCCGAACCGCATCCAGGGTCGGGATTCCGAGTCCGAGGGAGTCGCAGATACGCCATTCATCTTGCACTGTGTCCACGGAGGGCCAATGGGAGGAGAATCAAATACTTCCCGAAAAGCCTTCATCCGAGAGGTGAATGCTGTCCAAGACAACCCCTCATCCAAGCTACAACCGATGCCGGTCTCCTTCTCAGGAGAGGACCTCGAAGGCGTTCGCCTACCCCACTGCGATGCCCTCGTCATTAGTCTCCACATGGCTAATTGTGAAGTTCGCCGAATCCTCGTCGACAACGGCAGCTCGGTTAATATTCTTTTCCTCGAAGCCTTCGAGAATCTCAAGTTACCTAGAGGCAAACTCAAGCCGGCCGGATACACCTTGCATGGATTCTCCGGCGTCCCTGTCGTGATAGAAGGGATTGTTACCCTCGACGTTACCGCAGGATCGGCTCCTGTCAAGAGGACCGAGTCCATGGACTTCATGGTAGTCAACGTCAAGGCGGCTTACAACGCCATACTCGGCCGACCCGGACTATGCTCCCTCCAAGCGGTGCCTTCGGCTTACCATCTGAAACTTAAATTTCCCACCCCGCAAGGAGTCGGCATCGTCCGAGGCAGCCAAGAAGCAGCGCGATCGTGCTACATGACCACGGTCGGGGGAGGTGTGTTCCCCTCGACGCTGTCGAACTCGAACATGAGAGGGACGACTCTGCTCCCAAACCTGTCATCGAGCTGGAGGAGGTCCCAGTCGACGCCAAGCACCTAATGAAGCTCCTTGAGGGACGAACATAGGTTCTAGCCTGGCTAAATGTAAATATGTTTTTTTTGTAAGCACTCATGTGTAAAGGGCCGTCTTAGCGACCCTCCCTATCTTATACGAAAGAAATCTCTTTTTGTCAAACTCCAAACGCCTCAGCAGATCCGACCTAACGCCGGACAATGGGATCGGCACCTGAATCCTCACTCCGGTATCGTCCCCAACGCCTCGGTAGGTTCAACCCAAATCCAGACCAGGAACTCTTCCTAAGGCCCCACTTCGATCCCTCGCGGATCGGCAGAGCCGAACCTCGCCTCCGCCATCATTCGCTACACTACTGGCTGGAGCAAAGAAGGAAAAGAATTCTTTATTCATACCCTTTTATTCTGTTCTGAGAAAACAAATAAAGACCGTTACAGGACCACTCCACTCATCTCAAACTAAGAGGAAGTCGTCATCTTAGGGCCCCTCGGGTCCGACGAAGGGCGGGATTACCCCGACCGAGCAACTAGGAGCCCTCTCCTCGTTATGATGGTCCTTAGGCTCAGCCACGGTCGACACCCCAGCCACGGAGCTCTGGGCGTCATCCGGTCGCATACGCTGCAACAGCAGCAGCGCAGAGGGAACCCCCTCCGCTTGCCGACCCACTGAGGAAGATCTCGAGACACCCAGCATCGTCTTGTAACGGTGTGTCTCCATCTCCTTCTCCACAATTACATCGCGAAGTAACCTCTCAGAAGAGGGCCTCTGCACCGAGGCACTCGACATGGCCTGACCAAAGCTTGCACCGCCGAGTTCCCGATCCACCATCGCCCTCCTCAGCCGGCCCGCCTCCTCACGTAAGGCTTCAGACTTATTCCGATAATAGTTAAAAGCCACATCAGTGTCACGAGCCCCCCTTCGGCAACGAACCAACGCGGCCTCCAGAGCCTCAACTTTGCTCCGGAGCCACGCCACGTCGGAGCGACGGGGGTCCACCTCGGGAAGGGAAGCCGCAACCTACAAGAGAACCAGCCAACTCAACACACATACGCACAAAGGTTCGGAAATATCCGAGGTCAAAACACTTGGCCGGTCAAAAATCTTTTTCTATAAATTTAGTTGCTTCTTACAAAAAGGGGGGGCGGTGGCCAGTCCGCGGGAGGCAAATACAATCGAGAGAGGGAAAAAGAAAGACAAAATTATACAACTTATTTTCCCACCTCAACGTCGACAGACGGGTTCACCGGGGGGTCGGCCGGCGGGTCGAGAGCGGGCCCTTCTTCGACAGGAGTCTTCGGTGTCCCCTCGATCTCCATGTCATACTCAAAATTGGACAGATCGACGGTCGGATAGAAGTGTCTCACATGACTGAGGGCCTTCGCATAACATTCGTCCTGGGCCTTGATCACCATCATCTGACCCGCATTCGTCAACTCCTCCCTCTCCTTGGCGAACTTCTTCTTCAAGGAGGCCACCTTCTTCCCCCACTCCGCATCCTTGGCCTCGAGCTCGAGCTTCATCTGCTGCTCCCTCTTGTGCGAGCCCTCGAGCTCGATCCGCATCTCCTTCATCTCCCGCTCGCTCTTATCCGCCCGAGCTCGCTCTTGTGCCAAGGACGCCTCGTAGAGGTTCTTTATGTTAGCCCCCTGCACACAAGCCTGCGACCGACAAGTGCAGATAAGGAAAAGACTTCCGCAGAAAAAACAAAAGGGATAGGGTCGACGAGCTTACCAGCACGGTGGCCTGTGCCAGGCGCGTAAACGCCACCTCCACAGGCTCGCTCTCCATCGCCTTACGGTCGCGAGGGGTTGCCAACTTCTCCACCACCTCAACGGCCTGGGCCTCCCCGGTCAGACAGTCCCCCATCCGAACCGACCAGTCCGGTGCCCACCGTTGCCGCAGCATCTCCACCACCGGATCCTCTTCTTCGACCTCGACCAAGGGACCCTTCCCCTTGTCAAGAGCGGAGGCCCCCGCTTGGCCCCGGCCCCTCGAAGTAGCAACCCCCTTGCTCGTCTCCGAGCGAATCCTCGTGGTCCTCGGCTCGAGCTGGGCCTCCGAGATGACTAGGGACGACTCCCTCGGCCTCTTCGTTGCCTCCCCCTTCTTCTCGGCCTTCTCCTTCTTCAGGGCGAGCCTCTTTGCCTTGATCGATGCTTCATCCATGTCTACAGAAAATTCCATTAAGAGCAATGAGCAAGAAAGTACGAAAAGACCGAAAGAAAAGAAACGACTACATACACAGAACGGCTGGGCTCAGTCCAACGCTCGCCAGGTGGGCCTCCGTCACCTTCGTCCAATCGATACTAGGTGACAGACGGAGGCGCTCGACAAACCCCCACTCCTCGGCCGTCAAATCCCTCGGCCTCGGCGGTTGATAACTCGGCTTAGAGTGGTTCCACCGAGTGGGAATGTCCCAGGGCTCTTCACTCCGGATCACCAGATATTTTTTCTTCCAATCTTTGATGGAGTCCGGGTGGCTGTGAACGACCTTCCCCTTACTCCAGGGCGAGATGTAGTAAACACCCTCAGCCGCCGAGCTGATCATCAACATCGCTCGGAACACATTCAGCCGCAGGGGTACCTTCTGTTCCTCGCACATCAGTACAAAGCAGATAATCTGCTTCCAAGAGTTCGGCCCGTACTGCATCGGCGCCAAGGAGGCCCAGTTCAGCACATCCCGAACAAACGGGTGGACTGGCAGCCTCAGTCCGGAGATAAAGGCGTCCACTAGGAAGACGCAATACCAAGCAGAAAGGGGATCGGTGGGGCGCAGAGTAGAGCTCGGCAACAACAATTCGTAGCCGGGCCCTATGTGGTACGCCAGCTGCAAAACCTCCAAGTCCCCGTCCTCCAAGACGGTCGGGATCGCGTCCATCATCACCCTCTTCCGACTCGGCGAAGAAGGTTGCACGCCGAAAAGCTCCTTGTCAGAGAGGTCGTCGGGATACTGACGAAAAGGCTTCGGCTGTACGGGCGAACCTGTCATCAAATTGCGGTGAATAGGCGCCTGGCTCGAACCACCAGTCCTCGACCCTGCCTTCCTCGGAGCCCTCTTCCTCTTCTTGGCTCGCTCCGACGAGGGGGTAGATAATGGCCCCAGGCCAGTCGGCATGGAACTCGAACCTGCACCCTGAACCGTGGATCTCCTTACTGAGTCACCCTCGCCTCCCTCCTCCTCGGAAGACAACTCCAGAACACGGACACCGTCCGAACCATCACTTGCTTCCTCCGACTCGCTACTCTCCACCACGAAGGGATGTCGGGAGCGTAACGGCCTCACCTTGTGTACCACCTCCCCCTCACCTACTGGTTCCTCCCACGAAACTGAATCGGAAGGCTCCGCAGCGTGTACTGACTCCTCCTCAAGCACGGGCTCCTCCCACGACGTCGATTTGGAGGCAGGTTTCACTTTCCCCCTAGACGTCGACGCTGACGAACCAGACTGAGCCCTATCCATCTGTGCCTAAACTAAACAGACTTACCAACTAACCTGGAGTCGCTTCGGAAGGACGAGCCTAGTACAGCAAACTGCAGGGACGAGCGCTGAAGGGTCGGGAGATTTTTTGAGAAAGAAAGCAGCGAGAAAGAAGTGGGCGAGAGGGGGAGAGGGGGGAATACTTATAGAGGATAAAAACGACTCCTCGATTTCTGCAATTACTGTTCACCGATTGACGTGCAACTGCGGCCTAGAAAATCGCGCCACGTCCTCGAAACGTGCGCTGCTGACGTCATCAGGGGCCAGGCTGGCAACCAGACGCAGGGGTCGGTTCGGATGGAGTATTCGACGGAGAAAATATTTTACTTAAGATTTAAGGCGCCGTCCTTCGACAGACGCCCCGGGCTCCAGCGCTCGGTCGGTCCCCCTCTCACCCGCGAGCAGCTCGGGGCTTACAGCCTCGGCAGCCGAAACCCCGAACTGTTCGAGGGTGGGACAGAAACCACCATCACCTGGAGCCCTATCGGAAGACAGATTGGCCAACCTCCAATCGGAGACGACCCCTCTATCAGAGGCTCTTCAGCCCCAAGTCCGGAATTCAGCTGGTGCCCCTCCCGTCCGGATCTCTCTTTGGCCAAACAACCGTGTCAGGATCGTCTGACCCGAAAAAGGATCCAGACGGCAGAGCCACCACCAATCCGAGGCTCCTTATCTGCCGGTCCGGACTTCGGTCGTTACCCCTCTCGCCCTGATCTCCCCTAGATCTGGCTACCATATCAGAGCCATCAGATCCAAGAGAAGATCCGGGCGGCAGAGTAACCACCTCTCCGGCACGACCGGGGGAAAAATTTTGCAAGAGACAGACGTCCGCCGGAGCAGACACCTCTGATGGCCAATGGACCACCCTTGCTGTGATCAAACCCGCTGCGGAGGGAGGGGTACTTATAGCCTCCCCCATAGGCCGGCCTTTATGACATGGGGAAAGCCAAACGACGGAAGCCCATGCGCCATGCATTTATTAGGCGGCACATTTAAGGCCCCTGGGAAATTGGAACATCGCACAGAAACCGGAGCGCCTTCAATGCTCCGCGAAAACAGCGGGCTACCCCGCTCAAACATTCTAAGGCACAACGGTTCGCCCTCACCCTTGCCAACCCGTAATCCCTCGCCCGCTCGAGGTCAGGTCTGGCACCATTGTGGTCTTCTCAGGAAGGCTCAACGGCTCGCCGCCACCCTTGTTGACCCGTAACCCCTCGCCAGCTCGAGGTTCAGGTCTAGCACCAGGGTAGTCTTCTCAGGAAGGCTCCACGGCTCGCCATTGCCCTTGCCGACCCGTAATCCCTCGCCAGCTCGAGGTCAGGTCTAGCACCAGGGTAGTCTTCTCAGGAAGGCTCCACGGCTCGTCATCGCCCTTGCCGACCCGTAATCCCTCGCCAGCCCGAGGTCAGGTCTGGCACCAGGGTAGTCTTCTCAGGAAGGCTCAACGGCTCGCCATCACCCTTGTTGACCCATAATCCCTCGCCAGCTTGAGGTCAGGTCTAGCACCAGGGTAGTCTTCTCAGGAAGGCTCCACGGCTCACCATCACCCTTGCCGACCCGTAATCCCTCGCCAGCTCGATGTCAGGTCTGGCACCAGGGTAGTCTTCTCAGGAAGGCTCAACGGCTCGCCATCACCCTTGTTGACCCGTAATCCCTCGCCAGCTCGAGATCAGGTCTAGCACCAGGGTAGTCTTCTCAGGAAGGCTCCACGGTTCGCCATCGCCCTTGCCGACCCGTAATCCCTCGCCAGCTCGAGGTCAGGTCTGGCACCAGGGTAGTCTTCTCAGGAAGGCTCAACGGCTCGCCATCACCCTTGTTGACCCGTAATCCCTCGCCAGCTCGAGGTCAGGTCTAGCACCAGGGTAGTCTTCTCAGGAAGGCTCCACGGCTCGCCATCACCCTTGCCGACCCGTAATCCCTCGCCAAGCTCGAGGTCAGGTCTGGCACCAAGGTGGTCTTCTCAGGAAGGCCCAACGGCTCGCCATCACCCTTGTTGGCCCGTAATCCCTCGCCAGCTCGAGGTCAGGTCTAGCACCAGGGTAGTCTTCTCAGGAAGGCTCAACCGCTCACCATCGCCCTCCTTGACCCGTAATCCCTCGCCAGCTCGAGGTCAGGTCTAGCACAAGGGTAATCTTCTCAGAAAGTGTCAACGGCTCGCCGCCACCCTTGCCGATCCAGAGACCCTCGCCGGCTCGAGGATCACTCTAAACATCAGGACAACCCCCTCATGAAGGCCCCGTGATTCGCCATCCCATTTCTACAACCATAAACACTCCTCCCCGGCTAGCTCCCGCATCCCCGCAGGAGTGGGGGGCTTGTGTGGTGGGGTAAAAATGGCTTGGGGCCCAACCAGGGCCCGATACAACTCTCACTCAAAAATGATAAAAACAGCATTCTCGTTCGGCTTCGAGCCACTAAAGGGTCGGTGCCGAGCCTCAAGTACACCCCCACAGAACTGGTCTCCTCGTATCCGACGAGCCTCAATGGTCCTCGGCCTCCGATCCATGACAGCCCCACGGGCCGTCCCCCCATCCTAGCGAGGCATGAGGATGACCTGGCACAGCCTAGGCCCTCCGATTCCCCCAGAAGCACAGGAGACCCATGATCAGCCATGTCAGCTCCAAATACCACCCAGGATTTTGCCACGTCAGCCCTATACCACTCATGGTATTGCCATGTCTGCCCTAAACCCCCTGGGCCTTCTGCCACGTCAGGCCCATGGGCTTTCGGTTTCAGACCCGGCCCCCAAGCAGATCCAAACCCGGTTGGAATTCTCTATAAATACTAGACCCTCACCCACCTTTTGAGGTAACCAATCTTTTGCCACTTAAATTCACCTAGTTATTGCTACTCTCTCACAGAGACTGACTAGATCGTCGGAGGGTCCGCCACCGGGATAAACCCTGGTGTTCCAAGACCGTCTGCAGGTACACAAGACCTCGGATCCGAACCCTCTGATCCGAGCCCAGACATCCACCTCATTCCGAGCCCGTCACAGGTTCTGCCCGGTCAGCCGAGGGTCGTCAGACGAGCAGCTTTCTCCTTCAATACAAATCGAGTCCGAACTCACACCTGGTGCATCCACACGTCTCCCAGAAACAAACCGCATCAATATATATATATATATATATATATATATATATATATATATATATATATATATATATATATATATATATATATATTAAAAAATAAAAATAAAAATATAATAATAATAATAATATATTTAGAAAGATGATGTGAAAAAACAGAAAATAGTTGAAGTGGAGTTTTGTGAAAACTGTTTTCACAAAACCACCTAACCAAACGGGTTTTGGAATTTTGGAAAAAAAAAGCAACAAACCAAATAGACCCTAAGTAATTATATTCATTTGGTGGGGCCCTCACAGAAGATCCACTCTGTTTATCATGTTTATCATGCTAATTAATGTGTGTGTAGAAAAAATCAAGTGATTTGGAGGTCATTCACCAATGCATCATGTGGTTGAAAAATGAACGATTTCAACAGATTGAAACCTGATGATCGATATCAACTACTAATTCGAATGGCAAAGGTGAGATTACTAACAATGTTGTGTCCAACAATGTGCCTATCATCAGTTCATCATCGGCCCTCATAATTTGAGTCATAATAATGTACTTGTTGAAGCTCAGTCACGACCGAAGGGTGAGTGTTTTGGGGGGTATTTATGGATCTATTTGCTAGCACTATACAAGTTTTGTTACACTGCAGGGCCGATCCTGAGTTCCTGGGCCAGAGGCGAAAGGCCCAAATAATTATTTTTGGGACCTCTAATAGCAATATAATTTTTTTACGCACAAAATACGTGCTAATATTTACAAGGAAAATACAAATTTAGGAGCCCTAAAACTGTAAAAAAATTGGGGGCCTGAGGCGGCCACCTCAACTGCCTCAAGGTGAGGGCCGGCCTTGAGTGAGTGCTTGGTCATCGTTTGTCTGTCGAGGTATTTTAATCAATAATCGATTCACACCCTCACAGACTATTGCCTTTCGCAGAAGGATGAATTAGCGTATTCCTTTTAGGTTATTATTTGATGGCATTTGGTGGGATTTTCCTTTTCCAAGTAGAAAAACATGATCCAAGGATTGAATGTGAAAATTAACTTTAAAAAACAACCTTTGCGGTAGGGGTGGACAACTATTATCCGAACCACCAATCCAAACCAATCCAATCTGAACCGATTGGTTTTTAATCGAACCAATTGGGGGTTTGGGTTGGCTCGGTTGTTGATCTTCAATAACCAACTGGATCGGTTTGGATGTTGGATGGAGCTTTCAAATAACCGATGAAACCGAACTGACCGAACCTCTATGCATTAGTCCATAAAAAATCTAGTTCTCCTTTAATTTCTTGAATATACAAACAATAATTTCTCATTTTCTTGGAGATACAAACAGTCTCCTTTAATTTTATTAGTAGAAACCGAGCAGTTGTTCTACCTATGTTTTGATTCTCCATAATCTTGTGTGTTATGTTGTTGAGAAATACTTGATTTACAGTGTTACCCAGCTTAATAGAATCATGAAATTGATGTAACAAATAGTAGTTACTTTAATCAAGTAAAGCAGAAATTATTTTCAAAATCTTTTTTATTGTGCCTGAAATTCAATTAGCTATGATTATTAATGTTTCTTTTAAGAGAATAAATTAAGATTACAGAAGTATGTATGTGAAAAAGCAGTGTATCTCACCCATTTAAACATCATCATCTCAATCAATTAGTGTAAAATTCATTAGCAACTTGTGGTTTTATGAATCTTCATTTTAAATTCATTTCTGAACAACAAATAGCAAATTGTTTGTTAAGTTTGATTGAAGTTGATCTTTTAAATTTCAACAAAATTGTGAATGATGTTGAAGGTGAAAAGTAGCACGCCAAACCGACCATCCAATTCAATCCAAACCGACCTTAATCGGCTTGGATGAAAACCGATCCAATTAAGGCTCGGATTGGTTGCAGATGAGAAAATTAAAAAACCGATCATCTTTGGATCGGTGGTGGATGGTCCATATTAGGTCGGATACTGACCGATGCCCACCCCTACTTTGCGGTCTGTTTTTCCTTTTGTATTGTATTGTATTTTGTTTTGTTTTGACTTTTGATAATGAACGTAACTTGATATAGAGGGGATTCGAATTATAAAGCCTTTGACCGAAATGACTCTCTCTAGAAATTCTAGCGAAAGATGCTCCTAAAATAACTCAAAAAAGAGAGAAACCTTAGATCTGAAAGAATGGAGGGGCGGCACCTTCCCGTCTTGCTGTGGTCGCGCCGACCTTTCCTCTCTCATCTCTCTTTTATTTATCAACCATCTCTTTCCCTAGTTGTTTCTCTCCCTCCCCATAACTATCCACTCTCAAAACCCATACTTGAGTGGGGTTTCATGTGCTCTCTGACCATCTTGCCCCACTAGAGCTCCGGGGGGTTAGAGAAATTATTTGCATCCCTAGATGCGGGGGGGTTGAGGATTCCGAACGGGTGCTTATGGTTTCGGCAGCGGCTCCTCCGTCGCCGCTGAATGAGGACGACGATGATGAGCTGGAAGGGTTATCGGGTTCGGGTTTCGGGTCCAGTTGGTTGGTTCGGGTGGCTAGTTCGAGATCATACAAACTCAAGCATGGGTTCTTTTAAATCTAGAACAACCATACAAACTCAAGCATGGGTTCTTTTAAATCTAGAACAACCATACAAACTCAAGCATGGGTTCTTTTAAATCCAGAACAACTACACATCTCAAGCATGGGTTCTTACTAGAACTACTACAACAACTCAAGCATGAGTTTCTTTTTACAACAACTCAAGCATGAGTTTCTTTCTACAACAACTCAGCATGGTTTTCTTACTACAACAACTCAAGCATGAGTTCTTTACTAGAACAACCACAACAAGTCAAGCATGGTTTCTTTAGCACATGCAACTTAAGCATGGGTTTCTTACTACAACTCAAGCATGGGATCTTTACTACAATAATTAGCAACTCAAGCATGAGTTCTTACCCACAACAACTATAATAACTCAAACATGGGTTCTTTACTAGAAGAACTACAATTACTCAAGCATGAGTTCTTTAACCCCAACAACTATAATAACTCAAGCATGGGTTCTTTACTAGAACAACTATAATAACTCAAGCATGAGTTCTTTACTAGAACTACAACTCAAGCATGGGTTCTTACTAGAACTACAATAACTCAAGCATGGGTTCTTACCACAACAACTCAAACATGAATTCTTTACTACAACAACCTACAACAACTTAAGCATAGTTTCTTTACTACAACAACTCAAGCATGAGTTTCTTTACTAGCAACTCAAGCATGGTTCTTTACTACAATAATTAGCAACTCAAGCATGGGTTCTTTACTAGCAACTCAAGCATGGATTCTTTACTACAATAACCTACAACAACTTAAGCATGGTTTCTTTAGCACATACAATTTAAGCATGGATTTCTTACTACAACAATTCAAGCATTGATTTCTTACTACAACAATTCAAGCATGAATTCTTTATTACAATCTACAACAACTTAAGTATGAGTTTCTTACTACAACAACTCAAACATGGTTTTTTTACTACAACAACTCAAGCATGAATTTCTTACTACAACAACCTACAACAACTTAAGCATGGGTTCTTTAGCAACATATAACTTAAGCATGATTTCTTTAACACATACAACTTAAGCATGGATTTCTTACTACAACAACTTAAGCATGAGTTCTTTAGCAACAACCCAAACATGGTTTTCTTACTACAACTCAAGCATCATTCTTTACTACAACTCAAGCATGGTATCCACATATAACTCAACCAGGGGTTTCTTACTACTACAATTCAAGCATTGATTTCTTACTACAACTCAAGCATGGGTTCTACATATAACTCAAGCATGAGTTTATTTACTAGAACAACTAGCAACTCAAGCATGGTTCATGGGTTCTTTTTTATTCTTTTACTACAATAGCAACTCAAGCATGGTTCATTAGTTCTTTTTTATTAGAACACTACCACATATAATCTCAAGCATGAATGGGTTCTTTTTGAGTCTAGAATAACTACACAACCTCAAGCATGGATTCTTTTTGAATCTAGAATAACTACACATTTAAACTCAAGCATGAATGGGTTCATGGGTCTTCTAACAACCTAAAATAATTTAGAACATGCTACTAAAGACTTTATCTAAATTATTACAAAGACTACTTGTATGAATTTACAACTATCTACTTATTACAAAAATCTAATTTTATCAAATCTACAAGTTCCTACATATTACAAAACCTACTTTTATTCAATCCTACAAGTTCCTACATACAACAAGGTCCACTTTTTATGGACTAGGGTTAGCAAAGATTGATTTCTTAACAAAGTAAAGAGCAACATACAATAAAAGACTTATCTTTAAATAGCTAGATGAGTTCTACAACTCCAAAATGGGTGTGTAAACATTCTCACTTACTAATCTTTATGTACACATAGTTATAGTTCAAGTTATAGTTTTGTGTTAACAAAACAACCATACTAACAATAATAATCATAACAAGGTTAAAGATTTCTTCTTTATGTTATTTATTTAAGTTCCACCATTCATCTTTTTCATGAGATCATTCTGATCTTTACAACCACTTTATGCTTAAGATTTAGTTCAAGTTAGTTTTTAGAACATATAACAAAATACACACAACAAAAGAGAACAAGAATCAATACAAATAAAATAGAAAAACCCCCACCTTGATTTTCAACAATTCTTATGCACAAATTTTAGTCCAAGTAGTTCAAAATAATCATTTGACAACAATAACCATAGCAAGGTTCAAAGATTCTATCTTTATGTTATTTTATTGAGTTCTACCATTCCACCCTTTATGTGATAATTTACTACTGCCATTTATATGCTCATGATCTTAGTCCAAGTTGTTTTAACAACATACAACATCCACACCTCATAAAGATGAGTTCTTTTTAACCTACAACAAACCAACATCATAAGATGGGTTCTTTTTCACCTACACCAATATCTAACCTTAAAGATGGGTTCTTTTTCCCATACAACAAAATAAAAGAGAAAGAAACACATAAAAGAGAACAAAAACACAACAAAGAGAAGTAGAGAACACCCACCTTGATTTTCTTTGTAGGAATAGCTAGCTAGAAACCTTCTTCTTCCTCCTTAGCTCCTATAGAAAATCCCTTATGAGAAACCCCAATGAAAAACACTTAGGGTTTCTTCTCTTTCTTTTCCTCTCTATTTTTTTTTCTCTTGTAAATGAGACAAGAGGTGAAGGGGAGGGGTATTTATAGAAGGAATGAGAAGGGGGAGAGTGCAAATGTACCAAGGTTTTAAGCAAAAAGCTCCTTGGACAAGGGTTGGCCGGCCATGAGGTTGATGAGGTGGAGGGGTGAGGTGGAGGAGAGACTTCTAGTAGAAGACACCATTTAAACTCTTATATATCTTATTAATCCTAAACCCTAGGTTTAACCCTCCAAACAAATCCTAGCCATCTAATTTTGATTAATTATGACAAAAATAAGACATTTTTGTCCAAAACACATACTACATGATTTGTACAAATGTAAGAAATCGGTACAATATATATATATATATATATATATATATATATATATATATATATATATAGATAATTTCCGTTTGTTAAACCGCACAATCCCTATAAAAATAATTTAATTCCGAAAATAATAATAAAATAAATTTTATTATCGGCTCGGAAGATTACAGTACCAATTTGATACAATACAGCTGTATACAAACTGGTATATGTATAGATAATGTATTAACAAAACCGGGTAATATCCACCAAAAATATTTCAATTATGAAAATAAAAATAAAATAATAATAAAATAATAATTTTTAATATCTGTCCGGGATTTTCCAGACATTTTTCTCAAAAACACATTTTACAGGATGTTGTATAAGTGCATAAAACCGATACAACACATATATATACTTACTACTATATATTCACAGGTAAGTTTTTATTTCGTAAAACCAAGAAATTTCCATAGAAAATATTTTAATTAAAAAAATAATTATTATACAAATATAATATCCGACCGGGAGATTACACGCAGCATCTTTTCAGCGGGGTCGAAGTGTGTGGGGCACTTGATCTATGCGGAATTTGGTGCAGTTGTGTACAACAGGAGTTTCTGAGTTGGGTTGTCGGGGGTCGGGTTGCCGTTGTCGGGCCTGATATAGGGGCTGGCTACGTCGTGGAGGGTCAGATGTGGCTTTATTCGTGGGTTTGGCATTGCTAGTTGCAACGACGGGCCAGGGTTGGCAGTTGTTGATGAAACAGAAGAGAACAACGACAACGTCGGGATGTCAATGCTGAAGGAGAATGTGTGGAGTGCGGAGAAAAACGCGGCGGGGGGGGGGGGGGGGGGGGGGTTATTATTATTTGGCAGTGTTGTGGCAGGGGGATTTTAATTTCAAATATATTTTTGAAATTTGAATTTTTGTTGAGGTGTGTGGCCTTCCCTAATATCCAAATGATTCTTTTCCCATAAATATCCAAATTGCAACCAGCTTATAAAGTTCAAAAAAATGAATCCTAGTTGGCTTGGTGTGGCGATTGTTAAACAAGTTTATAGCTTGGGCTTAACTTTGATCTATTCAGATTAAAGTGAGGGGGTGCCTAGGGTCTCTCTCGTGTCAGGGGCTTGGTGGCGTTTGTGGATCCGTCGGGGGCGACGACAGCCTCCGTTGAAAGGTGGCGGTGATAGTCAACGGTAGTCAAGTTAGGAGATGAGAACGAGGTCACAATCTAGACATGAGTATGTCAAATTAGTGGATACCTACGGTATCTCTCGTATGGTGCTTGAAGTTGGCATTTGGGACACTGCTGGGGCCGACGACGAGGGCGGTTGCGTGTGATTGCGAGGACAAACTTTGTACAAGCTAGGGTTGGCATTCGGGTTGAACGGGCCGGGCCGGGCCGGACCTGCTCGGGTTGGATGTTGACTTGAGCGAGTTCGGGCCGGGCCGGGCTGAAAAGTGGAAATGGCGACCCGCCCAACCCGTGAACCCTTTCGGGTCCAACTCAGGTGGGGTCGGATCGGTTCGGTTCGCGGGTCAGCCCGTTTAGATAGCTTTTTAAAAAAAACTTAAAATAATAATAATAATAATAATAATAATAATAATAATAATAATAATAAACATTAAAAATTGTAATAATAATAATAAGATTGAAAGAGTGAAATTGCTAAAAAATATTGAAATATTATTCATATGATTTTAAGTTATACAAGTTTCACAATTTCTAATGAAATAAAGAATTCAATTCACAAATTTGTTTTATACACTAACATATTTCTTATATACAATTTAAATTTACTTCAATTTTTCTAATTTGAAATAACAAGCACAGATATAATACAATTTTTTTATCTATTTACAATTGTCTTCAAGTTGATGGCCTTGAATTTGTTGTTGTTGGTCTTGAATTCTTTATTTTGGTTGCTATTGTTGTTGTTGTTGTTTTTCCGGCGAGTTGCTCCCACTTGTGGACGTAAATAATGCTTTTTCTTGTATCCTATCTTCAGCCTTTAGCCAGTCTTCTATGTAAACAAGCCTTATCTGATCACAGAGATTACATTCCTAATCTGATTTCTGTAATCAGTTAGAACTCTACCACTTGAAGAAAATGTACTTTCAGAAGCAACTGTAGAAACATGAAGAGTTAGTAAATCTTTAGCCATAATTAACAGAATACTATAAGTGTGTTCATGGTCTTTCTACCATTGTAAAATATCTAATGGAGAAGAAGAAGAAGACTCAGAATCTTGTTGGTTATACCAATTTAATTCATTTGGTTGATTAGTCCTAGATTTTTTGGATTGAATTTGTGCAAGTAAATTAAATGTTCTGTCATCAAATTTACTCTTACCCTTACCTTTGGAACTACCAGAAGAAGAACTAACTACAGAAGTCTTCTAAAAGGTGTTTAAAATCCTACACCAATTTTGTTGGCCGGGTCCTAGGATTGATTCTTTGTTGGCCGGGTCCTAGGATTGATTTTTCTACAGAAGTCTTCTAGTTGATCGGTGTTTAAAATCCTTTGGAAATCTTCTAAAAGGTACATTTGAAATCCTACACCAATTTTTCCATTCTTGAAATACGCAGGGACTTAATGCAATGAAATGTACACAATTTCTAATTTTAAGTATATATGGATCAGTTATTTTTAAAGCATCTTGAACACATAAATTTAAAATATGACATGCACATCTAATATGAAAAATATTGTCAGATGGAGGGTTTAATGCAGATTTAAAGTAGTAATTGCTGCATTGTTGTTAGATGCATTATCAAAACTAATACACATAATTTTATCGCGAATATGAAAAACATCACAAATTTCTAAAATACGGTTTGCTATTTCAGCGCCACTATGGGGATACGGCAATGCGGCAAGTGATATGATTCTTTTTTGAAGAATCCAACCATTGTCGATCCAATGACATGTTATCCCCATCGTTGGAATATTGTTGACACCCGTCCAATAATCCGAAGTTAAACTAACTTTACAAGTTAAATTCCATAAAATTGCAATCAAAGCGTCCTTCATTTTATTGTACACTTTAAAACAATCCGATTTGCAAGTATTTCTCGAGATTCTTCTAAAATGAGGGTTTAAGGCCGTTTGATTAAAATTTTCCAAGTCCTTACTCTCGGGATAGGAAAATGGTAACTCTTCCTTTATTACTAATCGGGCCATTTCCCGACGAATAAGATCAGGATCATAAGGGTGGCTATCAACTAGACCGGTCTTAGGATTGATTTTTTGTTGGCCAGGTAGGTCAACAAGAAGGTCTTTATGGTTATGTTGGATGTGTCT